>JANHMN010000013.1:24308944-24324424 GCA_030674055.1 Rhabdomys pumilio
TCTGTGCACCTACAAAAGAATTGCCACGCTGTAGAGGCCGTTGCTGCTCCGCACAGGCTTACATTTCTACTCAGCGATTTACTTGTCACTTATGATAGAGAAGTGACACACACAGTCAACCAGAACGGTTAAGACAAATCCCGCAGGGTAGCGCAGGAATTGTTTCCAGTCACAAAAGCGCATCACGTGTAATAAGAACTAAGTAAGAATAAGAACTAAGTGAGTATAGAATTCTACAACTTCCTTATGCATCATCACCATTACCAGCGCAATCATCAGCATCAGCATCATCGTCATCAGCATCATCGTCATTTTGAGACAGAATCTTATGTAGCTGGCCTTAATATGTAGCTAAAGATGATATTAACTGTCTCTCCCGCCTCCATCTTATCTGCCACACACTGGGATTACAGACATACAATACCATGCCCAACTGGTTCCTGAGTGTTGACCTTAGCACAGTATTACTATGATATTTTAGATGTGGGTGGGTATGTTTACTGAGACGTGGCCATAGACTATCATGCCATTTACAAAATAAACTGAACAACAGTTTGGTAATTTGCTGCAAAGGAAAATGCCCAGGAAGCATCTGATATGACCTATTATGCCTGATAATAATAACGAGAGATACATGGTGATAAGTGTTCTAGGCACTTTATAAGCAAGCTGGGAAGTTTAAGTTAACATGCCTCCAAAACTAATGAACATAGCAAATAACAGAAATTCACTGGGATTTTTTTTTTCTCATACAAAGCCTAAACTCTAAGGCTCAAAGGAGACAAAATGTTTAGAGCCTTGGATGAGCCCTGGAGCTCTGGAGCTGCAGGCCCAGGGACAGAGTCGTGTGCAATGGTGACAGAGAGGAGCACCTTAGTGTCTTCCATGAATAAGCCAGGACAAAAAGTAGCACCAGCAAAGTTGTTTTGAAAAAAAAAAAAATGTAGACTGTTAACTAAAATATTTTAAATAATCATTCCAACCAAATGTCTCAGTATGAGTATCCTAATATTTCCTTCAAAAATATTCCTGTGTAAATAATGCAAAATAGCGTTCTGAAATATAATTACTATAAAGACCTATCAGAGTAATATAAAGCTCCGGAGGTAACCAATATGACTCCCTGTACCTATTCCATGCATGCGGAAAATTGATTAAAAATTTCTAAGTTAAATAAAACTCCTCATTCAAACAACATACACATTTGATACAATTTGATACAAGTATATAACATTAAGTGTGTGTGTGATCGAAACATGGTGGAAGCTCACTACCCTCACACCTGCGTCTACAGCTCTCCTTCAGATATGAATTCCTAACTCCACGCTTCCCATCGACCACACAAACTCCATGCAGACAGGACCATCTCGCCTCCTTTCTAGCTGTTTTCCCAGCATGCCTGTAAGGATGGTTCTCAGGCAGACATGGGCCCCGGAGGTTCCAGGTAGTCTGAGCAGACTCAATGGTTTTTACTGTTTTAAAAGTTCACCATAGCTACAGGAAAAGCAGTTCAGATGGAGCCCATATCCTGTGGACACAGAGCTGTGCAATACTAATGCCAAACGGGAACATGCCTTTCTAAGCATTAGAAACTTATGCTTTCCCTTCTCTTGCTAAGATGTATAGAAAAGAACATAGAATTGGTTCATTGTTCTTTACTAGTTTGTCAGCTGGCTGTGGGCAATTAATTAGAACACCAGAAATGCAGGAATCAATGGACTCTCCAGTCCTTATGTGTGACGCAGAATAGGAAAACCAATCACTGATTTTATGGCTTATGGTTTGTTTTTTTTTTTGTATACAGTTTGAGAGCCACTGCAAAATAAGTTTAGGTTTAATTAGAAGTATCTGTTCTACACTTGAGAAATGTGAACACCTTTAGTACCTTCTAATTCTCATAGACCTATTGTATTTCATATTGAAAGATAAAGTCAAATATTACAAGTGTGTTCATTCTGAGAACAGAGAGGAGCACAGAAGCACAATTCCACAGTTGCAGAACTCAGTGTATGTGTATGTGCACACATGATACATTCATTTCAGCGGTAAACTATTAGCTTGCTTTGCTTGAACTACAAGAATTCTTTGCGGGTCTACCCCAGAGTTACAGTACGGAGGGGCTCCTCAGAAACGGGCAATGGAGCACGTGATGAAGGCTGCCCACCTCCTTGGCTATGGTGGTGATGAAAGCTGGTGGTCTGGCGGTGGCGATGAGAGAAAGGGCGTGCCTTGCAGAGCGGGCAGAGTCAGCTGCAGGGCTCAGAGGCAGCCCCATTGTGATGCTAAACAGGGAGCAGGGAAAAAGGAAAAAGAAAAGAAGCATTAGAAATATAGACTGAAAAGATTAGACACAGCTTATAATGTCAGTTCAAGGTCAATGGGGCACTCAAACAGTTAGACATAATAGGCCTGTGACAATGAGCAGTGATTAAGAGTCAGGGTGTTCTGGCATCAGATACAAAATCGAATTATTAACCATGAAGACTGAAAACAGTATGTGCATCTGTCCAAAAGGTTCAAAACGCCTTGTTAACAAATTATCAAGAACTACTACTGAATACATATCATAAAGCTCAAAAAGGCAGGGATGAATATTGTGCTGGATGTTTTAAAGTTTTGTCCTAGATCAAGTTAAAGATAATTTATTCATAAGGCCATGTTAAGAAACTATAACTGAGGCTCTTTTGTGAAAGGAAGCAGAACCCATCCCTGTCTGTGAAGTTCCAAAAAGAACCGAGAATGACAAATTACTGTTCCCTGGCTACTGTGTGCAGTCTGAAAGCTCCTCAGACTGCTGGGCTATCCCACCTCAGACTGCTGGGCTATCCCACACCAGTACGTGCAGAGATCCCACTAAGTACATGCGCCACCACTGACACTCATTTAGTAACAAAGAACGAGCTGGTGTTAACTTTCTTAACAGAAAGGAGAGACAGTAAACAGTCTTCATAAAGTGATGTACATGATGAAGTGAACTTTTCTAGACAGTGAGAGCGTGGCATCTTGATATAACAGTGTGGACAATACATCCCATCTCTGACATGAAAGCAGCAACCTTATCACTAAGTTTATACACACAATATGCACATATACACACGTACACACACACACATATGTATATATATATATATATTCACACATGCACACATATATATATACATGCACACATACACACACACACACACACACACACACACACGACTTTTGACAAAAGTGTATCCAAGGAGCCACATATTAATTATGCAAAGAAAGTATTTTATTACATTTATTATAATTTTCCAGCTAAATAATTTTAACTTAAATGAATATGTGGAGATGCATTAGAATGTATTTTAAACAAATCTATGATCTGTATGTATAAACTGGATTATATAACATTATCAAAAAGTTTATGTCTTTTTATAATTAACCAAAGAATGGTTATCTTAATTTTTAGTTGAAAACTAAGATGAGTCACATGGTTATTCTGATCCTCAAAGGAGGTAAACTGATGGCAGACATTTTGCTTTGATACTTGGTAAGTACTGTATTACTTAAAAGCAGTGGTTCTCAACTGGGTCACAACCCCTGTGGGCATTGAACCCTTTTACAATGGTCATATATCAGATATCCTGCATATCAGATATTTATACGTGTAGCAAGATTTTTATGTATAGCAAAATTATAGGTATGAAGTAGCAATGGAATAACTTTATGCTGGGGTCACTGCACATGAGAAACTGCATTAAAGGGTCACAGCATTTGGAAGACTGAGAACTATGGCTTAAAAGTTTGACAATATAGAGCTTTCTTTAGGCATTTTCCAAACTGAGGGTAGCTACAAAGTAGGGACTCAGATGAGAAGCGTACACAGAGGCTTTCTTTGATGCTTAAAAATAAAATAAATTAAAAAGTGAGCTTTGAGAATAAACCTATATCCTGAACCAAGTACACACAGAAGGTGTGGGCTGCATGACCTGGTGCTCCTGGGTTGGCCCAGCACAAGCTGGAAAGAATGGTAAGCGGGATGGGCAGCCAGCCAGGCTCTCCCCTGTGTTAAACTTTACCATTTCAAATACAGCAAGGCACCGTTCACTACCCGACCAGTGGTGGAGCTTCAGAGTGGATTGTTTAATAATTATTGGTAAATTTATATTACACATCTATATTTTAGGTCAATTTCTTTAAAAGCTCCAAAACTAGTCAAACATTTTAGAAACCTTGTGCTTTATTTTCATCAAAGTATATGACTAGGAGACGAAGATACTGAAAGCAGGGGAATGTATGTTAACTAATCCTGAACAAACCTAAATCACCTTCTGTAAAACCAGTCTGTAGGGGAAATGCACATCAGTTTCCTGGGGAATCCACCCCACGCTGGCACTGCTCAACACAGAGGGAAAGAACTAGACACAGCCTAGGGTCTGGAGTGAAAGCTGGGCTTACTTTTGGTCTATGTCACCAACATTCTCATTGGCAATAAAGAAATTTTACAAATGAAAAACCAGCTCAAAGAATGTTAAATGAGGAGCTGAGGTACTGGTGCACCATGGTCCCTTCATATTTGCTATCCAGATTTCCTAAAAAAAAAATTAAATGGAAAATATCAGCAATAATGAATACATTTTAAACTGCATGGACCTCAGAGTCGTGTGATGGAATCTTATGATGTAGATCACCTGGTAAGTGAATGGCATCTCTGTCCTGAGTACACTCTCAGTATACGCTGTCCTTGCAGACACCTTTGCTAGTCCACTGTGGAGGTATTAGCAGTGTCTGTGTACAGGCAGCCCTCTGTTGATATAACACTGCATCAGGATGCCTATACAGTACATCTTACTTGTCTCTTCACACAGGTACCACACACCCGCTCAGAGAAAAACAACCAGGAAACATATAGCACAGTTTGATATTTGGTGGGGGCACCTATACTCACATAGCTTTTATTATGCTGTGTTATTATGATTATTTAGTTTTATCGTTATTTCTAATATCTCACAATACATAATTTTAAAGTTCAGCTGTATCACAGGTCTATATGTAAAGGAAAATATTGCATATGAAAGGTTTGGGATTACCATGGTTTTGTGAATCAACTCAGAGTCTTGGAATGTGTCCCTGAAGTTAAGAGAGATTACTGTCTTTCAGAATCACTGACCTTTGTACCAAGTAAAGAGTAGCGAGGCATGGTGACACTGGTGAACTAGGTTAATACATTGGTAACATGACCAAATGGCCTTAGCTGAGTGGCTAGACTGCTTAGAGAAGTTTGTAGGGATATACTGAGATACCTGGGTTTCAGTTGTCTTATTCAATGTCAGGAGTGGTTTAAATGAAGAACAGGATACACCTATCAGCTGGGTTGACCATAATACTTGAAAGGGGATTAATCATAGTAAGAGACAGAACTAGGATCCATAAAGTTCTTCAAAAGATCAAATTCAGCTAAAGAAGCTGGAGAGACCACTTAGTAGTTAAAAAGGCTTGTGCTGAGATCATGAGGACCAGAATTTGGATCCTAAAACCTAGAGTCAGAGTAAATACCTGTAACCCAAGCTTTAAGCAGGATTGCTGGGGCTGGCTGGCTTCTAGCAGAGCAGAAGCCTTCTACCTTGTCTTAGTTCTCTGCATGGGGGAGAAATTATTAGTTGGAAAGGAAGGAGTGGAAGAAAGAAAAGGAAGGAAAGGAGGAGACAGAGCCGTATGTGGATAATAAATGCTTCTTGTAATGACCGATACTGTGCACTTATAAAGTGAAAGAAAGCAAAGGAAATATAAATAGGTCACTAACTTCAAGTCAAAGGCCTGGCCACATATTAGCTTTCACTCACATCAGCCATATACATTTGGGGGAATTACCAAACTTATTACAGTAAGAAAACCATTAAGGTTTGGTGAAGGGCACGGTCTGAAGAGAAGCCATAGGCAATGGAAAAGAACGCGAATCAAACATTTTCCCACTGCCCTTCGGTGCATAGTGATCATTTAGGAGGAGCTGATGTGCAAATGTGTGTGAGTCTCTCCAGCAGTATTAAAGGTTGAGGCAGGACGACAGAGTGTAGTTAGGCTCACTGCTTGGGAACCAGGGCTCTGTCACTGTCTTGGGATCAGCCACCTTGTTAAAAAGCTGTAAGTTCCCAGGGCATAATGAAGAAGATATGTCCTCTAGTCTAGACACTGAACTACCATCAGAGAAATCTTTCCAAGGCATCAATTCTATTTCATGAATTCCTAACCTAAACACCTCCAGTGGCCCCACCTTACTTCTAGGGAGGAAAATGGATCCAACTCTTTGCTCTGAGTGTGAAGTCTCCTAAACTCTTAGACCTTTCATAACCTCTACCACGAATTTTCAACTCTTGTCTTTTCATCATCACCACCCTCAATCTCAAACTGTACTAAAGAACTACAGAAATAAAATAAATATAACTATATAATGAAAAGAATTGAAGATTTAGACATAAGTCCACATACCGTTCGGACAACTACCTATTGAGGAAGCCAGAAACACCCACTAGAAAAAAGAGAACATCTATAGCAAACAGTGCTGGTCAAACTGCATGGCTGCATGCAGAAGAATGCAGATAGATGCTTACTTACCACTCTGTACACCTCAACTCCACATGTACCTCAACATAAAACCAGACGGAGGACACAAACAAGGACGCTTAACTCTTACCCGGCAGGGGGAATGGAATGGTCATCAAAGGCAATGCAGTGAGGGAACTGAGTGGACAGAGGATGAGGATGATGAGTGGGGGATTTCAGGGTTGGATGTGGGGATGGTCAGATGGCTATGACAATGAATGGGAATTTGCAACTGACAGGGGATGAGGAGGGGAGGTAGAAGGCATCCCCTGGAAGACACAGAGACCTGGGACAGAGGAGGTGCCCGAGAATCAATGAGGGCATTCTTAGCTGTGATTCACTACATTGGGGATATGAAACCTTGGGAGGCTGACTCCTGTGGCCAGGCATGAAGCCCAGTGGAGCAACAGGGACACCAGGCCACCCATAAATCTGTTAGCATGTTTTTAACAGATAGTGAAACAAAAGACAATCAAAATAAATACTTTAGTGAAAGAAAAAGAGAAAAACCACACATGTAACCTGATAGAAGAGAAAGTAGGAAATAGCCTTGAACTCAGGGGCACAGGAAAGACGTTCTGAACAGAATACTGTTAACATGGGCAATAAGATCAACAATTAACAAATGAAACCTCGTGAAACTGAAAAGCTTCTGTACAGCAAAGGACAGTGTCATTCAGACAAAGTGGCAGCCTTCAAAATAGGAAAATATTTTTTTACCAGATACACATCTGATAAAGAGCTAGTATCAAAAATATATAAAGTACTCAAAAAACTAGATATCAAAAAATAAATACTCAATTAAAAATGAGGTACAAATCTAACCAGAATTCTCAAAAGAGGGGACTCAAATGGCTGAGAAAACTTAAAGAAATGTTCAGCATCCTTCTTAGCTATCAGGGAATGGAAAGCAAAACTACTCTGAGGTTTCATCTTACACCTGTCAGAAAGGCTCAGATCAGTAACACAAGTGACAGCATGGTGACAAGGATGTAGAGTAAGGGAACACTCACTGCTGGTGGGAATGCAAGCGTGTACATCAACTATAAAAATCAGGGTGGCTGTTCCTCAGGAGGACAGGACTAGATCTACCTAAAGATTCATCTATAGCTCTCTTGGGCATATACCCAAGTAATGAGGGAGACAGAGCCCCAACTGGACATATTTTATCCTTTCACACAGACCCTGCTCAACCGTGTTCACTGCTGCGTTACTTATAATAGCCAGAAATTGGAAACAACCTAGATGTCTCTCAGCAGAAGAATGGATAAAGAAAATGTAGTATGTTTATATAAAAGAGTATTACTCAACTATTTTAAAAAACAAAATTTCCAGGTAAAAGGATAAGAGAAGAAACAAATAGCCCTGGGTGAAGTAACCCAAACCCTGAAAGACAAATGCGGTATTTGCTTATATGTAGATATAGTTACTGTTAAATCAATGATCCCAAGCTATAATCTACAAAACCAGAGAAGTCAGGTATAGGGTGGGGAGAGTGGGGTGAAGTGCAGGGCTATATCTCCTTTGGGAAGGGAGATAGAAGAGGTAGTTATGGGATGGGTGATGGGGCGCTAGAATGGGAAAATCAAGTGGACAGGGAAAGTGAAGAGGGTGACAAGGGAGGATACATGGAGACGCTAAAATTAAGAACTGTTTGAGGGCTAAAATGAAAGCCTAATACAGTAGAAGTATGTGTGTGCGACTGTGCGTGCGTGCGTGCGTGCGTGTGCATGATCTAAATAAAATTGCCAAGTAATGGGGGAGACAGAGCCCCAACTAGACATCTTGTCACCAAGTGATGCTTCCAGTCCCAGGATTGCATCACATCTAATTTAGTTGTTGGCCAAAGGAGTCCTATGGGAAATCTCCAAATAGCCTTGGCAGTTGCCAAGACAATACGTTTCTCTCCAAACACTGATAGGAAGGCCCCATTGAAGAAGAGAATACCTACACAATTCATTGATGGTCGAGCTGTGCCTACAGAAAGCCCTATTGCATAATCCCTTTGTACTGCTTACCCTTAAATAGTACAAAGAATTCTTAAAGGGAGAAATAAAATGGCTTCAAAATATCTTGATAAATGTTCAACATCCTTAATAACTAGTTCTAAATGAAAATTAAAACTACTTTGAGATTTCATCTTACCCTAGTCAGAAGTCTAGGAGGAAAATCTCAACTGACAACGAGTGCTGGTGAAGACGTGGGGAAAGGCACTGTATTCTCTGTTGGTGCAGGTGCAGCGTGGTACAGCCTCAGGAAATCAGTACAGAAAATTCTCAGAAAGCTAAAAATAGATCTAAAAGAGATGCCCAGCTCTAGCATCCTTTGGCTTCTGTGCACCTGACTCATCATCTTACCCCACAGATATCTGCTGAGTCGTGTGCAGCATCTCTTATTTGTGTGCTACAAATCTTAACGTGAGATTCTACCTTGGTGAAAGGGAAAGAGCTGGTTGTCTGTTTCTAGAACCTGTGTGTAAACATACTTATTCTGTGTGTAAACTTACTCTGTTCTCTTGACCCTGCCCATGAACCATTGTGTAAACCCTTTGTTTTACAGACCTACAGAACAGGCCTCTGGTTTTAGTCTTTAGTCTAAGGAAATTGGACACCACAGACTCAGCATTTCCCACTCCCCCCACCTTTCTGATCGTAAACACCAGGGTTGAACGACATTGTAGATAAATAACATGAATAGAAACATAGTCCCCTTGGGCTGAGCTCAGTCTTCTCATGATTGTTTATTAATCTAATTCCAAGACTGTTTCATTTTAGGAAAATCATCTTAAAATTTACAGGGAGAACATTTTAGTAAAATGTTACCATCTAAAATTTCCAGATGTCAACCTCTGTTGAATTAAGGAATACTGCATGGATACATTCCAGGAGAAAACATTATTCTGTAAATAGCCTGCAAATCTTAGTCATCAGTAACAAGGCTTTGAAAGCAATTGCCATCAAAACAAAGAAAGCTAACATTGTTTTAGGCATGTACTTAATTATGTAACACTCAGGACTTCTAGCCCACACTTTTCTAGGAACACTAGTGTGTTAAAATTTGTTTACAACTTCATAAAGAATATGCAGCTTCTCTGTGTTAAGTTGAAACTTCACTTTTAAAAATATTTTAACAACTTCTTCTTTTTCTCCTTTGTCCTCCTATTATTATTATTATTATTATTATTATTATTATTATTATTATTATTATATTATTGTGTTATATGCATGCTATGACATGTCGTGGAGGTCATAGGACAGCTCTGGAGTTGCTTCTTTCCTTTTAATTTTGCTTCGTTTCTGGGGATGCACCGGCTTGCATCACTGGTCAGCAAGTACATACTGAGCCATCTCACTGACGCCTAGAGCTTCGTTTTATAACTCAAGGCAGAATTCCTTTCCAAAGCTCAAATATGGAAAATTTTCCTAGTCTTCCAATCATGTTAGCTGCATATATTTACGGAAGATAAAAAACTATGCTAACCCTTTCTATGTAAAGGGCTCCCTCAGATTAATTATTTATTATTTATTATTAACCCTTATAAATTAATTTTTCAGAACAAAAAAACTGTCCAATATAGATTTCTAAAGCATGTTTGCATTTTTAGTGTGTTTCTATCCCTCAAACTTAACAGAAATGGTTGAGTTTGAGTTAAACTACTTAATTCTTCTAATTCTATATAATCTTTAGGAACTAAATTAGAGACCAAAGCCCCCCAAGGTTCTGCCATCTCTGGCTATGATGAGGCAGTCAAGGGACTCAGGGACATTTTTGGGTTTTAGTCTATAAAAAAACCAAAAAACCAAAAAAACAAAAAAATGGTTACTTTTCTTGGATGTCTTTATCCTAAACTGACTACCTAATTTCTATTTCCTCTATAACTCTATAGGAACCTTTGCAATGTATGGTGCTTCTCTGTATACCAGAGGTTCATGGCTTCCAGTAGCTCTGTTTTCCCATCTGTGTTTGGTAAGCTGTGACAATATCCTAAAAGCACAAGGCTTTCTGTAATCCGCTCATGTCCTCAGCTGTCCAGCACAGGATGAGCATGGCCCCCTCAGCAGCTGGGCTGCGCTCCACTGTTCTTTCACAATAAAGGCCCTATACCGTGACCTAGGCAAATAGAATCCAAATCACAGGTTACACAAAGCTAAGCAGGAGTCTAGTCTTGTAGAAGCACAGGAGTTCCCTGCTTGTCTATAAAGTAGAATTTATGCACCATTTCTAACACTTTATCTGTGTGTACAGACCCACAGAGATCTTTGAAAAAAGAAGTTCTCAAAACAAAACACTATGTGTCTCTAATTTAAATTATAATTAACTAGGTGGTTCATCAATTATTTCAGGAAACTATAGCGTCAGTGTTATTATACAGTTCACATTGAACTGTATACAGCATACCATTCTCATTCATTTAAGAATATTCTCATAAAAGATGCTACCTGCGGCTCATTTACCAAACAAATAGCATGTGCCTTAAGTATAAGGCCTGAGCAATGGGAGCTGAGAGTCCCAAGAGGTGGCCCAGTCCTCTGACAAGTCACCTATCTCTCTTTATGATTACCATATAGAAATTATGCAGCTGATGGAGACTGTCATATATAAAGTACGGTTTTATCAAAAGTTTACTGGTGCCATCATTGTCTACCAATAAACTAATGAGTGCTCACTTTGGTAGCATATACACTAAAATCGGATCCATGCAGAGAAGGTTCGGATGGCTCCTATTTAAGGTTGGCAAAAACAAAAACATGTGAAGTGTTGTATATTTAAAAAAAATAAGTAATATTTAAACAAAAATTTAAATTTCTATAAGGTACAAGATCCTTAACGAAAATTTCATTAAATATAAAATCCAAAAGTATATTTAAAATTCTGTCCTTCCCATTTTTGTAATCTTTATTTAAGATGTCTTTAATTTTGCAGGTATTAAGATTTTGAATTGTCTTTAGCTTTTGGGATCAGCTAGATCTGAAATTAAACCCAGTAATTTTTTATCATCCAGAAAACAAGTGATGGTGTCTTTTACAGATTCACACACTATATCTTGGTGTGCTCACTTGCAAAATGGCGAAAATCATGTTTACTGCCTAGGGCTTCTGTATACCTAAATGAAAGCATAGCAGTCCACCCTGAGTAGCACTGTATACTGGTAGAGTAAGCAAATAAAAGCCCAACAGGAAATAGAAATTAGGTAGGCAGTGTAGGATAAAGACTTCCAAGAAAAGTAACTGGTTTTTTTTCCCTAAACTAAAACCCAAAAATGTCCTTGAGCCTCTTGACTGTCTCATCATAGTCAGAGATGACAGAAGCTTGGGGGAGGGGGGCTCTGATCTCTAATTTAGTTCCTAAATGACTTTAGGGGTATCTCTTCAAGGGTACGAGTGTTAGAGTAAGCAATAAATGTCCAGTAAGGAAAATCTCATTCTTGTAAGACAATAGACTCTCTGGCTTGGGACCTAATGCTCCAGCTTTGCCAGGTCAAACACTTAGCTAAGAGGAAGACGGCTCACATTAAGCCACAGTAAAGAGACAGGTACAATACATCCTTTAAGAGAATGCAGGAATTTTCCTTCCCCGAACCCCCATACTAGAACAGCAGCTCACTGTTGGCAGCCATGCAGCGTTGTAGATCTGCTCACTCTCCTGAACTACGCAGAAGACTGCATTTCCCTTTTCTTCCTTCTATGGCTTTTCTAAGCAGGCATTCCTTAACACACTGGGACTCACAAACAGTTTAGGCTTGCTTACTATTGCCCTAAAGCTCCCTCCCAACCATGTAGTGCTTGTCTGTCACGTGTCTGACCTTCATGTAAGCTTAAACAGCGTGACACCCACCATACCCTCGTGCCCAATTCTCCTCCAAGAAACTGCAGAGGTTTGCAGCTTGCCTGCCATGGGGGTTCTCTTTCAGACTCTAATAAAATGTCCTTATCTTCCTTCCACTTGAGTCCACTCCTAAATTATTTCTCATTTACACTCCGAGCTCTAAGAGGTGGATCCCAGTTTCCCCAGTATCAATAGGAAGACTGTTCTTTGAACCTACAGATCCATTATACCTTAGTGTGCACTACATAGTAGGTGGTACAGCAAGGAGCTTCCTGTTACAGCCTGTTTCTAAAGGAAAAGCTTAAACCAATCTTGTGTGTCCCAAAGACAACTGGCAGGGAGCCACTGTGGTTTTGATGGGTGAATCCATTTGCATGTTGCTGATTGGTCAGAGTGAGGTGGAACATGCCAGTGCCATAGGAACATGACATGTGGCACCATTGCTCTTCTCCACACAATATTCTGATGTGAAAATCCAGGCACACCTTCCTTCTCCTGCTAACTCATCTCCTCAAGCCTGTCCACCCCTTTACCACTCCCACCTCCTCAGAGTCCCAGACATCCGGAGGCAGGACCTTCATTTGAGTCTACTGGAAACTAGAATAACTGATGTTAGGTAAGAGCCCCCACCCCCAGTAAAATATCCCAAAACACCAGAAAATAAGAGCTGCTGCCAGGCCAGACAGAAGTGGTGAGTCAGATTCTAGAGTAAGGGGTCGTGAATTCTGGGAAAACAATCTAGTGACCTCGAAGCACCTACAGTGTTATGGAAAAACTCAGAAGTTAATTCTGACAGGGAATGTCAGTACTTGAAAGAGATGGAGAGAGCACTCCTCTGTGATGTGTATTCTTCAGAATAAGGCCTGAGTTGCCTGTTCCCCTTGCCAAGCCTGCCCTCATAATCTTAGAAGATTTCTTTCCAGAAATATTAACTAAAATTCTAAGCACTTGTCCAATATAAAATCATGTTCACATGGCAAGCTTGGCACCATGGACAGAAGCAAGGCACAGTAAGTCAGCCACAGCCAGGCATGAGGGGTGGGGTGGGTAAGAGTTTCCCTTAAGCGGAGGTGTACCCTGCTGCTCTGCTTCTGCTTCCCCCAGCTCAATACTCTGGCCTGCACCAAGTGGGCCACGTATGTAACAGGCCATTTTCAATCTAAATCTTGTTAGAGATTAATAAGCAAACATTTTCTTGCTTATTATGCAATTTATCATGATGAAAAGTACATCGGACTCCTCAAGGCTACATGCTGATACATTCATTTATTCAGAGCTGCGTAGAGAAAGTCATACTAATCTTTGTGACAGAAAGAATGCAATAGCAAGATTTAAATTACCTACTGAAAACTAGAATTTATGTCTCTTGACATACTGTCTGTACATCTGTACATACAGCACACACACACACACACACACATATATATATGTTTACTTTGCTGATATAATTTTGATATAAACTTATTTTTAAAAAATTGTAAATGCTAAACTAAAATGAAACCTTCCAGATAACAAAAGGGTATAGAAACTTGTAGAATTGTGTCTGGTCAGATTTTAAAATGAACCATATTTTTAGATATTAAAATATTGCATCCTTCTCAAGACAAACCAAGAGAGCTTCATTAGCAGCAGCCTGTGCTGTGTGGTCTCCCTTGGGCACATAAGAGCAAGCCAGCAGGTTTTGGTTAATGTTTTATCATACTAACCAAGAAACAAATTAAAACACTTAAGATGTGCTAACTGTTTCTCTAAGTTCTCTGTGAACATAACTCATTTAGCATCAATCTTCTGAAACAAATATTTTATTTTCCAATCATGTAGCAAGGAAGACTCAGAGGTGAGATTAGAACACGTGGAGGTCCAGCACTTGGGAGGCGGAGGCAGGTGGATTTCTGAGTTTGAGGCTAGCCTGGTCTACAGAGTGAGTTCCAGGACAGCCAAGGCTATACAGAGAAACCCTGTCTCAAACCCCCCCCAAAAAAAAAAAACCCAAAAAAACAAACACAAAAACAAACAAACAAACAAAAAACCCCAAAACCTCGTGGAGGTGTGCTCAGAGGTAAGAGAGGAAAGCTGCTGGTTAGGCTTGCATTAAACATCCCCTCCTTCCAGTTAACGGGGGGGGGGGGGGGGGGGGGGCAGCACTGGGCACTGTGCAGCTACTCTGTAGGCAAAGCCATAGCACTGTACTCTAGCAGAAGGACAGCAGGCCCCCACCATGCTGTAACTGGAAGGACTGTGGCATAAGGGAAAGCAGCCGTGAAGCCAAGAGCTCACTTTAGTTTCCTATGAAGTCAACCATGACAACACTGGCAGCGCATTCATTTTCACAGAGAAGCATGATGAGACAGATAGGATTTCCTATCACTTCACAGTCACCAGGATGAGATAGTTTAAAATGTAGACAGAGAAGTGGAAACCTTATATGTGCAGAGCTGGCAGGAACGAGAAACTGTGAAACCATGAAAAACTATGCAGCAGCTCCTGGAACTCTTAAACACGGAACTATTCTAAGTCCTAGTAATCCCACTTTGTAATGAAAACAAATTCTCACATAAACACACATGAACAGATAAACAAGACCAGAAGTGGGATGGAATTCAGTTGAAATCCAAATTAGCACAGTGAAGCACGCTCCAACATGGATGGACATAAGAGAGTGAAACATGCTACAACATGGATGGACACTGTAAGAGAGTGAAGCATGCTCCAACATGGATGGACACTGTAAGAGAGTGAAGCACGCTCCAACATGGATGGACATAAGACAGTGACACACGCTCCAACATGGATGGACATAAGAGAGTGAAACATGCTACAACATGGATGAACATAAGACAGTGAAACATGCTACAACATGGATGGACATAAGACAGTGAAACATGCTACAACATGGATGGACATAAGAGAGTGAAGCATGCTCCAACATGGATAGACACTATAAGAGAGTGAAGCACGCTCCAACATGGATGGACATAAGAGAGTGAAACACGCTACAACATGGATGGACACTGTAAGAGAGGGAAGCACGCTCCAACATGGATAGACACTATAAGAGAGTGAAGCACGCTCCAACATGGATGGACA
>JANHMN010000013.1:24324964-24347809 GCA_030674055.1 Rhabdomys pumilio
AGCATGCTACAACATGGATGGACACTGTAAGAGAGTGAAGCATGCTATAACATGGATGGACATAAGAGAGTGAAGCATGCTACAACATGGATGGACATAAGACAGTGAAGCATGCTACAACATGGATGGACATAAGAGAGTGAAGCATGCTACAACATGGATGGACACTGTAAGAGGGATGAAGTGAGAGAAGCTTAACAGACCAGGGTGTCTACGTGGGGTTAGCACTACTGGGAACCAGGAGGCTGTGATGGCTGTGCACTGCCATTTTACTTGTGGCGATAATCACCAATTGTAGGCCACTTGTATAATACACCCAAGACAGGCAAGGTTTTCTGGAAACAGGAGACTGGGTTTAAGATGGCACCAACGTCCATCTGTGGTACCACGACTCCTTGCCAGTTCACAAAGATGTGTTCCACTTATGTCAGGTTAGCAACTCTTTATTTTTATAATGATGATTATAGTGTATTTAAAATGTAATGCATTTCATTTACTGTTTGTGTGTGCACGCACATGTGTGTGCGCGCGCACATGTACACATGAACGTGTGCGCACACATGCACTCACATGTACCAGTGCATCAGTGGAGGTCGGAGGACAACATGCAGGAGTTGGTTCTTTTCTTCCCTCATGTGGGGCCCTAAGTTCATCATGATCAACTTAGATCATCAGTCCGGCTAGGTGGCGGCTACGTTTGCCTGCTGAGCCATCCTACCATCCCAACTGCAATCTTCACTTAATCTATCACGGACTATATGCAAAAGGAACCCCAATGAAGTTCATTTAAAAATTAACAGGAATGCAGAGAGCAATTCTCCAAATTTTCTAGCTCCGTCTTCTATTAGTAGAACTTTGGATCTAGTACCAAGTTCGTATATCACTCTCCTTATAAACAGTAAGTTTACACAATTATTTATCAGTAATGTCTCAAGATATAATAAATGCCATTTGAAAATCATATCACAGGTCACTCACTGTCTCAATTTTCTATTGAGTTTTGTATTGTTTTTGTTTTTGAGACAGGGTATCATGGTATAGCCCTAGTTGGCTTTGAACTTACAACAGTCCTCCTGCCTTGGCATCCTGAGTTGTAGCTACAAGCTTGGCTATCATGCCCAGTAGATTTACTGCTGGTCAAACACATGGAGTTTCTTTCTTTCCTCCTTTCTTTCTTTCTTTCTTTCTTTCTTTCTTTCTTTCTTTCTTTCTTTCTTCTTATTTTTGGTTCTTTTGTTTGTTTGTTTGTTTGTTTGTTTTTTTAGAGACAGGGTTTCTCTGTGTAGCCCTGGCTGTCCTGGAACTCACCCTGTACACCAGGCTGGCCTCAAACTCAGAAATTTGCCTGCCTCTGCCTCCCAAGTGCTGGGATTAAAGGTGTGAGCCACCACTGCCCGGCACATACCGAGTTTCTAGAGGATAACCAACACCTCTGATAACTTCTTCCAACAACAATGCGCCAACCCACCAGAATTTGCACATACTTGACAACAATGCGCTAACCCCCCGGAACCTGCACATACTTGGCAAGTTGTTTCTCCGCATCTGCGCAGAGCTCCAGCAGCCCCATCAGGACAGCGGAAACATCCATGTAAGGCTCCCACACAGTGAACCCTCGCCCAATCAGGTCAATGGCAGTTCTCCGGATGGTGCTATGAAGAGGAAGTTTGGGACTTGGTGGCTGTAGCAGAAGAAATGTCAGTGCCTTGCCTGAAAAACAGAAACCAGAATGTTAAGTACACTTTGGCAATGTAACTATACTTCAAGTTTTTCTCCCCAAAGGGGGAACTTGTATTTTATTTGGCTCCATATTGTCAAGAGGAAAGTTAGGTTCCAATGTTTTATAGTATATTCTTCAGTGCTTCATTACATAATAGTTATATACAAATACACATTTCTACATTAAAACGTGAGTAGCCTAGCTCCCCTGCAATGCTAGCTTCATCTCAGTATCACAATTGAAAACGCTGGCTCAAATAATGCAATGTAGGATTTTAACAATTTTCCTTAAATAGTCAATTATTAAGTAGAATGCCTTGAAATGGAGATGAAAAGAAATGTACTATAAGTCCGCGTCTATGGATGAGTTCTGTATAATAAGTGGTTCTGAACTTCTTAGTCATAGAACCTCTTAAGAATCTGTTGGAACAACTTAATAAACAAAATGTGGTACATACATGCAATGTAATCTTACTCACTTGTAAAGAAAGATGAAACTATGACATTTGCAGGAAGATAGGAACAGAAAGCATGTTACATGAAGTGACTCAAGAAAACCAAATACCATATTTTCTCTCATGTCCAGGCCTTCCATTTGAATTTTGTACAGGCTTCTAGGGGTGTGGGTGCAGCTCATGAAACTAGAAAAGGAACCATGAGGAAAATGGCAGGAAGGGGAAACCAGCAAGGCTTTCTCCAAAGACTCTGGACCTTAGAGTGGTCCATCACAGTGCCCGTTCTCCCCATGTGTGGTGTGACCAGCACACACAGGGTCTCCAGAGCACCTCTGCCTTTGCACCATTTCGCTCAGTGACCTTAGTAAAGATTCCAACCATTCTGCTATGGCAAATTGCACAGATCTGGGAATCCATGTGGATGGCATCAAAAGTGGAGTAGAGAAATGGTCATCTTCATGCATAATTTTTAAGTCTATTAATAAGAAACTATTTGCTTCCATTTGATGAGCAGTTTTGGAATTACAAAGACATACAGATGACAAAATTCCACATCTTTCTCAGAGGACTATTCAAACTAGGGTATGTAAATCTCAGATCCCTCAAAGGTTTACTGAATTAACCCTTTGATTTCAAGACACATAAAGATGCTGAGGACTCTACTGTTAACCCAAAACAATGGCATCAATGTGTTTGTAAGGACTACAGGAATTCTAAGTAGGAATTCGCTGATCAGAGGTAGAGATAAACAGAAGAAAACATTCCTCACAAACAAAAACACAACAAGATCTGGGAATTACACAGAGCTCTACATTGCTTTGGTTACACAGGAGAGTGATATGGGATTCTTTCTGCCACCCTTCCCTGCTTACAGCAGAATGAAATTTTTTTCTTTTTTTTTTCTCCCGACCTCTTCTCACTCTTCCTCCCTCTCCTGCACTCACCTTATGGTGCTAGGGAGTGAAGACAGGCTTCACTTATGCTAAACACATATTCTACCACTTAACCATACACTAGCCCCATCCGTGTAAGACAGTAATTAGAGTCAAGGATTTAATAAACATACCACCCTCTGGAACTTATTCTATCTATGATTTAGGGTGTGTTGTTGTTGTTGTTTTAAAGTGTGTGTGCGTAGGTGTGGTCTCCTGGTAGTCAGAATAGGGTATTGGATCCCTGGAGCTGGAGTTAAAGGAAGGTGTAAGTCCTCCCTTGTAGAGCTGGGATTCCAGCCCTCCTGTGTAGGCCCTCTGCAAGAGTTGTACATTGTCTTAGTGGCTGAGTCACATCTGCGATCTCAGGTCTCCAGCCCAGACATCTATCTGTTCTCTCTTTAGTGGTAATTTTGTTTATTCATTAAATTTACAACCTTGTAAATACTCAACATTCCCTTGGTCATATGAACTTGTAAAACATACTTCCTTCTCTGCCATTGGCTTAGCACAGGGCTTCATTCACAACTGTGACTTTGGAAAATACCAAGAGCCGCTTTGTGCTGTGTGTGTGCGGCAGAGTCAACCAGTTCTGGTTTCCAAGAATCACCGACAAGCCTGTCCTAGCCCATGGTCCAGTTCCCATCGCTCTCAGGTAAAATGAGAAAAATTACAAACTACAGTGTATGTGTCCAGAAGAAAGCTGAGTAAACTGAAGAGAACGCTTATTTAAGGTAATAGTAGGCTTACTACTTTCTTACACTTTTGATGAAATTTTAAATAAAATTATGTATGCAATAATATTTTCTAATGTTTGTATCAGACAAAAGAAAAAACTTAAAACGGTTCTTAATTTCCTCAAATATTATAATTTTAGAAATTTTACTGGTCTGTAGTGTCTAAAACATTGCAAAACCTAGCTACCTTGAGAGATTAGATGTAAGGAACTAAAAAGAAATGTTTTCTGTATGACTCAAAAATACTAAGCCCAGCTCCTGGCAACTGGCTCTGAACTCACCCAGGAGCTCTCCCTCCACTCAGCAGACTGAAATTCTGCATCATGTTTTGCAGTCTAGAGCCACAGTCAAGGTCAAATAATGGACGTCTTAGTTTCCCCACCTGTAAGCTGAGTGAGGGGTAGATGGTGTCAGCTCTACAGAGAGAAATTCTCCATGCAGCTTGCTGTCTTTGCCACCGTGTACCCTAATGTACAAACACACTGCCAAGTGCAGACAGATGCAGAACCCACAAGAACAGAATGAAGGCAGAATGGATAGAAGTCCAACACTGGATAAATCACAATGAACTTCGAGCCTCTGGCTGTCTGGCTGTTGAGAAAATTCTGTCAACCTGCAGCCAACAGTAATACCAATAGTTAATATTTTAGTGTTATTTTACTTCTTGTTTTTATTTTTGAAGGATATCAACTTTAATCTTACTGGTTTTTAAAAGTGCCATAAAAGAGCAACAGTGCAGGAAAATATATACACTCTGCTCTAACAGATAAACACTGACACAAGAGAAAGGCTGAGACAGAGACAGCGAAGTGGAGCTGAGGTCAAGAGGTCAGCACTCTACTATGGCTCACTCACTGCTCTGGCAAGGAAAACAAAACAAAACAAAAAAAATCCCACCAGTCCTTAGTATTTTTGTAGTATGTGGCTAGTTACAATGGCTTTTCAAAAATAAATATAGAAATCTTAGAACACTGGCACACGAATGCTTATGTACTATAATGACATTACAAAAAAATACTTAATGAATTTGTATTTTGGAACATGTATTTATTATTAAGCATAGACTCAGTCTATTAAGGAATGTTATATATACTTAATACTACATGAAAATGCCTCATTATCTAAAAAGAACTATAGTTATACACGCCTTTGGGCATCATGTTGTTTTTATCATTCCTTTTCAATAACATCTATACAATTTCCCTTTTTCCCACTGGCTGAGCCCTGTAGTGAGACCTTCCTCCGTTCTTTACAGTATACCACAAATACAAGAGGCATGTAGGAAAGCATGCTCATTTGGGTCACAGAGGACACAGCCATCTGCCTCCTATACATGATAGCACAGCATCTCAATTTCTCTATATATTCATTTCTCTAGATATTGATTTTCCACACCCAATGGATCAGATCCTACCAACACAAAAACTTAAACTACACAGTACTGTTTTACCCAGTTTGTTATGTAGAATATCACTAAACAAGAGAAGATCCTTATAAGAGTATAAAACTGGTGACATTTGACCCAGCCTTTCCTTTCATTGTAATTTTTGCCTGAGATTCATCATCCTTTCTTATTTGGAACCAGAAGACCTCCAAGGACTCCTGTGGCTACTGAAGCTGTGTCTAGACCTCACTGTCCTAAGTTATCTGGCAGCCAGCACTGTGTCAGAAAGTGACAGCAGATAACTACAGGCTGCAGACCAAAGGGGGGATGATGTAAGAGACAGGAGGAAGCATCAAGTTTAGAGCTACTCTGGGTTTCAAGGCAGAAGCTTGGGTTTTATGACAACTAATGCTGGTGGGAAAATATAAGCTAGAAAAAAATTAAGAATTAGAAATTAAAACAGAAGTCAGCATCAAACCATACTTTAACAAGAGAACATTAAACGACCTTTTCTTACTGGTTTAAAAGACCACAAGCCTTCAGAGAATTGTTCTACATGCCCTCGGAGACAATGTGAAGCTACCAGTATAGCCACAGGGAGAAAGCATAAGGGATCAGGCTCTGCTCACTCCTACACCAGGCAACTGTCCTAGTCACAATAACTTCATTTGGTGGCCTTAGAATCCTGGATGGAGAAACAGTCACTAACTCTCCCTGGGTCTAAGTGCAGAGAGGGGACAAAGGGCCATATTCTTAAAATACTTTAATTAATAGCTCAATTACAGGAAAATTCCTGGGGGAAAGCATATTATATACACTTTAAACCAAATGAATTTATTATGATTTATGCCATTACAAAGAGTGCAAAATGAATAAATAATGATTGGCCACTTATTTCAAAGTGTAACCTAGTGAATGAAGCCTTTTCCCAGTTGCTATGTCCATCAAAGAACAGGGATGGCAGAGTGCCAAGAGAATTCTATTCCTCTGCACCACACAGGTACTTGACTACAGATGATGTTAATATGAGTTATTTGTAAGCATAGAATAATTAAGATGCACTTTTAAAACTGGATGCTCGTGGCACACACCTTTAACTACAAGACTTGGCAAGCAGAGGCAGGAGGAATTCTGTAAGCTCCAGCCAGGGCTACACAATGAGTCTTTGTCTCAAAATAAATCAAAAGGCAAATAACACACACACACTCACACACACACACACACACTCAGGTGTACTTTTTACTTCCTGTATGGCATTAAAAAAATAATCCATCATTTCTTTTGATTTAAAAACAAAAGAACTCTGTTAAGTTGGAGAACTAGCAAGTATATTTTAAAACGTATTAGTCTTGTATTAGTTTAACCAAAATAGTCCTAAATTAAAATAATTACATGTTTCCTTTCTTACAATGAAAAGAATATAAAGTTGAAATTCAAATTCTCCATGATAGAAAGAATAATTTTTTCTCTTGTCTTACTGCATGTCAAATTAACAAAGTTGTATCATAGGGAAATCCAGTCTCATTTTGCTTATGGTTAACTCATTTTGGACAGCAGACAAAAATATAAGATAGTCTGGCTATCCCACAAACAGAAGGGTATTTATTGCTCAGTGCCCATGGCCTTCTGTCTAGAAGTAGAAAGTGCCACTGGTTGGATAGCTGTGGGTCAGCCATGAAAAACTAAAAGCAAATGTTTACCAAATCAGAGATCTGTTCAAATCTATAATCCACTGAATGTTGACTAGTCCAAATACTCCTTTACTCTCTTCTCAGCAGGTGCAGGGCTAGTGAGAGGCTCATCAGTGAGAGGGCAGGAAGGCGGGATAGAAGGGGACCATAATTAAGCACTGGCCCATGCAGTTAGTAGCTAAATTATTTTTTCATACAGTCTTTACTGAGGGCAAGTAATGAACCAGATACAATTTTCAACTCAGACTCCCAAATTCTAAGCTTGTATGATGCTTCTGTAAGAGCCAGATGAAGCAATAACCACATCAACTACTGCTAAGTGCTGGGCAGAAAACTAAGCTCGGGAGCCTAGAAGTGACAGATGATAGAACTGGAGAACCATGTGACTGCTATGGAAGACGTGTGAGGTAGGTGCCTGCCTGGGACACTGAGACACTGAAAACCAGTGAAGCTGCAGGATAGTGGACAAGACAGAGGGCAGCAGGTCATGTGACACAGTAGTCTTCACAAAATGGGCTGTGCACAGCCATGAGGAACTGTGGAAGACTCTGGTGAGGAGAGCGGCCTTGTCTCATTTCACAGCTGAAAGCAGCCGGTGCTGCACACAGAGCACATCATACACGGCTGGGGAAAGGGTGAGCCTGGGAACACGAGTTAGGCTTCCAAAGGTTCAACAAGAGGTAACAGGTCAGCGAGAATTGCATGGATTCTGGGGTTTAAATGTTGTTTTAATGGATTCATTTAGGGATTGCCTATTTTCATGAGACAGACAGAGGGTGTGTGTGTGTGTGTGTGTGTGTGTGTGTGTAAACATTTAGGCACAAACAGCTTGGGTGAATGGCAGTTATACTTAGTCAAAAAAGTAAGAGCAGGAAGATCATTGCCTGCTGATTATAAGTAGGGCAGCAATCCAGTTTAGTTTTGGACATTTCTTTCAGTGTTTCCTTCCCCCCCACTTCCCTTTATATACGTATGCACTGCAGCATACATGGGGAGGCCAAAGGTCAACCTTGGGTGTTAGTCCTCATCTTCCACATTGTCTGAGACAGGGTCTCTTGTTGTTTGCAGCTGCATATAGCAAGTCAGCTTGTTGCAAGGTTCTTAGGAATATTCCTGTCTCTGCCTTCCATCTCAATATACCAGTGCTGAGATTATGTTAATGAATCAGCCTTAAGCGTTGAGCCCTGGAAGGCAAAGCTAATGCTCACTGGACCTGGGATGGCACTGCCTCGTTCCCAGGACATGGCATCTCGATTCACTGCACTGATCTTCATTGGCAACAGGGCTTCGGGATGCGTGTGTTCAACCATCGAGTTTCTGGCCCCATTGCTGAGTTCGCATGACTGCCTGTCAGCAACAGCAGCTGCTGGCTGATGTGCTCAGGGACCTGGAACCTCCAATAGCACCATCCTCCTAGGCCACCACAGCTGAAAAACCTCCCAAAGTGCCCTCATCAGAGAGGATTCGGTGGTAGAAGCCTGCAGCATTTCTAGGCTGAGAAACCTAGAGGTGAATAGTCAGAATTTTTAGTATGGAATGTATATAGTTACACAAATGAAAATATTTTACATCGTGTGACAATGGTTTCTATGATTATGATAATAATTTAGGATCCATATGTCTTCCTAACAGAGAATGATGGGTGAGCTTCAAGTCCTCTGGTCTTATGTTCTGTATCAGCCACCTCTGGGACTGTTCATGTCTCAGCATCCGTCAGAGCATCGTCTTTCCAAGATGCAGTTCCCCATCCTTCCCACTTTGTCCACACTCGAGACTACACTTTAACCTTTTCCTGTGGGGCCTGCAAGCAAACCCTGGGCTCTGAAGTTACTATTCAGTCCGAGGAACAGCTTGTCCATTCGCACAGCTGTAATGTATGAGGAATCCAGTTATTATTCCAAAGTGCATGAGACTGGGGGCTGGGAAGATGCCCAGTGGTGAACAGTACTTGTCCGTCTTATAGAGAACCCAGGGTCCACTCTAGGCATATACCTGGTGCCTCACAGCCACCTGTAACTCCAGTGCCAGGCAGATCCAGATGTTCCAAGTCCCGTTCTGACCTCTGCAAGCAATGGGCACACACAAGCGGCCCACACATATGCAGGCATAGCAGTCATACTTAAAATAAAATTTAAAAGATCTAAACAAAAAAGACTACATGAAACCACACAATGAGCATCTCCCATAAAAACTAACATTAACCAAAAGTGTGTGTGTGTGTGTGTGTGTGTATCCACAAAAAAAAGTGAAAAAAAAAAGGAAATGCTCCTTTATGACCTTAAAATTGCATCTTCTTTTAAATAATTCACTCAAGATAATTAAGGAAGTTATACTATCATTACAAGGCAAATATTAAAGCAAGCTTATGATGATCTAGTGTAGAATAAAGTCTTATGAAAAATCACTTGCTCTCTTTTCTAATAACGCCAAGCGTGAGGGAACAAAGAGCTGCTGCTGGCTAATCTTCCACGGATACATAGTCAAAGATCCCCAAGGCTGTACCTTCAGCATCTGCCAAAGACCAGGAAAGCTGCACGTGAGGACTGGAGTCGGCAGAGGAGAACGTTCAGAATTTTTCTGGGTGCTAGGAAAGGGACAAATACTGACTTTCTCAATACATGCACTTTAACACATTCATTTTACTGAATGAGAATAAGGGGCTGGGGAAGATGGGCAAACAAAAGTCACTTGGCTGCCCGTTTCTCAGTCTGGACATCTTTGTTTAAGCTTTGACTTGGCTTAAATGAACGAATTAATATTGACAAAAACATCAACTAAGCTAATGAGTTGTTAGTTAAAGCAATAAACATGTCACATTAGAGTCAGCGCAGTAAAGAGGTAATTAGCCCTGGGAAGGCCCTGCTGATTGGAGCTGTTGAAATCCTCTGCTCTTAACCTTTGAGTCCATTATCTAACCTAGAAGTGGTGGCTGTGTTAATGGGAACACTCCGGTAAACATCAGCCTTCCTACTCGGCTCAGTCTAGGATGCAAAGGGTGTCAGCGTTTACAGGAGCTCCAGGCAAATCTAAACTAGGCACAGATATTAATGTTCAAAGAGAGAAGGTCCAATATATTTTTAAAATATTCAAGTTTCTCATTTTTTAACAGAAGGGCACTGAGCACTATATGTAGTAACAAGCTGTAACAAAGGAAAAACCAGGTCAATCTCAAAAGTACCTCAAGCAACCAGCATTACAGGCTAAACTCCTAGATTTAGACAATTTACACTCATTTAACAGGAAGAAAAAAATGCCCCACGGTGAACCTTGCTTCTGGAGTCTGCTGCTTACCGAGACTGCCTTTCAGCTGGTCCTCTAATACAGTTCAACTGGAAGCTATCACTAACTTTACTGAGTTAGCTGCCAGACAATTAAAATGAGCAGCTCAGTCTGTGCTGGAAAAGCAGATGCTTACAGAAAAATCAAGGTAGGATGACAAAGACTTAAACAGCTGGAAATCCAGCGCTTAGCATGTGAATAAACCCCATCCTCTGGTTCAGTGGCCCTTTCCCAAAAGAAAGCAGAATCATGGGGAAAGAACAATTGGAATCTGCATAATATTTATGTCAATTTTTAAAATCATTATGAAGCGTATGCAACATTTTGACATTTTTTCTCACAGTGTACGCAGGTGCCGTAGATACTGTTGTATGTGCGTAGAGATAGGCTGATAATACACTGGCAGGAAATGGGCATTTTGCCTTTGGAAATCTGTTTTAATTTTGATCATAAATGCAAACAGAGACCTTCCATGTGAAGCCTGCACTGCCATTGCTGTTTACGTGTTTAATACCTTTTCCTTTTACAGAGGATTAAGGTACTACTCCTTATTTTGTGACGTCTAATGAAAGCAAGGGTTTGATATGCAGTTCCCCGAAGTATATAGAAGTGGTGTGTGTGTGTGTGTGTGTGTGTGTGTGTGTGTGTGTGTGTGTTTTAGAAGAACAGAGACAACTGAACATTTACTATACAGTAAATCAATATGTGCTATCTTTTCAGGCTGAGTAATTTTGGAAGGGACAGGAAACAATTAGATGCTTCACTGTATTGGCTAATGTATAATTTTAATGTTAAAAACAACTTTCTTTCAAATATAGCTCTTTTTCACTAAATCTGCAAAACAGTTCTATAGAGATTAATTCTTCAAAATTAAAAAAAAATCACTACAACCCAGTCTTCATTTTTAATGGACATGAAAGAAGTAATAATGTTAATCAAACTAAGAAATCTATTTTTCTGTTATTTTACTGTCATTGACATTTAAGTAAAACCTGAAAAGGGGTATAGTATTCCCTTGTTATTAAAAAAAAAAAAAAGTCTAAATCGTCTAGGATCAATAATTAAAAAATAAGATCACCGAAATATTGTTAATATAAGGATTTAATTTGATACCATCTAATTTTTTCTTGTATCTAGGAGTATATAACAGAACAATAGTGTGTGAACATTTTTGCTGTTTTCACATACTTGAGAATGAGACATAGCACCAAACCATAGTTTAAAATGTCAGGGGGTAGGTATCAGAAATAGAAGGGTATCAGATTAGAATCACAAAACTATGATTTTAGTTCCATAAAAAAACACAGTGTCCTTCAGACAACTCAGGCATTTTCTCTTATCCACACCTTGCTCCTCCATCTGCTTTCAGCTCAAAGGAAAACCCTACATTTGTCTTTCTACTGGCTAAAACACTTTGGGTAATTACAGAGAACTGTACGGTTCCGAAGGTGGGCACTGGTGCACACGTCTTTTCACCTAATAAGATGCAGTTATTTGGATGAGACCTGCTTCTTGAGTTGACAGTGGTATTCAGTACGATAGATAGCATATGCCCTGCAAAGAGGGCAGGCTCTTATAGATCGTATTCCTCTCCTTCCATTACCTGCTCTAAATTATCAAAACTATTTTTATTTTCTTTAAGCCTAGACATATTTAATTGTAAATTATACTGAGCTTTTAGAGTGAATTTTTTAAAATGTGGAAAACTTCCTGGACACTAATCATTCAAAAATATTACAAAACATCTCAGCAAACAATAATAAAGACACAGCAAAATGGAAGAAAGGAATGAAAAATGCACAAAGCCATCTGTATTTGTCCCGACTGGTAGGCAGCAGGCACGGTGCTGTGTGTTGAAATGCGCTGTTTCATTTATTCTGAAAATAGTTTTGTGAGGAATATAATGCTAGTTTCATTTTTTTTTAGGGTGATAAAAAATGTCATTCTCAGAAAGCATAAACAACACATTATTGGTACTGCCAGAATGAGGGAAGTTCCCTGACTCGGAATCATAGGCTCTGTCCAAATTAGGTAAATTGTTTACACAAAAAATATTATCTAGGTTATATCTACAGTTTTGTACACTGTCTGCAAAGGGGTTTTATGTCTGAAATGTCGAATGAAGCATTCCACACTGTCCTCTCCTGACAACGACATAGTAGCATGCTGTTTTAACAGTCTGTCACAGAGTCATCCCCACACATACAGATAGCAGAAGCCCGAGCATCCACACCTCCAGGATGCTGAAGACTGTTCACCCAGACTCTACTACAGCACATCCAAACAAGGCACAGAAAGGCAGCAAAATCACAACAACTGGTTTCCAAGCTTGCCCCTTAGTAACTCTGGCCTAGTTTAACTGAGCTAGCAATGCCATTTTTCTTCCTTTCAAGATCTGTAGAGGGTGAATCAAACGTGAAAGGGAGATCAATTCGGCTCCAAGACAGTAAAAGAGCTCAGCATGAGCCCTGCTTCAGTTATGGAAAGAATCTAACTATACCAGTCAAGTGCACACTTATAAAACTGTATTACAGAGGCAGGAAAAAGAACAAGCATACCCCCAGAAGCAACAAGATTTCATGGTTACTGAAAGGTCCAAAATCTCTGCCCATGGCACACTGTCCACTGTGTAGATGCTGCGGACAGCATTCTACCCACTTGTGTAGACAGTACACAAATAACACATTATCTACCAGCATAGATGCTGTACATAGCACACTGTCCACCTGCATAGATGCTATGATCTGAAAGTGCTTAAATCTAATCTCCAGAGTCCAAGTGTTAAGAGTTGGAACCTTTGGGTGGTGATTAAGACATCAGTGCCTTATTAAATGGGATTCAAAAACCTTGCTCATCCTTGCTACCACATGACATAGACTATAAAGTGCCATCTATGAGTTACAAGTCCTCATAATTCACCAAGCCTTGTGCCACTTTGATGGTAGATGCCCTAGTTTCCAAAACTGTGAGCAATAAATTCACGTGGCTTAAAACTTATCTACTCTTGGCATATTTCTCTCTAGCACCTTGAGTTACTTTGCAAGAAATACCACTTACAAGTATTTCATCATGTCTGACTTAAAGATTGAGACACACACACACCTCACAAAACTATTATCACATCTGGAATAATAATCAATTTTTTAGATTTATCAAATAGACTGTCAGAGTTACAATTGTATCCATTTTTTCCTGTTCCCCTTCCTACCTGCCTTCCCCCCCTTTACTGCCTCTCCTTCTCTTCTTTCTTTCCATAACTACATATTTTCATGGTCTCTTCTAACTATAATACAAATCCCCCCCTCTCTCTCTCTCTCTCTCTCTCTCTCTCTCTGACACACACACACACACACACACACACACACACACACACACATTTTTAAATCTATAGTTTATCCTCCACCTACTGTCAATTCCTTTAGATCACGGAGTTTTCTTAGGTCTGGCTCTGACGATTACATGCCTCTGACAGTATTTCAGATGCTCTGATTTTCGTATCCTACAGAGTAGTACTTGCAGAAAGTAGGGCCTTTCTGGCTGTCTTAGGGTAGGGTTAGGAACTGGAGTCCTGGTCTGTTGATTCCTGGGGATAACATAACTGCACTCTAACATCTCACCTTCATTTATTAGGTAGAACACTATTATGAAGAATTTCTAGGACAGGAGAGAGAGCTCAGCATTTTTTGTTCCTGGCAATGGCTCAGAGTCCAGGAGTTCAGTTCCCAGCACCCACACTCGATGGGTCCCATCCGCCTTATAAACTGTTCACAAACTGCTGCAAAACTGTGAGGCATTGTACACGGAGGCATCCATATCATATTACTTTCTTAGTAGCACCTATATGTTTTTTTTTTAATAACACAGAGACACATTTCTTCACAATGACTATAAATAAAATTCAAGTAGGTATCATTGCGACTCCTAACAGAAAAGATTGTATCTGACCTGTCAGTTGCCAGGCACCGCCACCACCACTCACTCTCTACTTACCTACCCTCCCAAAACCCTAGAAGAAATGCAGAACAGGCTTTCTCAAGCTTTCCTGTTATGGAAAAAGAAACTAACATAACACAGAAATCCTGCCATGGTTTGGGGTAGGATATTCTCCAATGTCTAAGCTTCCTCTGGCGTTAAGTCTTTGCTTCACCAAATCTGCCTTCCACAGCCTGTCCAAGCAGTAGACAGACTTACGGTAGCATCTGTGCGCTTCCTTCTTACACTATTTTAATAGTTCTATATATTTTATACTTTGTATTATTCATTTAACATTTATTTCAACTGACTTAATTTTTCCAATCCTCTCATCGTTCCATGAAACAATTACAATTTTACAAGTTCTATTGTTGCATAATTCATACACAAAGATTCTAGCATGATTGAGTAAAAAAACTTTAAAAAAAAAAAAGATAACTGGAAGTCAAGTTGTTTTCAGCAAGGCAGTGGTGTGTTCAAGCCTCAGATCATGTAGTCAGCAAGTCCCTTCAGTGAGGGCAAAGCTGCTCTGCTGCTTCCTTCTGCCAGAAAAGCAGCACATACCTTACCCTAGTCTCCAGGTAGAGAAAGTAAAAAGGACTGCCACACTTTCCACAGGACATGAAAGGTGAAAGTTGATAATGCCCCGTGTAGGATTGCCCAGTGTCTTTAGAATTCTCAACCTTTCACTGAGGAGCTACTGGCAACTAATGGTTGCTGGGAGAGGGAGAGTCTGTTTTCTTAAGGGGTGGGGTCCCTGAGAGACTGCCCAAGCACCAGTAGATACTACCCAAGTCCATGACGAAACAGTAAGGACACTCTATTGGGAGAAGTGGGGGAATAGGGAAGAGATTGGAGAAGAGAAAACAGGAAGTGGTCTTAATTAAAACACATTGCATGCATGTATAAAATTCTCAATCAATCAATACTGTTTTTTAAAAGCAAAGGCTATGGAAAACATCATTGCCCCTAAAGTCACACTAATATTGTGATCAAGTTTAGAAGTAATTAAACTTAAGCTCTAACTTAAAATCCGCAGCTACTCTAAAGGTTGAGGCTTTGAAATACATAAATACATTCGGTATTCAGAATTTGTGTGTGTGTGTGTGTGTGTGTGTGCGCGCGCGCGCGCGCGCGCGCGTGCGCGCGTGTGCGCGTGTGCGTGTGCGTGTGTGTACCTCAAACCAATTAAAATTCACTAAAAGAACTCAAGGACAAGAATGAAGTATCATCTTGAAAATAAACAGAATAGGGTTGGGGAAATGGTCCAGTGGCTAAGGATACCTGCTGTTCGTCTAGGACTACAGTTGGTTCCCAGCATCCGTATCAGGTGGCTTACAACCATCTGTAACTCCAGCTCTAAGCAAATGGCATACACTCACACAGAAACAGACATAGCTAGGTGCACATAAATGAAAAATTTTAGAAATTAACAGGATATAAAGTAGATTAATAAAAGCTACATGACCTTAATGGTGGATGAGAGTATTCCTGTTATAATTTTAAGCAAGGTTTAAATTTGCCTTTGCAAGTTACATTGAAAGCGTTCAACCATCACCTAAGGCATTAATAAACAGGTAAGACAATGGTCTTGATATTTGTTACTCAGGAAAACAGCAGAGTTCAGAAATAAAACTGCTAAATACCATGCTGAGAGGACAGCCACATAAGAAAATCTGAGGAATTAATCTACAAGGATTCACATAATCCTGCCTAGAAGACACTTGATTTGCAGCCAATGATCTGCTGAAAAAACTAGGTTCTGTTAATACACTGGTCAAACTCAGGCTGCTGAAGCCTGAACTGAGTCATAACCCATGAGCTTGTACTACCCTGAGAGTGATTTCTGTTCGTCTGTGGTACAGGGTATAGATATTAATATTTATATTAACTCACTTTTATATGTACTTGCTTTGATGAGTTCGTTGTTGGACTGGGTCACATAAACTGCCACCGTTGCACCATCTTTGACTTTCAAACTGGCAGTTACATACAGTATAAGTCAATACATACTACTTTTCTTAGCCCTTGCCTATGTTAGGCAAATATCTGCATGGCTCTTTCATGTGTGAGCACTGAGATGACAGATATAAGGAAGGTACAAAACAATTACATCTTTTGAGCACACATTATGTGCATATGCATGTGTGCATGCTATATAAATATCCACAAAGCAAAATCTATGGTTACAAAAATTATATTGATGGACAATCTGTAGGTTCAGCAATATGACTTCTGGCAAGGAGAAGAGTTAAAATGATTTTCTGCATAAAAACTATGTAATACCGCCGTACTTGGGGAGCGACCACATCAATATTTGAAGACTTGTGCTACTGCCCAGAACTCTGCTCTTCCCAGAAGCACAAGGGCCTGCTCCAATCAAACCAATACTGCATGAGGCAAAGGGAAGGTCACAGAACTGGCACAGGAGACACTGGGAGCAGACTGTTCTCATAATATGATGGTCAGCCAGACAAAGCAGAATTTTAAATGGGTTTGGGTTTAATGCATTACTTTCTCTTGGCCAGAAACTCTTTTTCAGTGCTTAAGAGTCCAAAGAATTCTCCACCTGCCAATATTCTTCCCTCTTTAGCACAAAAACATGAGTAAATCCTCTACTTGCCATTTTTATTTGTTCCTTACTCCCAGAACGCTGTCCCAGTGAACTGACAACCACAGCTAAAATGGATGGCACTGCAACATTTTACAACATATAATGGAACTGTACTGCCTTTTCTATTTGGGAGAAAATACATCGTAATGTCCACTGGGACTGGAGAAAAGAGATTAGAGAAGCCATTTCTCCAGCCTGATAAAATACCTCATAGCAGGCCATGGCAATTAAAAGGCAAATAAAAGTTAAATATAGAATTTGTATATCTATTGTACATTATAATCAAAGATTTGATCTTGTTAACAAATCATTAATTATTCCTTATCACTAACATTCTTCTGAAGTAGTAGGTATGGGATAGGACTTTATTAGGCCATGGAGATGCAAACTGGGGAGCAACAGTTACCACCATCCATTCATCAATGAATGCAAAATAGGGTGTGTGCTTACCACATACAGGGTTTGTTTTGTCACTGGTCTGGTTCTTTCCAGTTTAAATCTACTTCTTTCAGTAGTATTGTATAGAAACATAAGCAAACATGATACAAAACTTCTTGGAAAAAAAGGAGGAAACTGGAGAAACATCAAGTTTTCTTTCTTTTACTTATTTCTTTTCTTCTTCTTCCTCTTCCTCTTCCTCTCCTTCTCCTTCCTCTCCTTCTCCTTCTCCTTCTCCTTCTTCTCCTCCTCCTCCTTCTCCTTCTTCCTTCTCCTCCTTCTCCCCTTCCCCCTCCCCCTCCTTCCCCCTCCCTCTCCATCCCCCTCCCCCTATTCCTCCCCCCTCCCTCTGTGTGTATACATATGCCCTGGATGTAGAGGTTAGAGAGTAACTCTTAGATGGGGTGCTGGCTGTTCTCTTTCAGCTCTACATAAGCTATAGAATCTAATCAGAGTTGAAGGGCAAGCACCTTTATTCAGGGAACAATCGCTCTAACTTTTCATGTCCCTTCATGCCCCTTCAGGTTCCTTCAGGTCACTTCATGTTCCTAAGGGCTGAGTGTACCCAGAGTATGCGTGGGAAGAACAGAGATCAAACTGAGGGGTTTGAGACAGGGTCTTTCACTAAACCCAGAACTCATCAGTTAGGTAGACTCCTTGGCCAGTACGCTACACTCTGAGATTTTCTTCTTATATCCTCCTCATGCTGGGAATACAGACACAGAGTACTACACTTGATTGTCACATGGATTCTGGAGAACCCAGTGCTTGTACGGCAGGCATTTCACACGTTGAGTCATCTCTCCAGCCCCAAGAAAACATGTTTTGGTTGGTCTCTCAAATATAGATAATAATAACGCTTTTACGGAGAATATCATTAGCACAAAGAGTCAAGCAGAGAAGGACATTGTAGAGTTCAGCAAATGCTCAGTTCTGTGACTCTCTTTAGAGCTGTAGCAGTAAATGACTCCTCCTGGAACATCTGACACTGTCCAGCACCTCAGCTTCAAATCAACTGCACTTCTCTGAAGCAATGCCAGGCAGGATATTAGGCATTGACAACTGAACCCCTGCAGTGATCCTACAAAGAGAAAGATGCCTCCCTCCCAGGTAGGTGTAGCTCACCCAAGCTTTGCAAGCTGGGCAGGTGGCTCCTATAGCAGCCCCCACCAGTTTGTGGTGTTCAGGAATACTGAGCTGCATCAAACTGCTCCTGTGCCGACTTCTCCTGAGAATCTGAACCAGCTCTAAAGAAAACAGTGGAACACTTGAACCTGAGCTCTCTGGCTAGTTCCTGATCACTCACAATCTAGGCTGTCCTTGAACTCTTTGAGGAGGTCTAACCTTAGCTGTGGTAGAGTCTAGCCCTATCCTTATTTTATTCTTTATTTGTTTATTCTTCCTCAGTCCTAGACAGACAGAAAAGCAGCTGATATTTTATACACACACTTTCTGAGACAAGAGCTCTTCTTTTGAATTGTTGACCAGTAGAATCCCATAAAGCCTCACCCATTATAGACTATAATCATTGTTCTTGGTTATCCTGTAGAACTTGACAGTAAAAGTCTCTTGATGAAGGCATTGCATACTTGAGTGATAAAGTACGGAGAAATCAAGTGGAAACAGACCTAGAAGCTTCATCTTTACCAACTTAGCTTTCACAGAGCTGGAAGATGCTATGCACAGTACTGGAGCAGAAGAATAATCACCAGTCTCAACTAGATACGAAAACCCTGACAGCCACAGTAGTGTCTGACCTTACAAGATATGCCCACTAAGTGTTACCAAAGTAACCAACTATTTTCACATTGGATCTGATGCCCATTTCATGAGCTGCAACCCATATCTGGTACTATCAACGAAGCCAAGAAGCTTATGACAAGATAGGCTATAGGCCCTAAGGGAGAATTTACTGTAATTATTTTGCTAAGTGTTCATACTATTAAAATGACTCCTAACAACATATCGTTATACTCATATATCAGTGCAACTCCCAATCAATCCTCAAGAAAAAAGGTTTCCTTGCAGTAGATAGCAGTTAACACAGAGACCCCCTCCCCACCCACTACCATGGGGCAACATGTGAAGAATAGGAGACTATGAAGTGTTCAGGACGAAATCTGATGTACATAACATACCCCTACATCTAAGACTCAGATATGTTCACCGAAGCGGGCTTGGAATCATTGTAAGAGCCAAAGGCCATAACAGGGAAGTTGCATGTATGACCTCACAGTAGTGAGAGGATGCACAAGATCTGTGCACACTCAAGCCATCTAAAAGTCACAGTATGGAGGGGAAGTGGGTGTGAAATTCCACCAAATAGCAGAGGAGCTACTGGTATTTGATAGTGGCTAGAAGAGGAAGAGCCTGTTTCTGCTACGCTTGTTATTCTTTATTTATTCTACTGGTATGATGCCTGATAGATCTACTAGACTCCTCAGCAGGCCCCACACCCAGGAAGAGTCGTGGAAACACAAATTGAACAAAAAGTTATTTCTTTATTTTTAAAAGAAGACAACTTGAAGTTAGATTCATAGGGAGGTGGAGTGGATCTGGGAGAAGTTGGGAGAAGAGAGTAAATTTGATCAAAATACATTGTATAAAATACTTAGGAGAATTAATAAAAATATCATAAAGCTCCTCTTTAACATCCTGTAGTGTTTAACCACTTTCTACTATGAAATTCTATTGATTTCTCTGTACAGATAACTGATGAAGCTTCTGTCTGGGGTAGGGTATACCTTAACTTCCTCGCTCCCTTCAAGAATTTCCAGGCTCCAACACAAGACTATCTCAAAGTAATTTCTTAAGCTCTCAGTGCTAAAGATAGCTTTTATAGTCTTTCAGAAGAGGTGCAAAATAGAGGTGTAATAATATATTTCAGATGCTGGAAGCACTCTCCAAAGGACCTAGCCGAACATAATCTATAGAAGGTATGATGGAATTTCTGATGACAGTGAAAATTTACCGATACCTAAACCAAAATAGTGATGTTTAGATTGTGTGCGTCTAAGACATCCACTTAGGATTGGTTAGAATACTCAAGCTACCTGAGAATGGTTAGGATCTCTGTAATAACCAGCAAGCACCTTCAGAAGTGCAGCATGAATGCACACCTGGTACTGGAAGCCTTCCAAGGAATCCTTCCTCTGAATTGTAAACTTGCTTCCTAGCTTTTATCTTTTTACTACAAGTTTATATATTGTTAATTATAAATTCACTTTATGTGCTTTTGAATTTCATCAAAATAAAAAAGAGCTCTGATTGCTCAAAATCCTCACCAACGTTCAATCCTACTGAGTTTAAGCTCTCAGTGCGTCAGGTTGGAAATGACGGCACACTGTGCTTCTAATGTTCACGTCACATGACGACAAGGCTCAGCAGCTCTCCAGGATTTATGAGCCATTCTTGTTTCCTTCTTGAGGAGCTCTCTCACTTACTTTTCCTAGTGCACAACTTCTGTTTACTTTATTATCTTTTTATACACAAGTGATTCTTCACCTCTCCTCACTTCCATCATGAATCCTCTCTTCATAGTTTTACTTTCTACTTTCTGGTAGAAGTCTGAAGTTCTGATATGATTGAACTTATCCATCTTCATTACGGTTTGGCTGTGCTTTTTTCTAGTTCCTATTTATGGAACTGTCCTTATTCCAAAGTCACACTCTCCCGAGTCATCTGCAAAATGTTTTGAAATATTTTGTCTTTTCTATAAACATTGATAAACCCACATGGATTGACAATGAACAACAGAAATTTAATTTTACCATGGGTTATGGCAATCCAATGATCACTGACTTGGCCCTAGACAGCCCTCGTGGGCTCTTGCTCTAAATGTTGTGCACCAGCAAAGGGCACTGTTCTGAGAGCTGTGCAGTTTCTAGGAGGGAGGCCTGATCAACACAAGGAGGTCAACAGGGACTGGCCTTTAAAAACTAAACCTGAAAGACAGTCTAGTTTGTAGTCTGGTTTGATTTGTTCCTATGTATTGTAATGCTAAATACTGGCCCCAAAGATCTGGTTGCCTCAGGGACAAGGAAATCCCCATATACACCAAGTGATGCTATGTAACCCTGCTCCTTAATTGAAAACTATTGGTTAAATAAAGATTCTGACAGCCTGTAGCTGGGCAGAAGGGAGGTAGGTAGGGCTTCAGTTGCCAGGCTTGGCGTCTGAAGCAGAGACCACGAGTGGAAGAGAGAGAGATGAAGAGAGGAGAGGATGCCATGGAGTAGGTGAATTGTGAAAACACGGCCATGAGGGCTGGTCAGTTGCAGTAGGAGTGGACTGGGTGGAACATGGCAAGTGATATCTCGGGATGACTGACAGGGAAGTAGATGAAATAGCATAGAGGATTGGTATCTGCTCAGCTCTAGTGCTTTAAGGCTTATTATAAATACAAAGGTTTTATGTCTTTTATTTGGGAACTGAATAATCAAAGGTGTAGAAACTCTAAATTAATATTTAACAGAACAGTAGTTTCTGTCTAGTTCTGTTTCCTGTAATACCACTGTGCGAGGCATCAGTCTTGCTATAAGCTCCCTTTAACATGCCTCGCCTGCTATGACGGACTGATACTCTCTCAAATCATTAACCAGAATAAACCTTTTCTCCCATAAGTTGCTGCAATCTGTATTTTGTCATAACAACAAGAAAAGTATAAAATGAACTACAGAATTGTTAAACTTAATTGCCCTATCAATTTATTTTGGGGTACTTTACTAGCATACGCAAAGCCCTGAATTTGATTACTACCATATAGACATGCAAAGACACACCGAATTTAATCATTTATTTCACTAATCCACAATCAAATTTCTATATATTTATAAAATGTTTGTGTTACATTGTTTGAGACTGGTGATCTCTCTTGCACTAATTACTGTAAATTTGTAGCAGCTTTGACGTACAAACACAGAGAGCCCTGCTTCTGCTTCCTTCCTCACAAGTGCCATGTTTGTCTCATCTGATTCTGACTGCGTTAGTATACAAATTTGAAAAAGCATGGTACCAAGTACAATGGCTAAGCAACCATCAGTGATTTGCTCTGAAAACATTGTATCTGTTTTTGTTGTTTTAAGAAAGAAAACCAGTATCTTTAGAATGTAAGATACTCACTCCTTCCTATTTTGTTTATATCGTTCCTACTCAAATATCACATCAGATCAATAAAAGACTGTGTCTTCTTCTGTATTTCTTAAACTTACTGATAGACTTGAGACAGCACCTATTTGCTGTAATTGTCAACACCTTTTATGCTTTCCCCCCATTCTGAGGACTGAGCCCAGGCCTCTTGACTACTAGGACAGCGCTACCACTGGCTACTCCCACCTGAAATCTTGTGTGGTATGCTCTGTCCTAAATCTAAAGAAGTATCATTTTTACACGAAAATCCATTCACTTTTTTAAAAAAAAAAACTGTTACGAACAATACACAAATGTTTCTAGTAAACCCTTCCTCCCTGATTCTTTGACTATTCAGTAAGGTGAAACTATACACCATCTGCAGCTCTTCTACAGAGTCTGAAGAAAAATACTTTGTAATTTTCTTTCTGCCATCCTGAGTCTTGTAGAAGTGTTCCAATGTGATTCTTCTGTACGACTTCAGATCATGTTCATTA
>JANHMN010000013.1:24356685-24405914 GCA_030674055.1 Rhabdomys pumilio
CCTATGCCTATGCCTATGCCTATGCCTATGCCTATGCCTATGCCTATACCTATACCTATACCTATACCCATATCTATATATCTTAGAAGGTTCCAGAATCAAAGGCGAAAAGGCAGAATGATTCTGACTAGGGAAAAGACAACTGGTATGAAACAGCGTGTTCTGTACCCAGCATGCCATTGCACGTGTGAATTCATGGCAGCTGTATGTACAGACCTACATAAAGTCAAATCAGTGCAACCCCAGCATGGGTAGGGAGGGGCTCACAAAGTCCCATCCCTAGCTTAGGAGTTATCGGTGGCTGATGGCTGTAGGAGAGGAAAAGTCGGTTTTCTTTAGGGAGGTGCCCTTCATAGGCTGCCCTTGCTTCAGTAGCTGGCTCTATATACATGCACTTGATAGGAATAACAGATTAAAATAGCACATTTGCAGTGTGGAACAAGACATCTGGCAAAGAGAAATATTCACTCATAACCCATCAGAAGTGTGCTTCATACTATGTCAGGTGAGAAAAAAAACATTTACCTTTAAGTGTAATAAAAAATATGTAGGGGCTGGAAGATAGCTCAGCGGTTAAGAGCACTGACTGCTCTTCCAGAGGTCCTGAGTTCAATTCCCAGCAACCACATGGTGGCTCACAACCATCTGTAATGGGATCTAATGCCCTCTTGTGGTGTGTCTGAAGACAGCTACAGTGTACTCATGTATACAATAAATAAATCTTTTTTTTAAAAAAAGTATGTATAGATTAGAATTAAAAGACCCCTTCCTCTAATCATTTCTGTACTGATAAAAAGGGAAACTAGGGTACATGCAGGACCATCATATACTGCAGTAGACTCAGGGAAAGCTGTCTGTCCCTACTCCTCAGACTGAGGACAGACTTCCACAAAAAGTTGGAGTGTTAGCAGTTCACACATTTTAGTTGTGTCCCGCTGCAAGTTCCTCTCTAAGGTGAGGAAAGAAGAAGCACCCTAGGTCACAGCCTCTTCTCAGGGCACCTCCAATTCAATGGCTAAGTGACATAAGTCACTAAAGTTGAGACCTGTGCCCAGTAGACAAAAGTCTAAGAGGTCAATCAGTCCCAGGGTTCCCTAAGATCAGCAAAAGCTTTCTTTGCAACAGAAACTCAGCTCAATATCTCCCCTGGCCAATTCTCCTTCTTTCCTTCCCTTGAAGCTATTGATCCCAAGAACAGTCCTAGACACAAATCAGCTTTTGAGTCTGCTGCCTAGAGAAATGACTTATACCACCTGCCGAAAGCAAAGAATCCAGTGAGAGAGCAAAGCAGATTTACTACAGATGTGCCAGCATAATTCTATAATTACAAAATGAACAGAAAAGATCAAAAAACAAATGGAGCAAAAGATCTACAACATGATGCCATAAATAATACTCTAAAATATAGAGTCTGAGGCCTCATTTGTGTATTAGAAAGGAAGAGGAGGAAGAGGAGGAGAAAGAAGAGGAGGAAGAGGAGGAGGAATAATCATTATCATCATCATCATCAACAACAACAACAACAACAACAACAACAACGACATCATCTTCACTGGATTCCCTTAACATAAAACAACAGGGAGCACCCTCACAGAGAGGAGAGTAGGAGATGGGGGTGAACTTTCTGGGATGCTTGGTGTCTGGAAGCAGACTCATTGAACCAAAGGGGACGTTCAAGTGAAAACAGGTCCCCTCACTTATTTCGTAGAGCACACTGCAACCAAAAAGGAACTAAATAACTCAAGGACACATGGAAACAATGTAACCTATTCTAGGCTTCTCATTAATTTCAGAGTTTTTACAGATTTTCTTCCATGTTATTTCAATAAATACATCAGGTGTAAGTTCAAGATGGGAGTTTTTACTTCTTGTTCCTGCCACCATGCTATCCCTGATTCTGAAAAGCTAAGTCAAAATAAAATACGTTGCATTGAACATGGTGTTTTATTACAGCAACAAAAAATTAATTAATATAATTAGCAATTAAAGTTCATCAAATTTTGCATGTTAATGGTCCTATCTCAAAATAATAATTATTACTCATTCAATAAGAGACCAAATAGAATAAATATTTAATGGTAATGATGCATTCTAACTGCCATAGAACAAGACAGCAACAGATAGAAGAGGAAGACAGCATTATGGTCAATTAATATTATATATGACTGACTGAAAGGAGCTAAGCAAGATACCAGGCAGTTAAACATCTATTTCCAAACAGCAGAACAAGACTTAAATTTAATCAAGATACTCCTATTTGAAAAATGAAGGTCTCAAAAATCATTTGTTACTGTAGGCAAGTCCATCACCAATGAACATGAGACCTTTCAATAAAATATAGGGTTATGCTATGCAAGTTAAGAGCAAATGCACTATTATATTTAAAATATTTTATACCTGGGTTGGGAAGATATCTCTTTTGTAAAGAGCTTGCTTTGCAAGCCTAAGGACCTGGCTAGATACCCGGAGTCTGCATTTTTAAAAAGTCAGGCACTGAGATAAGCTTATAAGCCCAGTTCTGAGGAGGTACAGATGAGCGGCTCTCTGGGAGTCACTGGTACCAGCCCAGCCTACCTGTGGAGTTTCAGGCCAGTAAAATCCTTGACTAAAAAAGTTTTCCAGTCAGATGGACCCTGAGAAATGATACCCGACAACATCCTCTAGCTTTCATATGTATGTACTCACACAAGTGTACTCACATGAAAATAAGTGTATGCACATGTACAAATATCTCATGACTATTAAAATAATGTAAGGTAAATCTATTTTTAAAAAAAATAGGAAAGGCATTTTAGAACCAGGTCTAGGCAGTACTGCATCGTATAATTTGACATAGGATTTCTTGCTAGAAATCTCTGAAAAATCAATCATTTTCTAAAAATGAAATTATCATAATTATAATTTGCCAAAGAAACAGAAACTTCATCTCTTTCCATATCCAGTCCAATATCCAAAGTTCTCAAAGAGTATACTGTATTCTAAAACCCTTAGATTGTTAAAATGTTTGGTATCTTTTGTTATCCCTGGGATGGTGAAGGATAGACAAAAACTCCTAAATACTGCAAACTTCAGTCTGTGGTTCCCTTCAGGCCAGAAACACACATTAAGATCATTTCACATGTAGGTCCACTCCCTGCTTTCCATGCTTTCCAGCAATATAAGATTTCAGTACTAGCACTGTAATGGCTAATGTTGACTGTCAACTTGACTGCATTTAGAATCAACTAAATCCCGAGTGGTTGGGCACACCTATAAAAGATTTTTTTTTTTTTTTTTGGTTCATCTGAGGTCAGAAGACCCATCTTGAAGCTGCCCTTTGAGTGGCAACCCATATCAAAGGGCATGGAAGAAGGAAGCTTTTGCTTTTTGCTGACTTGCCCTCACCTTCACTGGCAAATTTGTCTATCCTGCTGCTTAGGCATTACTTCACCACTACGAACCTAACTTCTTCAGAATTCAAACAAAGAATGAAGACCTAATGAGACATCCAGCCTCATAAACAACTAATGGGTTCTTGGCCTTTCCATTGGAGACAGCCATTGTTCGGCTAGCAAGACCGTAGCCTGTAAGCCACTCTAATAAATTCTCTCTCTCTCTCTCTCTCTCTCTCTCTCTCTCTCTCTCTCTCTCTCTCTCTGTGTGTGTGTGTGTGTGTGTGTATTATATATGTTTATTCTGTCGCTTCTGTTTCTCTAGGTCAGTGGTTCTCAGCCTGCCTAGTGCTGCAATCTTTTAATGCAGTTCCTCTTGTTTTGATGACCCCTCAACTATAAAATTATTTTATTCTACTTCATAACTGTAATTTTGCTACTGTTATGAATCTTAATATAAATATCTGATATGTAGGATACCTGATATATGACCCCCAAAAGGTCATGACCCACAGGCTGTGAATCATTGCTCTAAAGAAGCCTGACGAATACAGTTGGCAGCACTAAAGAAACAGAAATATAAAGATGAATTTTTTTTTTTAAGTATATGGAACAGACTTTCCACTTTGTTGATATATCCAATTACTGAATCACCTAAATTCATGTAGAGCATTAAAAATTCATGGTGTGAACTATTTAAAGAACTTACCTACTAAAAGAACTTATCAAGATAAATGTCTTTGATTACCCTGATGTACTTATTGTGAAGAGCAAGGAATTCAGTGACTCTAGGCATAAAACTTTTGACAATTTGAGGAAAAATAAGTAAAACAGTGATGCTAGCTGGTTGAGTCTCTGCAAAGAATGAGCTCCACAAACAAACCAAAAGCCAACAAACATCTAGCATCACCACAGTATATAGTGACAAAGGAAAAGAATGAACTCAGTAATTTACATCAACTGCTCCAGACATGCAGTCCAAAGGTTTCTAAATATGCCCTAGAAGAGACTCTTCTCTCCAGCATTCACAGAGCTCAGCTGAATGAGGAGAAGACTAGGGCCTGTTTTACAGGGCGGGGTGTAAACTGCAGCAATGCACTCCTCTGAGCCCTTAAAGGCACCAGTGAAAGGCCAGTACTGGACTCGCAGGGCTGCAGCCTATAAGTAACTCTAATAAATGTCTCTTTAATATATATTTTAGCATATATTATATAGTCTTCCTTTGTTTTTTTTCTTTCAGTGCTTTTTCTCTAAAGAACCCTGACTAATATAAACATACTTTAAATTTCCTTATTAAATCCCCAAAACTTCATTGAAAAAAGAAATCGCCATTTCTGTTCTGCTGCAACTTTTCCTTTTCCCTTAACTATTTCCTCTTTTTCTAGTTATAGTTTTCTAATGTGCAAATCGATTCATTACATTTAAGATAAGACCTATGAAAGTACATTCTTGAATCCCAGACTTTTGTATAGGCAAACCATGAGTTAAAAAATGATATTAGAAGTACTCTACAAATCCTGAATAATGAGATATAAATGAACCCATAGAACAACTAACCCTACCCATGACACATACACATAATTTAAATAAAAATTGACATTTAAAAAATTAATCTTTTTAAAGAAAAACATCTCCTGATAGCAGCAGGATTATACATTGCCCCTAAATGATGTCACAATTCAGTAGGGGCTATAGATAAACAATTTTTGTCTTGGCACTCCAAAGGAGGAAGCAAGGCAGATCTTTGTGAGTTCCAGGCTAGCTAGGGTTACATAGTAAGACCATGTCTCAAAAATAAAATAAATAAAAAGATGTCCCAACTCATTAGAAATGCTTCTGTGACATGGGAAGAAGACTCTGGTCTTACTCGAAAGAGGTTCAACACCAACAGACCTTGTTACAAAACACCGTACATCCACTGTTTCCATGCACAGCACTCACAGAACTGCAAGACCCGTGAGAGGAACTGCAATAGTTGTATCGCTTTAAAACTGTTAGTGGGATTTTTTTTTTTTTTAATTACAGAGGCCATTCATGATAGTTCTATTTTCTATGTTCCATCGCTGGTGCAACTTTACAAATCCTATCCAGTGCCAGTGACATGATTTTCCAGAAATCAGTTTACAAGTTTTTAATTGAAACTAGCTTTTGTGAGTGAGGATGCCTGGAGAATACACTGTGTCTGAAGACACTGACTGGCTGATTAGAACTGCACTGGCATCTAGAGGTTAGGATGTTGCAGATTCCAGAGGCTTAATTATCTTATTCCAGGTGAGCTTTAGCTCTCTAAACAGCCATTCCTTGCCACCCCAATGTCAGAACTAGCACCTGTGAAGGAGAGATTAAAAACCTTTTGGAATCTATTAAGTTAGCAAACCTCTAGCTTCCACCAACTCAAAAGCTAAGAATATCATCAGATGGCTTCAGAGACTGTAATTGCATTGCTAATATGGCTACTGATATAGTTTTAAATTAGTTGTTTACTTTCCTCTTTCTGTTACTACAAAACTTCATGAAACTACTTGTACAAGAGAACAAGGAAAGGGAGGTAACCTAGCTGTGTTCTCTGGGCCATGGTCACTCAAATCTGGCTACAAAAAAAAATCTCTATCTTAACTATTCTCTTTGACGTGAGTGCTGCAGTGTGTATGTGCATGGTTTGTGTGTGTGTGTGTGTGTGTGTGTGTGCATGTACACGTGTGCACATGCATGTGTATGCACACACGCTTTCAAACATTTTGGAAAAGACTCTTGATCAATAATTCAAGAACACAAATTTCAGAAATGTGTTCTTTAGAGAACTAAAAACATCAAGTTTTAACTTTAAAATGAAACTCGAGCAATTATAACTAAAGAGCAATGGAGCCAAAGAGTGGTACTCTTTCCTAACTTCACTTACTATTACACATACGCTAAACCTCAGGATACAGTCAATATTCTGATATTCTGTTGACAAGGACAATGCCTTAAAAATCAAGCGGATCAGCATCAGGAATCTGAGAACTTACAAGTATGTCTGGCCAGTGAGTAGTTGGAGCCGCCACTTGTCAAGCCAAACCCTTCAGGAATCTGACTGGAGCTTCGAGGTCTGGTCAGCAGTTTCGGTGGTTCAATTTCAGCTCCAAATTCTGCCCCTATCACTCCCAGGAGAACAATAGCTGTGGCCTGCTTCCTTCTTTCTTCATAAGACGTGGAAATTTTTTTCATTTGTGGAACACTTGATAAGCAACCTAAAGACCAAAATATAGGAATTCAAATAGAAAGAATACCATTACAAAAAGTATATGTGTTTAGAACATTGTAGATTATACCCTTCAGAAATAGTTATTTTCAGAAAATGGCACTGGGACACCAGGGTGGGACAAGAATATGTCAATCACACAGATGGAAACGCCTTGTCAATAGCGCTCAAGTTGAGCACAGAAAGCTCCAAATCTTTATGGGTTTATTCCTTAAAATATAGTAATTACCTATAAATTTTAGTTATTTCCCCTTTTACTACCATGAGCAATCTTATGTGTTCATTTCAGATCACGTGTCTGCTGTTTTATCCTGAAGCTCCTCTGATGTTACAAAATAACTTCATAACTCCTAAGGCCATGAAAAAAAAATCACATCTCATTTCTTACATTGCCTATAAAATTGTAGTCTTAGATGTTTAAAAATATTTTATACCAAGAAAAATTTTCAATCTATATTATAACACTACATTTTCCCACTTCACAGAAATTTTGTTTGTAAAGACAAAAGGAATATTTATTAAAAATATTAACAAGTATTAACGAAGGAGGAAAGAATGGAAAAGCTTCAGGACACTAGAGAAGAAACACAATAATCACTTCCTCTGTTTAAAAGGACCTTAATTCTAGACAAAGTCCTATTTAACAGTTTGATAACCTAGATCTCTGTGCATTCACTGAAACCGAACCTTATTTACGTACTTAACAGACACAGGGAGTTAGAGCTCACAGCAACTGCAACTAGAGTCATCTTCTGTGCCACACTGTATGCTTTACTCTTTACACAGGGTTCTGGAAATCGGAAGCAACCCGCTCCCCTCCCCCACATCGCAGCAGGAGCATGCTCCACAACAATAGTTCAAAGGAAAGCTCTATTCTGCAGTTGCACTGATTGTTCTGTCAGCTGACCTCTGCAGAAGGGAATTGCTAACTGCTGCCTTGCTCCTTAGCTGACAAATGAATGATCGCAGCTCCATCTATTTTCACTATGGCTGCCTCTAGCCCAGGTGCTCAGACAGAGAGCCCGGTGTGACATCTTAGATCAAGATGAATTGGCACAAACTCCTGATCCAAGATTGTTTTATACCATTTAATTTAGTTTCTTCCCCTGCTTGGATGAGCACAGCTCTGGTTATGGATTTCTATTCTAATGTACTGAAGCAGGCCCTGAAAGAAGCCGATGAAGCAGCTGCTGGAGCAAGGGGCTGCAGGGTTGCTGATCAATAGGCAAGGCATTGACCCCGCGCTCAGCCTCCGCAACGCCAGGCCGAGGGGGAGGGGCGCAGCCCTGCACATGGTCAGCTTCCAGCAGGAAATTAACCAAGGGGCATTTGAGGAGTTCCACTCTCACCCTGGCCCCCACCTTCTCTATGTTCCTTCTGTTTAATTACCTCAATCTTGTCTTAACTCCCACTCCTGAGGAAGGAATTAAGACTTTACATCAGTTTAATTCGGTACTTTCTGTCAGCCATTTAGACATTTTACCCCTAAACTAATAGTAAGGATTGTAACAGGTGCCCTCTGCTAAGTGGCAAAATATGAAATCCTAATTACATCACTTGGTGGAATTTAAAGTTTGGCATGTGCTTGGGCTCATAATAAACTGTTGAAACAGTTATTAACTCTAGTGGTGCTAACATTCAGTATTTAATTTTTATAATCACCCAAATGTAAAAAGATAGCTCTTTGTGAACAAGGAAATAGAAAAAGAAGACCCACTGAGAGAGACATTGAGTACTGAGTGAAGGCATAAGGGGCCAGATGCATCATTGGTGCTCTGCCAAAAATAATGGCAAACCTGCCTTTAGTTTCCTGGATTTGGAAATGTCTTTTCTTTATTGGTCTGGCCTACATTTTCTGTTAAAAAAAATAATAATGTGTTAATTAGCTGCAATGTTTTCCCATAAATGAAACTGCCGATCAAAAGGGAGATCTGGAGATGTTAAAAATAAAATAATTCTTTAAATCTAAGTCTTCCCACAGTTTCATGAAAATCTGGTATTTTTTTTTCTCAGAGACATGGCTCCATTTAATCATGCTAAAGGGTGACACAGAGATCCATTTTCTTGACAGGACGGTTGATCACCCTATCACAGTAAGAAAATTAATACCTTCAACTACCCTGTGCAGAAAATAGAAGGAACCGGATGGTGAGGGACATAAACGTCTTCTATTGAAGTTGCAAACAGAAAATACATTCTGTGTGGGATGATGCTTCCTGATGACTGGGCGACTCTTAACACAACATGCGGGGTTTGATTTCATTAAAACAACCATTTAATTCATAGGGTTTCTCAAAAGGACACAACTGTCTTTAGATTTAGCATAATTGACTCCAGATTTACAGGAACAAGAATAAACACTTTGCTTACAGCTTAACTGAAGCACAGGTAAAATATTTGAGAAGTTTAAGCTATTAAAAGGGCTGTGAGATATTGATTACTTCATTTAAAAAGCAGTCGGAGGGTGCAACTGAGAGGTCAAGATAAATGTAACAATTTGAAGCACTTTACTAAATAACTCTAAAGATCATGTTAATTGGCTTTGTGCAGTTCTGGGGTAAAATTAATTTTATCCTAGCTTACAATAAAAGGATTAAAAGACATATTAAGTTCTTCAGCTTTAACTGGAATAGGAATCAATGGACTTGAATTAAAGCTAAAGGCGGTTTTATGAGAGATGAACTACCAGTAGATACTTTATATCTGCAATTAGCCATATATTGATAGAAGATTGTTATTGTATTAGGTATTAAAACCGTAGATAAGTAGATACCACAATTTACTACTCTGATAAAATACTTTACAAATTCTGCGGTTTGATATAGGAAAACTGATTTTTTAAAAATTGATTCTTTGTTTAGAATTGCATATCATAATGCTTTCTTAGTTGACTTTTAGGAAATTCTAGTTAAAATTAATGAACAATATGGTTGAATTCAACTGAGATTCCCTTCAAATTGTAACAATATGTAAAACGCGTCAGACTTTACAATCATACCACTAGGATTTTTAAAGCTGGTACATTATTTTAACACTGGTCATAGAAGAGCAATTTTTGTCAGAAGTTCTTGGTATACTATAGAGTCCAATACAATAGTAACACTCATAATAATGTGAACATTTTATAAATCTGATATGAATTAAAATGTACTAAAAATTGATTCTGGAAGCTCAGAAACATCTATTTGTTTTTGGTAGATATAAATAGTGGAGATAGACATCAAAAGTTTTTCTTTAGTTTAAAAATGTCTTAGAATCACATGTATAAAATGAGATGTGACACTGTTAACTGATTTGCACTTAATAAGACATATATCATTATAGAGTTTATCAAAACAAAAGATGTTTTTATAAAAAGAAAAATGAGTTATAGATATATCCATGGCAGCTAATGAAATTATTTTAAGTAATTTAGATTAAGCTAGGAAATATTTTTAGATTCTGGTTTCTATAGGCTTGTTTTATTTGAAATAACTTTTTTTTTTTTTTTTGCTAATACTAGGCTTTAATAGTTAAAGAAAAATAATTTTTTTTTACAATGTCTGTGTGGCATTAGAACAGCCTATCTTGACACACTACTCAAGACGCTATGAATTCCCAGAGCTCAACAGATTTCTATTTTCTGACCAGAAAAATAGTCTTCTAAAATTTTCAATTTATCTATTTCTGGCTTCTCAAGCCTGGAGACATTTAAAGTGTCATGTGACAATATTAGCAAATATTGACCATGAGAAGGAGAGAAAACGGGACACCAGGTGAAGTTGAACTGAATATGACACATGGCAGTGAAATCAAAAGCTTTCAAATCAGATTTCAAAAAGTTGGGCAAATGGTCTCTGAGATGTACGATAACCAAAATCGCTGTCGTTTTGAATGACTTCTGTCTTAACTGATGGACCCAGTGCTCAATGGAATATTAACAACTCACTGCTAAGGTGTGCCGTTTCATCATCGTTATATGCTCTTAATTAACTCGCTATATGTAGATACTCAATATATGTGATTATAGTCCCGCACATAAATATCTGACATTCTTAGTGAGGCTTTCAAGACATGATACCCAAGTGAGCACATATATTTTTGAGATTTTTTAAAGAGTGTGGACCATATTTTAGAATTATATTTCAAAACACTGAAATTGAGGAGTTCTCACCATCTAATGTTTCTACCTAAGATTAACTAAATATTTTTGTATGTATTTGTTATTCTTAGGATTCCGTAAGACAGACAAAATACAATGTCATAAAAAAAAAAAAGTCGAACTTCACCAGATGTAAACTAGAAATCCAAAGAGACCTTAAAAGAGTTTTCTAAAATCAGATTTTAAAATACTTAAAAGGAGCAAAAGTCTTTTAATATTAACTCACTTTTAAAACAATTTAGTTTTGAAGGAACGTACAATCATAGTTTGCTGACTAAATTTCAGCTATCTCGTTTACTACTTCTTGAATATTTCAAAATTGAAGTTATTAAATGGAGAATGAATGGATTAAATGTTAGATCTGTGACAATCCACGCATGGTGAGAAAGGACTTGGACTGCATGTCCCTAGGGCTGACTCTGGGGTCACAGGCCCTTGTGGGCATCTGAGGGACCTCGCATTAGAACTGCTGGGCTTCAGTTCCTTGTCTGAACCATGATTCTGTAAGGGGAGCTTTACATGTTATTTAATTTCATTTGCTAGTATAACTTAGAGTGACTCAGTTTATACAAAACTTCACAAATAAGTCTACATACTCTGCTCGTGCTCTACATCTTCTCTACCTCTAAGAAAAACAGAAAGAAGAGCAGCTAATTTAAATGCCTGTCACACAGCACCCGCATCTATTTTCAAACTGCCACAGTGTTTTAAAGTAGGCACGTGTACAGTGTGAGCAGCCTAGCAGCTCCTCCCATTGTGTTAAAAACCAAGTATAGTTGCTTTGTTCTGAAGCCTATCTGCCAGCATGTTCCCCACACACTGCTGGGGTGGAGGGCGTGTGCCCCCACACCTAATGTGCCTTCTGCTTCTGTTGCAGGTGATGCACCTCTCCCCACTCCAAACACCAGAGTAAACAAACGTACTATTAATTTGTATGCATGCACGATGGCCCCCTGCTGGAACATACTGGGTCCTACAATGCCTGTGTCTCAAGCCACTCACTGATTAAGCTATTTTGAAGAAATGTCTCTGCAAAAATGTGTGGTATTTGTGTACATTTAAAAATGCATGAAGGCATTTCCTGTCAAATCAGGTCAATGAAAAAAAATATCTGATCATGTTAAAAATACTTTGTAAAACAATTAGTGTTATTGGTGTCCTGAGCTAATGATTTTGATAATTAAAGCCTTAAACCCTTGCAGCTTGCTGTGGTGGTGCATGCCAGCAGGCTATGCCAAAGAAAGCTTAACCAGTGACAGGGGCTTGCATGCTTTCCAGGAATCATGTAAATAGTTCTTTTTCTTCACATAGTGCTACTACATTGCTTTCTATGGTCTGCATGACTCTACTTTCCCTTTTTTCAAAAAACATCAAAAAGCAAATTAGTTTTCTTGTCTTTACCTGTACTGCACTTTCATCATGTTAAAGAACAAGAAAAACAAAACAAACAAACAAACAAAATGAAAAACAACCCACAAGAATTTAAAAATATTTTATCTATAGCTCTACAAATTGTAACGATTTTTTTAAAAAAGAGAACTTTCAGAGAGATGTTTATATAAACTGTACAGATTTGAAAACATCAAATCATTCATATAATCTCTTCTACTTGTTTATTGCTCTAAAAGACCCAACTCCTAGGTTGAGACTTATACAGAAAGCTATAACTGAAGACATTTTAAAACATGAATTTCCTGGACAGTCAGAGGACATCTACAGAGATTTTTATACCTGCTCATTACAACTCAGTAAAATAAACGGTTACACCTGGAACATTTTTATGCATAAAATGACAAAGCACTTATCGGATTCACATAAAAATTACATCAGTGGTACTAAATTGAGACCAAAGGGACAACAGCTTTAAACCACATGAGGTGTTAACAGGACATCTGTTTACGTACAGAGCACGTGTAGTACTGTTTTGTTTTAATTACTGTACTTTCATTCCTAATATTGAAACAATGAGACTCCACTGAAAGTCACTATTGTAAAAGGCTTTTGTGGAGGACACTGGAGTTGCCAGGGTTTCTTGCTGCCTCTGCCTTTGAACACTCATCACAGGCTGCACTCTCCCTTCTGCTGCCTCCTGCTAAGTAGGAGGGATGGAAACAGAAGTTAGGAGAACACAATACCTTGGTGTTAATGACCACAGATCTGAGTCAACTGATGGCTCAGCCCAGTGCCAACTTTTCTAGTGAAGACTCTACTCAGTGCACAAAGAGCAGAGACAGAGAACTCAGCATCCAGGAAGTTATTAAAATGTGATAACCTTTAGCATACATAATCCCTGGGAACTGAATAAAAAATGTAAAAAATAAAAAATAAACTTAGGAAAGGTTAAATATAGAAAAAAGAACTCTAAAAATTAGAAAAGTCATAGGCAAGTTGGGAATTTTTAAAAGAGCCCCATTAATAAAATAAAAAAAAACCGGGAATATAAACACTTGAGTTTATAGAAAATGGCCAACCACAGTGAACAGAGTCCATGCTCAAAGTCTAAAGAGCCACTGACAAATTCCTGACTGTCTGCTTCTCATTATCACACAAGTATTCTGTCTAAGTTAAAAGTAAGCTGCTAAGAGGCCAACTCTCATTTTATCACAAATTTCTAAAAACCTTCAGGAAGTATGAAAAACTGGAAACTTTGAATATAATAGACAGTTACACAAATTTTTCATTTTTAATCATTTCATATGTGTAGAATTTTGTTGTTTTTAACTGTATGTATGAGGAGAATAATGTGCTTATGAGATTATTGCATATGGTTTTAATTTAACTTATTAAATTTTTTGCATATCCTCATTTTAACACATTGTTAATTAGATTATCAAATTAATTTCAGTTGTTATTTAGCACTTTTTTCCTCACAGACTTTTTGTCCACAAATATTTCTTTTATTAAAAGGAAATTTATACTATTTATATTACTTTTATACAACCATACTATATTTATACTATTAACTGGAAGCATGCACAGATATAAAACTGATTCGCTTCTATTCAGCCCTTGTACATGATTTCCTATTAATTGCTAACTCCATTTAAAATGTGGATATTAGTTATCAATCTTGCACATGTCAGAAAATAGCAGCCTCTGAGCTTCAAAACTTTCCCAGACATCCTGAGTTCATCTTAACATAACACTGAGAGACACAGAAACAGCTTATTACTTGAAATAGTATGACCATAGATTGGGAGATCTGTCATTTATAAAATGAACACTAACAGAAAAGTTTGATGTCTCAACCTACATAGGTATAGAGTGAAATGCTCGGGCTGATAGACATGATGCTAGATTAATAGCAATCTATTTCTGTTATAGGCTAACACAATGATTTATTCAAAATTATTCTTGACTAGTGTAAGTCATTAGGCTACTTAGGAGTTTTAGAGAGAGAGAGAGAGAGAGAGAGAGAGAGAGAAAGCTCTCAGATAGACTCTTGTCTTAATTCTATTTATATTATAAAACATATACCCATATATAAAAGAGTCATAAAATATGTACATATTAATGTTGGTAAACACACATACCAAAGATGTCTGACTATCAGTTTACTAAAGTATGAAACTGATTGAAAAGAAAAAAATGAGTATCAATTAAGAGGCGATACAACACTGAGAATTCTCACCCACCCCGCAAGATCACCAGTGTTAATGTCGTAAGTGCCCATGCAAGGACTCAACACAGAGAGAAACGAACGACAGCCAGAAGAAAATCTGTGATTAAGACTATTCTTAGCTATAACTTGGCTTTTCAATCAGCAAGAGAAAAGGTCATTTCTCTAATACTTTACCCAATGTTTTTAATTTCTGTAAAATAAATGATAACACATTTTTATAAATGAAAAGCCCATCAAAATATGTTGAAGAAATAAATTTCCCATTTAAAATCATTATCAAAAAGTTCAAGTCTATTTTTAATTTTTAAAATGAATCTAAACAAATTCCACCCCTGTATTTACAGAGCATCAAACATCCACTAGTGCTATGTATTTGTTGTCATGATACAATTATAAGCATTTCACAGTTACTTTCCACATTTTTCAATAAAAAGCCAGATAATATTAAAATCTGTAAAGGAAGAGAGAGCAAGTGCAGATCAGGATGTAAACCATCTTGTGGGTCCAGGACATAGCTGGGGTGGGAGGGTGGAGGGGGTGGAGGGGGTGGAGGGGGTGGAGGGGGTGGAGGGGGTGGAGGGGATGGAGGGGGTGGAGGGGGTGGAGGGGATGGAGGCACAGGAGCTGCTGTGTTTCAGTGAGAAGATGAAAGGTATAAACAGCAGGTAAGCAGAATGCAAACCGATGTCGAGGCTCTTCACTGGCTTAGATGTCAGTGTCTGTGCATAGAATTGTGTTAATATTTAAAATCTGATCCAATGTGAATTGCTACTGGGGACTTTCAACACTGTACCATTTTAAATGTTTCTTATATAATAAGTAAACAAAATTGATTAGAAAAATGTAAGATAAATTTTTATACACTGTATGCAATAATGTTAATATATAATTTTGGGAAGGATACTATTAGATATCTGAAGTAAGTCTAATAAATCTTACATGAGATTCAAAGGGAATATTAAAACACACTAAAAATAAAGTACTTAGCAAAAACAACTTTACCATCCACCAACTGAACACTTAAGTGCTTTCACAGAAAGGGAAACTCAGTGTGGCATGTACAAAATCAAAATCGCCACAGAACAAGTGTCTTCAAATATAATAGGCAGTAAAAGCTACTAACTTAAAATATAAATTTGTCTTAGGTACTCATACATAAATCTTCCTGTCAATTAATGTCTGCATGTTGTTAGGATACATGTACAAATATTTTCCAAAGTCATTCACTAAATTCTAACTATTGGAAATAATTCATAATCATGTCTGAAGCTCACATGGTCATATGAAAGCATTGCTTTGAGTCGCCATAAGGGTTCGGCCAATCACTCTGTACTGCATAGCAGTGCTATTCTAAGCCGATAGTGTGTTTAAATCCACACCAATGAAATCAATATGGTACTGTTCTATTCAAGGTGAGACCAAATAAACCTGTCTAAAGGTTTGAGAAATAGGCTTTGCAGTATACTTTGAGTGCTAAATGCCTCTCAGTCCAGAAATCTGTCATTAAATAATCATTAGCCATCATTCACTCTTCCTAAAAAGCTTAACATCTAAACTTGTTCGGCATCCTCTAAAGCATTAGTATGGACGAGCAAGTAAGTGCTCGCCAGTGTGTAGATTGTCTCAGTCCCTCCCACACACTGTAGCCTCCCAACAAAATACTCCCAGATACTGCTGTGGACTAGCACGCAAAGACAGCAAGAGAATGGGGAAGAGGACTTTAGTGTAATGATCAGTCTAGGTTAGAAACAAGACACAACCTCAGAGCTATAATCAAGTCATTCCAGACTGTTCTATGTCTATAAAACTCAGTGTCTTTCCCACCTTTCAGCATCAAATGTTATTTATTTAGCTCCACAAAAAAAAAAAAAAAAAAATCAAGCAGAATTAGACTGATATCAATAGGGAATCCATTAGTAGGAAATCTTTGCTTTGATCTTGAGTGTATTTTAAATAAAGCTTCTTTTATCAATATAATTATTATCTCAATTTCAATAGATGTACATTTCAGTTCCCGAGTAACTACTTTACCAAACCCATTATTATTTTAAATATTATGAAACTGAGGGAGAAAATCAAGGTATGCTTATCTTCTATTACCCAGAAGGTTAAACATATAAGACAGAATTGTCTTCATTTAGTTATTAGATCATTTGATAGTCAAGCTAATTTGTTCTTGGCATAACACCAAACTCACTTTCAAGTTGATATTAAAGAAAACATTGTTTCACTGAGACATTAATTTGTCCTTTACTTATAAAGCAGAAATAAAAATATATGACCAAATACTTATAATCCCATCTATAGTTTTATAACTTACCATTTAAAATTTATTTAACATAGATTTTAAAGAAATGAGAGTTGTAGCATTATTTGAATATTTAAATGAATAAGATGCTATATTTTCCCAGGTGTATTTTTGGCCATAAACACAAATAAAAGAGTTCATTTGCTAAATGCTTTAATATTCTAATTATATACTATAAACATATGAAATACTAATATTTGAAATTTTCCTCATAGTCTGATTATTAGTTTTTGGTCTATCATTTTCATTTCTATAATAATAATAATAATAATAATAATAATAATAATAATAATAAAGCTTCAGCTGCTAAGAAATAAGTGCAGAAATATTTGGATAATTTGGCAATTATACCACATCATAATTAGTAAAAGATTTCATGATTCAACAAATTAAAAACCCATTGTCACCCCAGGTCATTTTTAATGGTCCCTTGTTCCAGAGTGGCATGTGATACTGAAGTTTCCAGAATTCTGTCAACATTCTCTGGAATATACAATGGGCACGCTTTTCCTTAGCAGATGTACTGAACTGATCAAGGAATGAACTAAGGATGGGTACTGGACTAGTCACTAGGAAAAGGAGAAACTTCTTTGGAACGTTTGAAGAAACACAGGCATGCTAGAACTGACCCCCACTGTAAGAGGTGAGCAGAGATCCGTCCAGACTCAGCACGAAGGCTGAGAAAATGAACTCCTGCCTTCCCAAGTTAGAAATTCTCAAAAGTTTGAAAAGATATTCCTTTGCAGCAAATATAATATATAAAAATTTACAATTATAATGGCATACAAACAATGAACTTCTAAAACAGACACAATTTATAAAACTGGTGCGGCTATCAGCTGCCAGGAGTATAAGATCCAGACTGCAACACAGTGTGCTCCAAACCAGGCTGGCCGACAACGTAAGATCAAAGTCAAAACATATTAGAAAGCATTGGTGCTGCTAAAGCTGACTGGGGTCCTCAGTACGCTTGGAGCTTTATGATGACCAGCAGGGCTGGCGATGTCTGCAAGGCCAGGCCATATCATTTGAATCCCTCTCAAATTCGAAACAGAAAATCTCTTACTTACCATGGACCCAAAAGCTTATGCCACCTGTCCTACATTTTAAAAAATGTTTTATAGGGAAAATCATTTTAAATTATTTTAAGTGATAATCATTTTTATCCCTGTACTTAAACTTTGGCCTCCTCTTTAAATATGCTAAAAAGAGGGACCGAATTTCATTTGCTCTCTAACAATTGTTTTTATATGCAAAACTACATTATAAAAAAAGAAACAAAAATGTTGTTTTTGAAAGATCTCATGCCTTTAAAGATATGTTAGACTAACTGCAATTCAAATATTTATTTAGTATAGACAACATATGTTAATGAGAATTCAAAAATATATAGTGAATCTTCCTTGATTTTGAAAGGTGATTTTGTAAAATTAAGCTAACCTCAGAAAAAGAGAAGAGTTTTCCACAAGCATAATTAAATATCAACATGCACAGTATGTAAGAAAAAACATCAAAATTTGCACTGCAAATGTTACTTACAAAAAATCTTCATCATGTGTTACATGGAAATTTTAATTTTTAAACTATTAAATCAGTATCAGATCGATTAATAAAACATATACATATGTAAGATTCAATAATCAGTGGAATATGTTTTGTGTAAAAATCACTTGAAGTATAGTACAGTCGAATTATTATTAGAATGTAATAGTTACATCAGACTTGAGGCTACTAAGCATCCATTATTATCCCAGTTAAATGTTAAAAACGGCTAAATTTAATTTTTGTAAGAGATATTAATGTCATAATTCTAATTTTCCTTAAAATATTTTCAAAACTCTCAACCCAAAGACTTGGCTATTTCCTAAAGTGACCAACACAAAAAAAACCCCACAAGGTTCCTGAAAAATGCCACCAGAGGTTTCATTCAGCAATAAGGCCGGTTTTATATATTTTTACACAAAATCACAAATAAGAAACAGTACCATGGCAGGCCCACAGTATCGCGGAAGCTCAATACTTGACTGCTCTGTTGCTGGGGCAGCTCCAGAGAGAGTTAACCTGGTGTGATAAAAGACTCGACAAAGCAATTCTGACTGTGCAGCAATGCTAAGTTGTGGACTAATACATGAACAGGAGGCCCAATCACTGTCTTTCACCATGCACAATTTACACATGGCTTTATCAATAGCCTTAGTGCTGAATACAGAACACACTCTATTTGGCTTTCAGTCAATTAAGCTTTAAGCTGTCAGCAAACAAGACTTTTAAGTTAATTTTGAATCACCACGAATCAAGTTGAAGGTTGTAAAAGGGCGGCTCACATGCTGGCATGAAAAAAGGCAGTTTAATTGCCTCTGAATAGCTATTACATGCTGCAATTGGCCTATTGAATCTTAGATGATCTATTTATTTATCAAAGTACAACTATCAAAGATTAGTAAAACAGTGAATACTATACCTTGATCTTTTACTGTTCTGCATAAGAATTTGATATATTTCCAATAGAATAAAGAGTGAATATTTTAAAGTACATTTAATTTTTAGTGTAAATTTTTGAGAAATGAGAAGCTGACAAAACAAAAGCTGATAACAGAGAATGGAGGAAATATTTTTCTAGGAAAATTAATATACACTTTTCAAAGATATTTTGTACCATAGAATATTTTAATATTTGAAATAAAATATAATGATTTAGAATGTGTATGCTCCATTATAAATGTTCAGATAAAGATGTGTGTGGGATTAAAAGGGTAAGAAAAGAAATCATAAAATGAATTAGGTTGAAGATTTTGAAATCTTGGTTTAGAATTTCTTACATTAAATACATGACTGTGAAAGCAAAGAACAGCGGAAGCATCGTTTTAATACCTTCAGATGGAGATTAAGGATTTCTTCGGGAAATTAAATTAAAGCCATTTTTATATTTCCAATACCACACATCATCTGTTTTTAAGGCTGTGTCGTTGGTTACAAAGGTACTCAGTTTTTTCCTGGAATTAGTTATTTCAATTTCATGTAGTCTGCTTTATTATTACAGGGTTGCTCATGAGTGTTTGGTACGTATATTGATTTTTTTTATTTGAGGAAAGCAGTGAGGCATTAGGTCAGTGGGGGAGGAGGGGAAGGGTTAGCTTTTTTAAACCGTTGTAAACATAGATCAAATTCAGGGATGATGAAAACGGGGAAGTGTGCATTGGTAGAGATGGACTATGGCATTTGTACATTCTATATGAGCTTCACATGTTAATATCTCAACAGCTGAACCCATTAAACTGTGTTCTCATGGGGAAATCACATAGGAAAATCACAGGGAGACTCATGTCACCAAAGTACTACTGATTGTAGGAATCTGGACAGACAGCAGCTTCATTATATGGTTTTATCAAAAAAAAAATGTATATTCTTGGCAGCACATACGCAGCCTGTTTCTGGTCAGCAGGGTGAAGGGCTTGGGAAGGCACATGCTCCCCTTCCAGAACTCCCACACACTTAGGGGCTGCGACTCAGGGTGGTGGGGACCTTTTCTCATTCTCTCTTCTTCCAGCCATTATAGAACATTTTGCTTGCATTTATGTCCACAAAACATAATCATTTACTAGTTTCTTCACACAAAAAGCCAGGCTACTAAAACCATAAATATAAGAACTTTAAAGTAGACTATGCTTATCTGATTCCCAAAGGAAACACAGAAGGAAACAAATTGAAAGTCAGAGTGGGAGTGGTCAGTCTCGGGCGGAGACTGGGGAGCAGAGGTGTTCTTTCCATCACTGTGAAACGTTAATAACGACTCCTCTGTATTCAGTGGTCATAAACATTCACTGTACATCTCCTCCTGTATTTGTGCATTTTTATATTCATGGAAGACACAAAGTATTACCAACGCCCACATTCTACTCATGTAACCACATCTGACGTAAGAGGAAATAAGGCCTACATCAGCCTCTACCTTCCTACATAGCTTCCGGCAAAGAATGCACACATGAGGATAAAGACAACAGTACACACGCATGGACGGCAAACAGTAAAATAGGAAACAGGGGAGAACACAGTGTTAGACAGAGGGACAAGGTGAATATCCCAAGGCATGATTAATGGTTGAGTATGTTTCTTAACCTCATAGCTGTTAAGTAACACAGCCAGAACGTAAACCCAATGTTCTTAATTACCGATGGTTAAGCAAATATCTTAAAGAAGAAGTAATGATCAAATAAAAAGTTTTTGCAAAGCTTTTGGAAATTAACAGCAAACTGTGTTGTTTCCATTTCTATCACTGTGACAAAGCACTAGGAAACTAACTTAGGGAAGGGAGCATCGATTTGGGGTCACAGTTTCCATCCAGGGCCATCTGGCCCACTGCTTCAGGTCCACTGGGAGGCAGAACATCAAGACAAGGGGATCATCGCATCCTGAAGGAGAGTTGCAGTGAGAGAGACTGAGCCTGTCCTGAGAGGTCTCCTCCTCCTCCCATCTTGTTTCCTGCACTCTCAGCTTTAGACAGTGCCATCCGTATTCAAGCAGGTCTTCTTCAGCCATTGGTACCACAGCAGTAAGTTCCAGAAACACCTTCACAGATACACCATAAATGTGGTCTACTAATCTCCTATATCCTAAACTAACTTGATAAGAATAACTATCAGAAAAACCAAGAATGGATGAACAAATAAATTAAATCCAAGGAGAAAGCAATACTTGTTATGAATCGAGTACAAAAGGAAAAATCTCATGGATATTCAGAGATGTGGTCCTAACAGGCTAAAGAGGCTTGAAACAGGTGGCATTCTAGAGAAGCATTTGGATTAGACAGGAAGAAAGGGGTATGCATAAAAAACAGAAATGAGACCAGAAGCAGAAGTCTGACATCATCCTCTCCTGTCCATCACACAGATTCTTCCCTTTTATTCCTCTTTACCCTGCTCGATTTGTTTCCCATCTCGACTACACATTAAAATGCACTCATGGCCTGGTGAGACGGCTCACTATGTAAAAAGACACTTGCCACTAAGCCTCATGACCTGAGTTCAATACTCAGAATCTACATGCTGGAAGAAGAAAGCTAACTGCCCCAATGCAGCCTGCATATACATGTACACACTAAATAAATCAATGAAGAAAATGTTAATACATTCATTTCATATGCTCATTACCCTCCCACAATCACTTTTCCTACCTGGAAGAATGTAGTTATATTAAGATAATGATGGAAATTTCCATCACTGTGTTTATAGATGTTGCCCAAGGGCCTAGTCCAATGCCTACGCGTGGCCACTTAAGGACTTTGTGTTGAATGAATAAATAGAGGATAGAAGCAGAATAAGTCCAGCTCATACTGACCAGACAGAGATCGAGAAGTATGAAGTGAAGTTTTGTGACTATCAGACCGAGGAAACTGATTTATAAAAGCAATGAAAAACAAGAGGAGACATCCAAAACTTCACAGTGATTATTAGAAAGATAATCTCAACAATTATCCATTGAAGAGATTTGAGATATATAATTCAATAGCTTTGAAGTTAGGGGGAAAGCAGCAAAAATGGAGACAAGAGACTTCATCAAAATCGCTTTGTTGTGTTTATTGTTTTATTTTTCTTTATGATTGATTGGGTGCGCATGTGTGCACAGCCAGGCACACAGTGGCGGCCAGAGGAGGATACTAGGTACCATGCTCTATGAATCTCCACCTTAGTGCTTGAAACAGGATCTCTCACTCAACCTCAAATTTGATGTTTTAGATATAAGGGCCGGCCAGCTGGCTCCCAGGACCTGCTCGTTTCTACTCCCTCAAGGTTAGGCTTATAGGTCCATGTGGCCATGTTTGTTAGTCTTTGTTTGTTTTTGGTGTGGATGCTAGGGAATGGAACTTGGGCTTCCTTGTTAGCATAGCACATGCTTCCACTCTCTGGCCCAACTCCCCAGCCACTATGTATATGTTTAAAGTAAAAAGACACCAGGAAGAAGAGCCAACCATGCTGTTAGAGTTCAGAGCCGGGAAGATGGGTCACTGACAATATGAAGATCAGTTTAAACACGGCTGAGTTTAGACACCCTTGGACACAGAAGCAAAGAAGACTGACTGAAAATAAAAAGCAAGAAGAAATAAGAAGCAGCTGAAAATAAAACCTTGGAGCAATGAGAAGAGGCAGGAAATCACTCCTGGGTGGGTAAAAGGTCACACCACAAGACAGGACGAATATACAGTGGCATGAAAGAGAGGAAAGATGACTGGAGAGAGAGACTGGGAACACCTAATTGCATATCAAGCAAGAAACAAAATAAATGGTGGGAACGGAAAGCTTCCATGTTGCTTCTTTCATCTGGCAGACCCTGACACAGGTCACAGTTCAAATGCCAGACTGGACTGGGGAGACGTCTCAGTTGATAAAGTGCTAGCTAGCCAAACATGAAGACCAAGAGTTTGATCCATAGACCCACGTAACAGAGAGCATGCACAGAATCCCAGTGCTGGGGAAGAGAGGTCAGCCAGTCTAGCCTAACTACCAAGCCTCAGCTCCGGTAAGAAAGCTGTCTCAAAAACCATCGGATGCCTAAGGAAAAACACCTCAGGTTGACCTGTATTCATGCCTGCACACATGTACATCCGCCTACATGAACATAAATGAGCGTGTACACACACACACACACACAGAGAGAGAGAGAGAGAGAGAGAGAGAGAGAGAGAGAGAGAGAGAGAGATCCACCTCAAGTCTGTTCTCCAGCTAACCTTGTTCCCACTTTGCTTAATGTGAAGTCCTCCAAAAGTAGTGAAAAATCATTTTGGATTTACTACTGTGTGTCTTTCTCTCAGTAACAGAATCTTAGCATAAGCCAGAGTACTGCAAGGTAAGTGTGGACATATTACACATGCATAAACAAGTATGAATATATGTAAGAGCTCACGCAGGTTAAATGTATACAGTGCATACATGCACATGTGCATGTGTGTGTCTGTGTTGCAAGGAGTTTAATGCAGCTGATATGTTCCACACTCTGTGGAAGAAATACTAAATCGGAAACCACTATTTAGTTCTTTTGTCTCTCTGTAGTATAAAACAATAACAACAACAACAAAGGAGCCTCGCGTCCTGCCTCACAGGAAAGTAATTACTTTGGAATGGTTTATACAGAGTCAATAGAGAACATAGCATTATGGACCGTATTATCTACAGAATTTACATCTTGTTCCTCGGGGTGCATTCTCATAGGCTCCTTAGTGTTACCTTATACAAAGAAATGAAAATGAAACCAGAGGTCTCCAACATGCCACAACACACCTTCTGCCTCCTTGGCTGTAAAATCAATCACATGTCGAGAAGCACATGTTAGATTAGCTGTGCTCTCGGATAGTAAGCCCTCCTTCCTATAAACACAAAGATGGGAGATGGGACAAAAGCAACATGAGCTCATGCAGCAAAGTCTTGCTTCCCTCAGAAATGTTTGTGAAGTTCTGAAAGCTACTCTAGAGTGTCCTTTCTATATCAGGACAGCTATAGGCAGAAGTCTAAATAATTCTAGGAAAGTAATGAAGACATTTACACTATAACAAGTCTTTTACTTCAAAGGTTTCTCACTTTTATTTGAATCCACAATGATGAATCCTGACAACGAGTTACAGGCTCTTTAAAGTTACAAAAGCAAACTTCTGCCAGGATACCTGGGAGTCAGAGAGCTCAGGATGCTGGGCCCACAGTCGCTCTTGGAAAACTTAAGAAGTGGAGATATATGGGGCCTGATCCTCCCACCTCTGCTTTCCTCAGAGGGGATATTCCTGAGGGTCTCTGGCTTCCTGGCTCACTCTGCCTTCAGTGTCCCCTTTTTGATGAACAACGAAGGACAAAACAAGGGATTTGTCACAAGCCTTTCTCCCCACTCCTCACCCTCCATGCCTGCTCAGGAAGCATTTATTTGCAAAGAACAGCACTGCTCCCAAAGCCAGTCCTTTCCAGAAGCAGGTGCACAGGGAGAGAGTGGTTTCCAGCAAAGCCTGTGATGAATTATTAATTTGACTATACAATGTATTATTGGAAGAACAAAGCTCCAAGAATAAGCAAGACATCTCTGAAGAGGAAAACAACAATGAAGAAAAGAAAGCACATGCTCTATTGAGTATGAACACTGATTATAAAGCTATAGTAATAAAAACAGCAAGGTCCTGCGACAGACATAAAATAAGGAGAAAGCAAGCAACAGCAATAAAGCCAGAGGTCATGCATACACACACTGAAAACAGTGGTCATGCACAATGGTCATGCATGCACAATGAAAACATGTTTTTTGCTGTGTCTGTTTGCTCTGTGAGTAAAAGGAAATCAGATACTCTTCCATCACACACAAAATCACCGATTAACAAACTACTAATTGCCATGACTGTGGTAAAACACTAACGTTTGAAGGAAAGTAGAAACGATGGTATAGAGACTTTCTTAAGATCGAAAAAGCACTAACAATACAAGGAGACCTGGATAAGTTCTTGAAAGAAAATTAAAATGCAGGGCTGTGTGGAATGTGAAAGAAACTACTAACAAATGATAAAGCACTAGTGTTCCAGACACACAGAGAGGTTCTGCAATCAAAATGACGACCAACCCAATAGAAAAACACCACCACCAACAACAAAATCCCAAACTTTTCCGAACACACATGCGCGCGCGCGCACACACACACACACACACACACACACACACACACACACACCTTTTAAAAAAACAGGAAAGACATATGTTCAAACTCTGATGCAGCTAAAATTACAACAGGTTATCACCCCTCCTTTGAACAAATCAAATCTCTTCTATCTAAAAAGAGTGTATTGTTGTTGTTGTTTTGAGACAGGATGTGGCTATGCTGTTCATGGGCTCATAAAAATTTTCTGCCTCCACCTCGCAAACAATGGAACTATGTCACATCCACTATGTCTACTTCAACTAGCAAAATTGAAAGAGTTCAGTATGTGTTGGAACAGTCCTGAAACCATATAATCTCAGATAACATTTGCATATGCTGAGTAACTTCAGTCCTAGGTACACATGAAAATAAAAATTGTAGTATATAAGTATACTATTATATACTATTATAGTATATAAGTATATAAATGGCATAGATAACATGTTTATAGCACCAAGATGTTTAATGGGGAAAACAAACAAACAAACAAAATCCTAAAAACCAACATGTGGATTCCCAAAATAATGGATAAACTGTAACTAGACTACAGTTAAGACACAGTAACATATAGAAATCTTGGTACTACTTAGTTAAGTATAAAAATAAGTTCTAATAGATTATATATGCTATAATACCTTAAAAAACTAAAACAGTGAGTGACGCATGCCTTTAATTCCAGCACTCAGGAGGCAGAGGCAGGCAGATTTCTGAATTGAAAGTCAGCTCAGTCTACAGAGAGACTTCCAGGACAGCCAGGGCTACACAGAGAAACTCTGTCTTAGAAACAAATAAGCAAACCAACAAACAAAAAAAGTGAGTTTTAAACACTTAAGACTATATGATACATTGTTTATGCATACTTATGTACAAGAACTAGAAACAGAAAAAGCAGTTAAGATCTGATTGAAATAGATGTTTTTCTGGGAAAATGACTGTCAAAACAGCAACCAAAACTACAGCCTAGACCATATCAGTGTCTATGAAAATGAGTCTACTTGTTCAAATTTTCTCAAATAAGCCAAGATTTGTCTGTCATCCCAGGAAACTGAAACTGATGGACCACGTAGGCCCAGGCATTCAAGGAGAACATAGGTGATATTTCCAGGTCCACTGTATTACAAAGGGCAGAGGAGAGAGGAAAGAAAAGTGAAATGTTCCCTAAACAAGAAGAAAAAGTATTATCTACTTTTAAGTTATTTGCGTGAATAACTGACAACAAGAAAAAGAAATCTATGTGGTAGTATGTTATGGCTTAAAATATGTTAAACTTCAAAGCTGTATCAAGGGATCATAATGACTCTCTCTCCAGAAAACTGACCAGTCAGGCTCCTGACATTTTGTATACCATCACCAGGAGTTCAGGCATATTTAAGACTGAAGTTCAAAACTCTTTAATTAAGTAAATGTTAAATCCCTAATCAGAGGAATGTTTAAAATTGATGGGCCTGGAACTTGAATTAAGATGCAGGGATGTCTGGGGCTCCAGAGCTGGCTCAGCAGTTAAGAGCACACTGGGCTCATCCAGAGGACCTGGGTTTGACTGTGAGCACTCATATCAGGCAGATCATAACTGTCTACACTCTGGCTCCAGGAAATCTGACACATCTGGATCTGACACCTCTTGCCTCCAAGGCATTAATACTTATGTGCACATGCCTATGTGCAAATATGCACAAACACATAATTAAAACAAATAAATATTTTAAAAGGAGCATAGAGGTCAAAATGAGAGTTGAACAAATAAATAGATAACTAGGGATATCTATCCATCCATCCATCCATCCATTCATCCATCCATCCATTAACCTAGAGACAATCAAATGGTAGCGAGGCCTGCCTGGGAGGGTGCTTTGGAGCAGACTGGAAATTTTTTACAGAAAACATTTAAGATATGAGTATTAAGGTATGATTAGAAGACAGTTGGATGATAGGAGATAGGGTGGGCTGAATAGAAAGATTCTAAAGAGGAAACTATGTAAACAGGTAAAAAAAATGAATAAAAAATTAACGTATTTTAATAACTATAGGAAAAGAAAGAGGTAGCGAAATGAAGCCAAATAGTGGGGAAGAGGTATATGATGGTCCCTGAAACAACTTGAAGAACCACTTATGTTGAAGGCACCAAAGACTCACTGACGGACTTAAGGCACCAGAGCAAGGACTATGATTTGTATTTTATTTGTAAAGATGATCCCAGCAGCAGAGAAGACTGGAAGGTTAAATGTCTCCATCACAAACATGAGTACCAAAGTGGTCAAAGTGAATGGGCTGCACGAATGGACAGAAAGATTTAAGAGAGGAGACTGGCTAAACTCTCAGCTAGATTTGGGAGCACTGAGGAAGCAGCAATGGCCACAGAGCATGTGAAGGACTCCAACGTGAACAAATGGTGAATGGAAGGAAGTGTGGCAGGTCACCAACACAGCATCAAGAAAGCTGTTTGGTACTAGAAAAGTCAGCTCAATTTTGAAAATATTGTATATTAAGACAATCTGTTTATATGTGGTCAATAAGCAACTGAGATGTTAATTGAACTATTGCTCAAATATTTATTGAACATCTTCCATTTCCTCAGGTGTGTAAAAGGTTCCACTGTCGTGGCTAACAAATAACCATGGTCCTGTTCATAAGACTTTTGTATCAGAAAATAAGCAAGTAAACAAACAAATAACTAGATCATTATAGGTTTTGTAAACAAAGTCAAAATGTGGTACAGGCAATGGCTGCAGTGGAGGCCTCCCTTCCAATTGGGAGGAAGAAGCATCATGGTTGAGATCTAAGGTGTCATCAACAAAACAAACACCACGTGAGCTGGAGGAAGAGGGTGAGCAGCGACCAGTGAGCAGGGAGCAGGTGCTGAGCAGAGCCTTGAGCAAAGGAAGGAATTTGAATCAAAGTTTCAACGGGATTGTCTTTGGGATTTAAACAAGAGTGGCATGATTCGATAGACATGTAAAAAGATCACTCAGTGTAAAAGATGCTTCACTGGGAGACAGGGGCAGAGATAACACCAGAAAACTGAAATCGCAAGAAAGGACAGTGATGTTGGCTAGGATGGTAACCATGGGCTCAAAGGCAATTATTTTGAAAGCAAGGGAAACAATAGGAGTTGATAACCCAGAGCTATGCTGAATAGTCTGCATATTGCCAAGTGGGTGAACACAAGGAAGTTTAAAAACTACAGTGGACCCAACCCCCAGCATGCTGACTTTTAAGGAGTAAGGACCTAGGGCTGGAAAGATGCACCACGATTTGAAGCTTACTCTATTCTTCCAGATGATCCACAAACACCTGTAAGTTCAGCTCCAGGGGACTGGATGCCCTCTTTTAGCCTCTGGGCACATGTGCTCAAGTGTACATATCCACCCTACCCTTACACACAACCACACAATTTTTAAAATTAAAAGTCAATTAAAAATGAGAAATAGCACAAAAAGAAGACATGAAAGGACTAGAGAATGACAAGAAAAGAAGAATAACCGTGTCCTGCAACATGAGGAAGTTTCCTCAGAAAGCAGTCAGCAGTGCCCAGAGTGAAGAGCCTATCTCTGTCCTCTAAGTTGAATAATACTAAACTCAGTGTCCCCTGTAATCAGGTTAAGGGATCATATACTGGAATATTGAACAGGCCAGGTAACAGAGAGTTGTAGGAATGAACGGCTCATGAGGAAGTATATGCTCTGTTGGGAAAGAAAATATAGTTTTTAAAAGGACACATTGGGCTTAGAGAAGACATTGCAATATTAAAAGCAAAAAACAAACAAACAAACAAACAAAAAACCAGATATGAGACTGAAACTCAGAAATGTGGAAGAGGTGATATTTAGTTATCTAGCCAAAAACAGGAAACATGAAGATAGCGTCTTTAGAAAGTTACTGTACACAAATTATTTTGCAGGTTAATATCAAATGCTTCATATCTATTCGTGCACTATTTTATCCTCGTCTTTTCAGACAGCACCCGGGACAAACTAGACTTCAATAAAGAGTGCAGAAAAAGAACAGTAACCACCCAACTGTTAGCACCATTTATTAACGAGAGCTATTGCATGATCTGTCTGGGCTAGTCTGTGAGAAGTAAAACAGGAAGATGACAAAGGAAGTTCCATCATGAGCCGTTCATTCCTTCTGCTGCTCTTTTACTTGGCCTGCCCAATATTCCAGTACATGATCCCTTAACCTGATCATTGGGGATACTAGAAACCACTTACACTGGCCATTGTACTTAGGTACTATTTAAAAATTATTCCTTCAACACAAGTATCTGCATTTAATAGCAAGGAGATAGTTTCTTCATTAATATGTTAATAGGTTTTTTTTTTTTTTAAATATTACAGGATACCTGACATAACTCAAGAGAGGAAGGATTTATTTTTGGCTCATGGTTGGCTGGATCCACTGATTTTTATCTGAGAAAAGAAGGAATAAATACCCTACTAACAGAACCAGTTAACATGGCTACTCACTATGGTGGGCAAAGGCAGAAGTAGACAGTAAGAGTAGGAGGGAGAGAACAAGATACAGACCAGTAACTCCTACCCCAAGTAGCTCTCATTTCCCACTTTTCCCACTTCCCAATAACAGCACCAAAGTATAACTCTATAGTCAGAGTCCTCAGGATCACTCACCAGCTGACGTAAATCAGTGCACAGAAGATATTTCCTATTCAACTTCTTCAATACTAAATGAATTTTCTTAAATACTGGATGACTTCAAAAGTCTCTTTTAAGAAAAAATTAGTTATTTAAACCAGGAAAAGAGAAATCTCCAAAGACCAAATTAGGCTGTGTACCATAATTTTGTGAAACTCTCAAATTTTAAATTCTTCCTTTCATGAAAGCATTTTTCACAATATAAAATGTTTTAAAAGTGTGTTATATTTTATTGAAAACGATGTTAACTAAAAATGAACAAGTGATGAAACAAAACTGCTAAACAATCTTGTGGTAATTCTTTATATTTACTAATATCATTAATATACATAAATAAAAATATGATTCCAAAAAGAAATGAGTTTTAGTGGGACTTATAGTACATGACTGGTTAGGTCCTCTTTATAAAAATGAGTTTGCCATCATAAATCAGAAATTTCAACTATGAATTTTATCTATGATTTCAGTAAATCTACTAGACACAACAGTAATAAAGTAGCAACGAAAAAACAGTAAACTGTTGTCTCTTCCTTGTAAACTGTACTGTTGATAAAAAAAGAAAAGACGTTCAAAATGCTAAAAAGACAGACCTATGGCAAGAAACTACAGAGCTTTTTAATGGTTTGCAGATAACTGAGCAAAGTATTATCGAAAGAGGAAATCTTTTAGTTGGCAGAACCTCTTCTCCTAAGTACCTAGAGTAATTTTACAACTTAGACACATCTAATCAATTCACCCAACTCCAAATCATATCCAGAAACAAAGAAAATACACAAGTCAAAATAGGAAAAGTCAACTCTGCTCTCAGGACAACTGTGACCCGCGTGCACTCCCAGTCCCTCTGCACATCTACATGCGTATGTCTCCTCTGATGACCCACGTAGCCTTGCCAAACGTTCGTGGGGTCCTACGGTGGGTGACACACAGATCTGGGCCTCCTTTTACTCATAAGATAAAGCAAAAATTACAAATTTAAAGACCTAAAATTACATCTCTATTCTGCATGCAAAAAGAAAAAAATTCATTTCTGTTTGTATTTTAATTGTTTTAGAAACTATTTTTGTTAGGCTATAATCTAATAAACATCACAGATGATTAAAATGGATAATTATGGACTAGAACGGAGAGCACAGGAGGGGTAGGATGTCAAGGAAGCTGAGGAGGGGCACAGAAGAGGGGAGCAGAGCAGGGAGCGAGGACAGGCCAGGGAGATGGGGAAGGAGGGAGACCCCGTATGCAACTTTTCTTTAAATATCATAACAAAACTTAATACTATATGTGCTAACTTAAAAAAATTAAGAATAGCCATTCATAGATGAAGAGAAAAAAAGGCAAAGAAGAAGGGGAAAGGAGTTCTCTTAACACTGAACACAGAGACAGGAATAGTGCATCCATTTTTCACAGAGGTAAAGTAATGAATAAGTATGGTTTTTTTTTTTGTTGTTGTTGTTGTGGGAGTAATAATCACTAGGGATATGAAAGGCAGAACTCTGATGAGACAACGATTTGAGAGCAAGACCATCATACACTAATACATGTATAAAAATGAACAGTCACAGTAGAAAACCATGTGACAGTCTTAAGAAATTAAAAGTACAACCAATCACTACATGCACCAGTAACTATAACCTAAGAGTAAAACTAAAAGAACAGGAAAGGATCTAAAAGTCCCAAATGGAACTAGTCAGCCAGATATGTACATACTAAGATACATAGCAACATTATTCAAAACAGTCAAAAGGAGCTAAGAATCTAGTATCAATAAAGGTAGAGCCATACATTGGAATATTGTTCTGCCTTAAACAAAAAGGGAAATTAATCCAAGCTATAAGACAGATGAGTCTGAAAGGCGCAATATTTAATGGAATAAGATACTTATTTGATTCTATTCATATGAACTACTTGTATTAGATTAATATGCAGAATAGAGATGGTTTTCCTTCTGGTTACAATTTATGAAAACCCATTTATCTGCCCTTAAAAATACAGTCATGTCTAAGCCTTTGATAATTAATATTTTATTACACTTATGAATTTTATTTGTGTGTGTACACATTATACAAGTATGGGGAGCAGAGGACCTCATCTTGTGGGTATCTGATTCTCTCCTTCCACCACTAGAATCCCAGGAACTTAACTCCAGTTGGTCTTTACCCACTGAGCTATCTTGCCAGAAAGATTTTCTAATTTTTGAGTATATGCAGCAAAATAAAAGGTTTCTTATATATAGGAACTATTTTAGTATTCATATTGCTGGGCTCATCAAGATTGAAATAAAAATAAGTATAATAAACATATGTAAAGTAAGTTAAAAAGCTCACTATTAAAGGTATTATATACATATACTATCAGCAGACATGCAAAAAAATGCTGAGGAAAACTAAGGCCAGCTTCACTCTGTGTGGTTCTTCACAAGTGATGATTCTAAAATATTTCAATACATCTAGTCCAGTCAGTTCACTCAGTACAGAGACTCAGGAGTCCCTGGGGGATATACCCTGCTTTTGTTTAAATCAGGCCAAAGCATCTGAATAAAAATCTAAATAAATTCTTTCAAGAATAAAGAGGTAAAAGACAAATTAAATACAGATTTAACATCTTCCTATATTGATTTATTTTTGATTCATTTAGAATGAATTCATACGAAGCCAGAGTTTTCTTCTGTATGTAATCCTCGTAACACTGCGTTTATTTCTGGACATAATGCATAAGTATAAGGCAAAAATACTTAAATATCTCAGCATCTTATCTGAATAGAAACAACCTTTGTTCCTACATTGGTATAAAGCTACCTTACTCCTAGGCTGGTCACACGTCAACTTTTAATGTCCTGTGATTTTTTAAAACAAGCCAAATGGTTTACTTCAAAACTGTTACCTTTGTTACATGAATTTCATATCAACATGTAAAGCAGTTCACTGGCTATTTTTTCACTTTCTTTCTCTTGAGTCCACTCAGAATGATTAGATAACATGGCATTTTAATATACTCATCAAAATCAGAGGTTATATCACTTGTTTCAAGTTTTATAACAGCAAACTGTTAAATACATTCAGCTTGTGACATTTTTTACTTAAATCTGTTGGTGATTACAGCTGATGAGAAACATTAATAAATCCAGTAACATTTTCTACACGATTATTTTTAAATGTCAGTTATGGCTAATCAATAGACTTCTGTTCTCACTGATCAAATAGCTCACAACATGGTCACACTGACTGATTTTTAGACCTCTTCACAGGTCATAGCCACGGAAAGAAAACTTGATCCAAACAGTGACTATCTCCATGTCCTCACATTCCTCCACCAGGGATAAGGGCAAGTGTACCAATGGCAATAGCTTTACGTGTATTTCAAAAGCAAATGATTAAATGTGATCTTTGGTTTACTTAAAAAGCCTCAAATCAAATTAACTTGCTTCTTAATGTCCCTAACATCTGTTATCCAACCATGGCACCGCTCACTCCAATAGTATCAACTCTGAGACAAGTTGTTTTATGACAGCTGTCAATTAGTCATTGGACCACAACTTTACCTTCAGAAATAAAATTCTTAGTTTGGTGATTGCTGTGGTTAAATTGTAATAATTTACAAAAAAAAAAAAAAACCAAACAAAAAAAAAAAAAAAAAAAAAAAACCCTTAACACAATAGTAAGGATTACAACACTGTTAAAATTCCAGTAAAATTGTTCCCAATAAAAGTGCTATGATTTTAATTGGAAACTATATGCCAATAAAAGAATTCACACCGACAAACGTGCTAAACCAATCCTCAAGAAGTGTTAGTTGAAAGGCTCCTTTCAACAAATGGAAATTGTTACAAAGTACCAATTGCTTAAAACACAATGCCCTTTGCTGCTCATATTATCCTCTTCACTTGGGATGTTATGGGGAAAACATGACAAGAGTTACAGAAAGAATATTTTATTTTAGCATTTGAAGGGGCTTCAGATTTCAAAAGACCACATACATATGTGGTTGTTTTTATACAATAGCTCCTGCTCAATGTGTTGGATGGTTTCTCAAGGGGTAATTAAACGCAAATTAAAAGGTCTTTGATCTCCATATGACTGGCTGGTGAGAGAGTCACATCTCAAAATGTGTCCTGACAGGGTTTGCCTTCACCCTCTGAAATGAGCCTCAGCAGGAGCCCTGTCCAGCGGCTGACTCATGGGGCCAGCCCTTCCCAACAGTGGGCAAGGCTAGTTGGCTGGGAGTGGCAGATGGCTTCATTTGTTGTGTATCTTCACTTAAATGTAGGTGACTTCTGCCCACAGAGGAGATTTCTGCACCTGTCACTTCTACTTCAAAAAGCATCAACTCTAGTTCAGAAAGAATGTAAAGGGAGGAAAAATCTATTAAGTCGGCTTTAGCCACTAAATAGAATGTTCTAGTAGGCTGAGGTCACTGTGTTTATGATTATCAATGCTTTCCAACTCGTCTTCGCATCTCCTACTCCTTAATTTTCTTTAAAATTAAGATCATAAATATTTAGTTTAAAATAAGTCTCAAAAAGTATAAAGCATATTTATAAATGTTCACGTTTCTTTACTGCCTTAAGGAATTAGTATGAATAAGCAAATGCAAATATCTGAAAATCTAAAAGAACTGAAATAATAATACCATAATAAATTGATTTTTTTTGTTTTCTATCTCAAGCCGAATTTTCTTAAACTGATATTTAAAACTAACCGTGTACAGGGCTCTTAGATGACCTGTTTTCATATAATACCTTTTTTGTTATACCTTTTTTTTGTTATACCTTTGTATAACCTTCAAAAACAGAGAAACTCAAGTTTTAATTTAAAGCAAGCCAGTTTGTTTCCTTATGAGTAGACAATCAATACGTACTCACAATGATAATCAAAGCAAATACAGTTATCAGTATTAGTTTCATATACAGTTCAGATATGGATAATTTCCTGATAGATCCGCACATCATACACAGACACTGACAGCAATCGACAGTGCAGACACAACTCTAGGTGACTTCAGAAGCCCTGAAGAGGATTGATTATTACTGTTGGTTGCTAATTAAAATAAAATCATCTCTACCAGAACCCAAAATATATCAATAATATTTTTTAAATTTCTTCATATGCATGTAGCTTAGGCACAACAGCACAAATGTAAAATCCATTATCTTCCACCTACATTTTTCATTAAAAAACAATATATTCTGATTTCAGTAAGTGTCTGGAACATTTTATAAGAATATTGTTATGAAAAAAATCGATCTCTGAATTGACTGGCATTATAAACAAGTGGCTTTATATGGTATGAAGAGCCACCACTGAGAGAGATTTGAAGGCTGGTGACAAAGTAGAGTAGCCTCCTACCTACAGGACCAGGTTTTCATTCACTAGTCTCCAAAGACACAACGTATGTTTGGAGATCACGTACTTAGAACATATAATGGTAGAAGGACTAGCTCATATACTGAACAGGAAAGAAAGATTTCCAACCCAAATATTCAACAAAAAACAGTAAGGTACACACCATAAGGGACACTTAGAAATTCCTTTTTATAATCAAGAAGACAATTCATGTAAAAACTTGCAGTTAGGCAATTGCTATAGGTAAGCTTCTTTAGCTAAGTGATTTACTATCAGAATGATAGTAGCCAAATAACATAAGCAACAGTTCTTTAATACTTGTCTGACCATCAGGTGGTAGCCTGGTTGGTTCTGGACCGTGTTCTAAAGATTATCATTGACAAGTCGGAGTAGTTTCAAACAGCAGAGAAAGAGGCCTGGTCATCTAGACTACCACTGAAGGACAAAAGAAGAACTAAAGGAGAATCTCACCTTCCCCCTCTAGAGGTTCAAAACTTGTGGATAATCAAAATGATCTGTTAAATAAAATGAAAAACCATATACAGGGAATTAACTGAATCAGGCTTAGCATCAAGAGTTTTATTCTATCAATCTTAACAGTAAACTCTACTTTAAAGTAATAATTAGTAGAGAAAACAAAATCCACTGCTTGCAAACGACCATGCTGACCAGAGAATGAAGCCTCATTCATGACGACCCCTCAATATGGCAGCTTCACCAAAGCCACTCTCTCTGTTAAAGGCTTGGACAGGGTTTCAATTAATTGTTATCTTTTGTTTGTGATTAAAAATTCAAATTAAGAGGAAAATCTTTATGCCTAATAACTGGTTTTCATGAAAAAAAAAATCATGATTCAACAGGGCTAGCAAACTCCATGACCTTCTCATGTAGTCAGAGTAACTATCAGGTACCAGGGAAGACTCTTCAAAACCAAGGTCCATTTGAAATCCTCCTTCTCCCCTTTAACATGGCTTGTGCTGGAGAAGTATTACTCACGGTTGTGACATGAAGCCTGTGAGTTATGAGACACTGTTGTCATTCCTTTTGTGAGTTATGACTTTTGGTGGGTTTGTGGGTTTGATATCAATTACAGGGTGCTTCAGCTAACATTCAGATAAACAATAGTGCACCCTGGTGCAGTAAAAATCCTTCTCGGAGACATCATTACACAGCTTGCAAAGGACCAAGCCTAAGTTCCCCTTGAAGGTTATTCACTCAGAGGGAGAGAGTCTTTTCCCCTTTTAATATTGCTCCTACAGTCTTATCCAATTAACAATTTCTGTGCTTTCTCAAGCTCAACAAAAGGCTTATATGCAATTAAATGTACAAGTCGATCATGTTTATATTTGGTGTACATGTTTGTATAGTGTCATAGTTACACAAAATTATTTTCTGTATTGAATCTGTGCTTAATAAACAGAAAGTCTTTTTTAAAAATTAAAACATTTCCCATGCAATATAAAAAGGTAGATTAAGATACATTAAAATGAAAAATTAAAGTTGCTGTATCATATAAAGAGAAAATAAATGACAGAATAAATATATGTTTCTTTTTTCTCTTGTAAAGTTAATAATCTAGTTTCAGGCAAACTCCTTCCAATCAAAAGTCGACAATCTAGAGACGAGCACTCTATATTCAAATCCTCACTTCACCACTGCCCATCAGGGAGTCTCCGTTCTCTTTCTTTTTCTGTCAAGTGATGTGATAATGAAGATGAGTCACACGGGTTGTTAAAAGGTTTGTAAAAAGCCTAGACCACAGTCTGATACTTGTTAGAAACTAAGAGAGTCAAGTCTGCAGTGCTGTTACTAAATCCCAGATGTTAAGTGTGTCGGTGTAGACGAGGTTCCTAAGATCACATCAATTACATACAAACTGGAGCACAACCTTTTCCAAGGATTATATGCAAACATCCTGTATGTGGGCACTTAAAAAAAAAATAACAGTGCTTATCAGAATGAGGTTGGGTCTGTTTAGAAAATATCATTAAGACAAATCTGGTGCCAAGGCAACTGTTGTTTAAAATAATTGATGCTTTGTGATATTTAATTCACTTAAATATACAAACATATTCTTGGAAAAATATATCAAGATCAGGTAGGTTATTCATTTATAATAGCCTAAAATTTGTTCACTGAGAAATTAAATAGTTAAATAGTTAAATAAAATAGTTAAATGTCATTTAATGGCATCACTTATCCTGGCCCACCTTCATATATTCTATACTTTCCTCAAGGAAGCACTCTCAGGCTAGTCTTTCAGACAAATAAACCCAAACATCTGCATGTGTTGAGTGCAGCCTACAGCAATCAGTAGAAAACAAGTTTTCTTAGTGTTCGTAAGTTACACACTCACAGATGTACCTTGATATCTCTTCCTGAGGGTCATATATTTATCAGACTTCATGTAAAATCTTCATGCTTCCTGGAGCAGCCCACTTTCACACCTCTTCCCTCTACACAAAGCATCCTGCTTCTTCTGCAGCAGGCCTCCAGTCCTCAGATTACATATGGCTATCCCGCTCATCTCTGGATCCAAGAAATTAACAAGAGACTTCATTCCCTTCACAGGGCCACATCCAATGGTCATGTAGCAGTTACCATGGCAAAGTCTGGGAGTGCACAGAGTGCAGGAGAAAAGGCAGCAACCAAACACAAGCTCACAGCCTGACATGAAGGAAACTGTCATCTCCACTGACTATAAACCTGAAAGCTGTCTGCAGACCACATTGACAAGAGGGCACTTGGAGACAGGCTTCTTTCTGTCTGAGAACCCACAACAGCTGCTCAACCTCCCACACGTCAGGATTTCAGTTACAATCCACACAGTCTGCAGGGGTCTTTTCCTGTCCTTTATTTCCCCCAATAAAACTCTACACATCTCATGCTATTCCCAATTTTGCAAACATCTTTTCCAAGAGAAGACATACTTTTAATAAAAATCAAATCAACTGTGATTAGTTCCATACAGCTAGCTATCTTCTTATACCTGTCTCCAATCTCTTTCTTTACAACACAGAAAAGTTGTCAGGAAATAGCCAAAAATCCCTCACCAATTTGTTACAAATACTTTTTGAGTCACTAAATAACAATTAAGATGAAGGAGGTGAGAGGGGTAGATAAAAGATGCATGTTTCACATAAGAAAAGTAAGGCTAGAGTAAATGCATATGAATCTCTACATTTACAAAACATGTAGTATGTGATGAGTGCTACCTCAAATAAAAAAAAAAAACTCCAGGTTCATTAGTTCAATTATTTAGTTATTAAGCAATTGATCAAGGAGGTGTCACATATCTAGGTATTGACTCATGCTAGAAATACAAACAGCTTAAAAATCAGGCAGCAGGGACTGACTCTCAAGGCAAGAGAAATGCTTAAACATACAAGTCCATGATACTATTCTGCGAGAGTACAGAAGACAGTGGGGAAGCCTACGAAGCAGACCTGAAGGACTCACAAAGATGGCCATGAGGTAGGCAGGATTTGAAGGGAATCTTCGAACATCACCCCTTTATGAGAGAGCTGAGGCAGAGGGACTCATGCAAAGAGTGAACTAGGGTTACTCTTGAGGAACTAAGTTAGGTACTGTAGTAGCTGATGACTCTGGAGATAAGTGGACTCCTTGAAGGGCTCTACATATTTCAGGCAAGTCTTTGGAATATCTGTTATCCCCAGCGGGCAGCACTTACAAGCAATTAACAAGAGTGACAAGTCATGCACAAGACACTGACACTTTCCAAGTAAGACAGACCTGAGGTGGATGCGGGAAAGAGATAAAAACAAAAAGTTAAATAAAATTCAAAACAGGGATATGTGAGAAAAGTAGTGCTAGCTTCACATAACAGCATATGAGATGCTGTGTGTCTTGTCAGAAATTGTCAGATACCATGTTTAAAAGTACTGGGTTTATCCACTAATACACAACTGAAGGCAAACGTCGAACATTAAAATATAAATACTCTAATTTATATTCTCTTACTCAGATTAAAAAGTAAAGCATGGAAAGAAAAATGATTTGGAATCAGATATTCTACTCAGAAAACTATAATGTCCCAGCTTTTGTTAGCATCTGTTTTCAGAAACTTCATGGAGAAGAACTAAGCTTCAGTAACCTGCACAAGAGTTGGAACATGCCATACTTCATAGTAACAGTCCAAAGCTAAAAGAATGGGGAATGGCAGTTTATGGCAATTTAGTGATTTATGACTGACTTCTCATCAAAGAAACTTGTCTTTGCCACAAAGAGAGTATTCCAGGAAACCACAACCAACCAAAATGCAGAGATGGGGAACCAGTCTCAGTGGATATACATCTACAAAACACTCCCTGACCTAAGGCTTAGGAAATGTGGCAGAAAGACTGATAAGAATAGGGAGTTTGTTCTGAGATTGTGTTTCCTAGTAGGGTAGCTACACCTATAAGGCCTCACCAACAGAACTGCCTAAACATGAGATGAACAAGGATAATACCAAAAACATGCCAAAGTGGATGAGGGAACGGTAGGTAGGCCATGAGTCCTCAACACTGCACAAAGTGCCACAGGCAACAAAGGACTGCTCGAGGTGGGAGGAGGAGTTCTCTCCAGGGCACTAACCAGCCAACACCAAATAATCAGCCTTGAAAACACACACCTAAGTAACTGTACACAGATGAGCCGGTCATACTTAGGAATACATACGTATAGACACGCACATATATACCTCTAATAAATAGTAATAAGAAGGAGGCCATCAATTTGAAAGAAGAGAACAAAGGAAGTATGGTAGACTTTAGAGGGAAGAAAAGGACGAAGAAAATGACATAATTATACTAGAATCTCTAAAGTAAAAGGAAAAAAATCACTGAGCAAAATTAATTTAAGAAATTAAAGAGCAGACAGTGTTTTAAACGAGTTCCATAGATCTGGTACTCCTTACACTCCTTCTTACACTGTCAATTATAAGTTAAAAATGACAATGGCATGGGTATAACTCTTGCTAATTACAGAGTCTCTTTTGGTGTGAGGAAGGAAATGTTGATTACTGAGTAACTAATGTTCCTCTTTTTTCCCCAATGCAGCTTATCTGGACTTTAACATGGCAAATTTCCCATCTTTGAGTCAGAAAAAAAAATGTAAGAATATGTTATGAATAGGCCCTTTAGTAAGTAGTAAAATGAGCAAATCAATATTTAGTCTCAGACCAGACATCCTTTTCAGCTTTATCTTAACAGACATGTTGAGACTTTAATACATGAATATTTGTTAAGGTGTCAGTTTTATAATGATGACTTCAGAAAACCTGGCAGAACAATGGGCTTTCTTTTTAACACATATGTAATAAAAAAGGCTGTGGCAACAAAAACATGTTTCTATTTGCAATCTTATAAGAGTGGTTCTAAATAATGCTGGAATTTTTAAAGAAGAAATAAGTGATTTTTTTTTTCTTTTCCCAAAGGAGACAGTATTTTGGTCTAACTTTAATTTTCTTATGGTGCTGGAGGATAGACTGAAGCTTTAAGCATGCTGGGTAAGACTACCATTGAGCTACATAAGCAGCCCTTGTTGGTCTCCCTTAATTTTATGCAGTGAGACCGGATACGTACCATATTGCTTATCTGATATTATAAGCATACAGCTAGTCTGTATTTCATTTCACATGAAAGAAAGAGAGAGACAGAGAGAGAGAGAGAGGGAGAGAGAGGGAGAGAGAGAGAGAAAAGAAAGAGAGGAAGGAAGGTAGATAGATCTTCCCAAATCAATAATTCACTGAGAATGTTAGACAAAACAGGTTAATAATTCTCAATCATGTGGGGCTCATGTTAGATTCTAGGACTACTAGCTCTCAGGCACAAGACCAAAACTGCTCTGTCTGCAAGCTTGTTTCCCCATGTATATGAACAATACCAGTATGTATTGCAAAATGATTTTGTAAGAGTCAGGCATACAATTATTGATACATAAAAGAATTTAGCACTTTTAATTTACCCCAACTGTTCTACATCTTTTCCTGTAGCATACTCATGTTACACATTGTATATTTAATTATTATCTTTATTGTCTGTTGTGCCCCACAAAAATGTAAGTTCCATGAAGGAATGTATTGCTACCTAGTTTTTCAATGACTTGTTCTAAAGAACAATGCTACACACACACACACACACACACACACACACACACACACACACTAACGTAATGAGACTGTCATATACTATTCAAAGTAAAAATATATAGAAATACTACTTTACTCATGACTAAATGTTTCTGCGGAATCAAAATAAGAGAATCTGTATCCCAGTCAACACCAAGCATCAATGTTTGTCATAAATTGATGACTGATTATTAAAAAAAAAAAAAAAACCTCTGTCATACCTAGAGAAAGTAATTTGATTCTATAATTCAAAAAGAAATGAAAGTTGAAACCTACATAAATCTACAAAAAAAAAAAAAAAAATGGGTTCCCTCCCAGATATAAAAATTTAAGTAACTTAAGTAAATAATTGGGCCTTACACACACACACACACACACACACACACACACACACACACACAATTTTTCTTCCAAATGCAACTGAGATGGAGAGGCGGCACGCTCAGGTTCCTGCAGCACTGAATTCATGCAATAGTGCTGTGCATCAGAAGTGGGAGGACACGTATTAGTCCCTGAGTGAACTAGCTCACTCATCTGACTCGCCCGCCATAGTTACTTGATTTTGAGTGGCTACAGCTCTGGCCTCACCTGAGAACGTTGGTGACCTTTGACCCCTTTCACTATGAGATGTTCAGTTTGTTCTTATTATATTAAGTAAGAGACAAGACATTAAAGACAAATGCAGTGATTTTCTTGCAGAGTTATGAGTAAAGTCCTTCTAAAATTTCTTTTTAGTTTGAAATTTTAAAAAGCTGTGTAAAAGGTAACACTTGGAAGATTTATCACTTCAACCTCAACTGGGATGTTACTTTTTTATATCATGAAGATAACTATGTAAAAGGAAAGTTAGTCACACAGAATGCCTGCTTAAGAATCAATCCTGCTTCATTTAAAATTTTTTCCTATGGAGGTCAGTTTTTAATGAGCCTTCTTTCCCCTATTAGTAGAATTATGTCATTTAAAACCATAATAATACTGTTTTTTTTTTTAAAAAAAAAAAAAGAAAACATGAGGTGATAAAATGATATTCTGCTATATTCATAGATCAGAGCCTTGCTCAGCTACCTATCATCAGAGAAGCTTACTTCTGCAACAGATGCAAAAAATACAGAGACCCACAGCCAAACATTATGCAGAATGAGAGACCTTGGAACACTCAACCATAAATGGAATGTCTCATCTAATCCCTCCCCAGAGCTCAGGCAGCCTCATGGAGGAGCAGACAGAAAGAGTACATGAGCCAGAGGGGGTGGGGGACACCAAGGAAAGAAGGCCCTCTGATCAGCAGGAGCAAACCTCACATAAATAACAAATTAGTAAAAGAAAACCACAATGCAAACCAAACATTATTTACAATGCAGACTACACAGTATATCTACATAGGTTACAATGCTAAGGAGAGTATATAGATAAAAGCAAACACACTGTATAGGACAATATTCTTTGGATCTAGAAGTTGTAAATAATCTCAACATAACCTTAATAATATTATTGGTTAAAACAAAAGATCTTCAATATATAGAATATTCGTATCCCTGAAGAAACTTCATGAAGAAAGAACATTTCCCATGTATACTATATGATATAAAATTCATGTAAAAATAAGCATTAATATTTGTGCATAAAAATGTTGATCCACCAACATAAATGTGATATGTAATTGAAACCACATAGTTAAGAATGTGTCGACCGTTAAGACAGAACGGTAAGTAAATCTGAGTGTGCTCACAAGCACACAGGCATGGCTCTGCAGTGCTGATCAATGGGAATTGGCTTTAAAAAGAAAGACAGAATAGCAGCGGCATATTGTTTAAATGACACAGCGAAGGTTGAAATCGTCTCCACCAAGACGATTTTTTTTCTCCCAGTTTTTCCAGCTGTTCTCTTCCAATTAAGTACTCTTCATTTCAAATACACTTAATTAGTTCCATTGATCATACCCCACACTTAGGAGGCTTTCCCCATGCTTCCTCACTTCTGTGAGGCAAACAATAACAAAAGCCACTAGGTTCAGCTTTAAATGTCCTAAAACAACATTCATACCTCATTCATTTTCAGCCAAAATTATCATTTCAGAGACAATCGTCTTGCTTTTAGCAAAACAGGAAATTATATTTTGCATTTCAGCTGATAAATAACCAAATTACTTCTAAGAATAACTCTCAGATACATACAACAAAAATAAAATTAAATAGCTACCCACATTAACCTAAATACATCAAATTATGTCATGACATAATTCCTAGGTATTTTATGAAAAGATATTACTGGTGGTTCCTTTAAAATAAGCAGAAACATGAATGGAGAGTCATTTCACAGGTACTGGACAGCCTTTGTCTGCAGTACTGGGGCTAGACAACGCTGCTCATCCCAAAATAAGACTATGCTCAAAACGGGTTTTTCTCGACGCATCTACCATATTTTTCATAATGCAATTTATATAGGATTCCAGTCAATAAAAAGAAATATGGTTTTCTTCTAAACTGTCACAAAAATCTATACCACAGCTTAATCAAGTCACACAGTCTAAAGGCAACCTGAACGATCACCAGACGGTACCATGCTCGCTGATCTGACAACATGTTAACGAAGGCATTTTTGGTTATTTAAAGTCTTTGGATATTGAACAGTCTTGCTTCTAGTACCCATGGTATGAAGCAAATAAATCAACTGACAAATGCCATTCGTCACACATGTTTAGCCAAATTAAAGAGATTAAAATACATGGTGAACAGCACAAATTAATTCTCCAAATGAGACCTACATTAAAAACTACATTACACTTGTAAGAATATAGTCAAAAACTTTGATATCACCTCGTGAGTTTATAACTGGGCTATCTAAATTTTTAATTAACTTCTTAGTTTATTAAATCACTATCATCTTTATTCAAGAATATTCACGATCCGTTTTACTACTGCAGAGTTCTCCTTTGCAAGAAATTAAACAACTATGTTTTACAATGAAGGTTTTAGCTTTCCAATGTATCCAGAGCACTGTTTTTGAAAAGCAATAAAAAGGAGCTAAAAGTGTCTTCTGACTTAAAAAGCACTTGCAGATGAATGTTTTTCTTTAGCCGCTATTGAAATGAACTGTAGTGTTAAATGTTTTCTGAAAAATTGGAGTTTCCTAACAACATGTATATTTAAAGCAGATGATATTTTCACTAGAAGACTTACATGTTAAAAAACAATTGGTAATTCAATCCCAAGTATATATGTTACTCAAGATTATATATGTATAAGTAACAGTATAGACTAAGCAGGCTCTAATTGTATATTTAGGAATATATATATTCATATATTCCCGCATATATGTATATGTATGTGCATGCATGTATATATGTAACAGAGAAGAAGGCATGAATTTGAAAGAGAGCAAGTGGGACACATTGGAGGGAAGAAAACAAAGGGGGGGGGAAACGGCTACAATTATAATTTCAAAGAATAAAAATTTGTATTCAAAAGTAACAAGGAAGTACCATCATTTCATCTCATTGGAAAAGCTCTTGCTCTCCTGTTTAGGCAAAACTTATTCAAAGTCACTGCCTAAGGGTACAGCGCTAAAACATAAGCTTTGCAGCTATCAAAGGAAAGCACTGAGCTCTCTCAACTTCCTCCCAGTCAAAAGCATTTAGGTGGAAATAGTAATAGACTTGCTATATACTGCTATGAAAAAAAGACCATTCTACTTTCATTTTTTTTTTTTGGTCAAAAAATTTACTCTTATTTTCTGGTCATATATATTTTTTTTTTTTTGGTTTTATTATTCACTTTTAATAATAATTAAAGATTTTAGAAACATTTTCAAATACTTTTATCCATCTGAACACAATCAACCAAAACAAAACAAAACAAACAAACAAAAAAACCCCACCCACTTTACTTTCAATAAAATTATACAGTCTGTTTTTATCAGTGCATTCAAAGATATTGAGCACAATGAATGTGGAGAGTCTGCAAATAAAATTAGTCAAAATGATTCAAAGATAGGCTAAATATGTCATCTGAGAACTCTGGTTCCATGATAGACAACACAGAGAAGAGTGTCTGATCGCCACTCCAAGCCGATAACTGTAGAAGCAGCACTCACTGCTTAATTTCAGTGTAAAGAATCCATGTGCATTTCTTCTGTAGCCTACACTACATACATTGTTACTATAGTGTAATTATTCTGGAATTCGACCTTATCATTGCAGAGCCTTTCACAGCCTAATGGACATGTATATTCTTCTACATGTTCCAAGTTTTAGTAGAGATCCTAGTTTTACAATTAGAAGATTTCCAAAAAAGTAAATGCTCAGCTCACAGGCTCACTGTTACAATGACATGTACCACCCTGGAGATTCCTGCCTTCCTTCCCTCACAAGACATAACCCCAATAAATGACTTAGAAGACAGTTTGAAACACTGATCTGAGCTCCAACACATTCTATTACTTTGCCCAGGCTCACTCACCCGTAGTGATGTCATCATCCACGAGGTCATGCTCTTCTTCCTGGACTTTGGCTTCTGGCCCCGAAGCATCTGGAGCAGCCGCCATAGTCTGCATGGCTTCCGCTGTGACTCCAGCTAAAAAGGTAAGAGTGACAAGATTTACTTTACAAACTGAAAGAGGCAGATGAAACCTGTAAAGCTTTCACTTACTCAAAAGGTAGCATTTGACAATGTATAATAAATAAAAGAATAAGTATCCATTTCTACGCTGTTTATTTATATGGGTGGACGCTGCATAGGCACATCCTGTCTTATCCTGTATTTAGTTTTAATCAACCGGGGAAAATCAGACACAAAATGTTGATGTAAATTATATTTTTATTTGGATTCTTTCACCAACACTTTTGCTACGCTTATGTTACCTGATTTGGACAGAGTAATGCAGCAATCAGACAGAAAAACGTAAAGTAAGAACTGACTGAAAGGTCACTCTCTTACGTGTTAGTACGTTCATACCCGGGGATGGCAGGCAGGTGAGGATGAAGAAGGGGTGTGCTTGGAGACACACTGCCTCAAAGAAAACCATTTCCTGCTCTGGAAGACTCAGGGATGAGGAACACAATTATCACACTGAACAGTGTCCATTCTGCTAGTTCACACTGATGTCTTTTTCCTCCAGAACCTTCTCTCTCTCAAGACATACTCTGGCGGTAATCTGCATCTACCGTTCCCTTCCTCAGTTGGCAATGGAATACAGTGGATTGCACACTGCTGTCATACTAGTGTCACCGCCCATCGTGGTTACTATAGGAGTGGACATTTCTCATCGAGTTTTTAAAGGAGTAATGTTAACATTTGCTTAAATAGAAGCCACCTAAATGTTTTCACACTAAATGCTATAGACACTGAGGGATTTCTTTTCTTCTAAGGGACACTGCCTTACACAGCTTCCCAGGCTTACCAAAAGCACCCAGAGAGGAAGAGCCTTCACTTATTTACCACTGTGAGCTATGTTAAGCTGAACCCGTTCGTAGGTGACCATGGACCTAAAGACTGGCCATGGAAAGAAGAATACCATTGTGGTAGCATCAGTTAATCAGAGATGCTTTGAAGGGTGGGCAAGAATGGAAGAGGTAAAGGAGGTAAATAGCTAAGGGAAAGGAAAAAGCAGCAGTAATAACAGAAAATGGTCCCCAGTCTAAAGAAAATGATGCTGTTACCACTCTATAGAGTATATTTATTGTTGAGTTCAAAAGATCAATTTTAGCATGAAGGAAGGATTTATTATAAAACTATTAATTACTTAATCAACACTATCTACCTGAGAAATAAACTCAAAGAAGGTAAAAAGGAAAAAAAAAAACCACATTCCTAAAAGGACACATTGTTCAAATGATTTAAAAAAATCAAAGATCATTTTTTATATAATTGAATTAAAATATAACCTTTGAGGTCTCATTCTCATATTCTCTCTCTCTCTCTCTCTCTCTCTCTCTCTCTCTCTCTCTCTCTCTCTCCCCACCCCCAACAGTGAGTCTGAAAACAATCAGAGAAGTTGGAATAAAGACATTTAAAGAAACAACCTGGACAGTGATAATCACTGGCATTTTCCTTTCCTCTGAAATTAAGAGACTCAACGGAAGTGAAAGTTGTGGCTTCTAAGTAAACCATTTCTAGTCATCCTCCTTAACCAGCGAGACCAAGTGCTCAGAGTGACAGTACAGTAGTGCTGCTATGTTCCCTACCTTCTGACCTGACACCTACACCATTTCTCATCACAAGGTTTGCTTAGGAAGTGAGTCCTTGGGACAAGGAGAGTAGTATTTCAGAACATCACTGCACAGCCATGAACACTCAGACTCACACAACACAGTGTGAGTGCTCACACAACACAGTGTGAATGCTGTCAAGTCATCCATGGAGCTCCAGAGCTACATAAGGCATGCATTCCACTGAAGACAGTCGGGATTGTAGGTAGAGGTTAAGGAGCGAACACATACATCTCAATGCAACTGGGGTCAAAAGACCAAAAACTTACATTGTTCTTTGATGGATGGGTTTCACAAAAAAGGGCTATAAAACTTGGAATAAAACCCAAAAAGCACCAACTAATATACCTCATGAATAGAATGTGAAATGTCCTTAATGAAATATTAACAAATGGAGGTTAGGCATAATGGTGAATGCCTTTAGTGCCAGTTCTCAGGAAACAGATGGATCTCTGTGAGTTGGAGGCTAGGCTGGTCTACATAGAAAGTTCAAGAGCAGTCAAACTACATAGTAAGAGACCCTACCGCAATAATAATAATGATAATAATAGTAATAATAATAATAATAATGGAGGAAGGAAGGGAAACTAGATAATAAATTAAACAAGTAAGTCTGCAATATATGGAAAGGTTTATATAATGTGGCCAAGAATTTACCTCAGGGATTCAAATCTGGTTCCGTTTAAAAAGCTAAACAGTGTAATCCAAAGAGTGAGCTAAACAAAATCAAGAGATCACAGTAATTATTTGACAACTGACATATCTTTAAAGATGAATTTTTAAAACTGTAGGAAAATCAGAAATTGAGGAGAATTTCTTCAACTTGAAGATGTCTAGGAAAAGCTGCAGCTGCCATTTACATGTTGTGGAGGAAGCCCAGTCCTGTTCACTGCACAACCAGGAATGCACAAAGATTGTACTCTGACCATATTTGCCTATTTAACAACATAAGAAAACTCTACCAAATACCAAAACAGAAGATAAAATACATGCACTTTGAAAAGAACAATGCAAACTGCTCCTTTGTGGGATTTCATTTCAGGCGCTAACTTGACTGAGTTTATGTACAGGTACCTCTTGAGCGGCCTGGGCTTTCAGACTTAGACAGAGCCCTAACATTAACACTGTTTCCAGAAATTCTCCCTGCACATCACCTATTGTGAGACTCGGCGTATTTGATTGCATGGACCAATTGCTCTTAGTTAATCACCTCTCATCCACCTACCTACCTATTCATCCATCCATCCATCACCCACTTATTGATCCTGGCTCTGTCTCTCCAAAGAACATTGACAATGCATACTATTCAAAAAGACAACTATAAAAATTAGTATTACGGAAGAAAAGATAAAACTTGAATCACTGTTACTACCTACCTTGAAGCCTCTTTCTGAAAAGACAACAAATTCTACCCCAGCCTCCTCCCTCTGACACATTCTAATTTCATGGCTTATTCTCACACCAACTTCCCCTCCTCTCCCTCTCCCTCCTTCACCACCACCCCCCCTCTCTCTCATGTGTGTGTGTGTGTGTGTGTGTGTGTGTGTGTGTGTGTGTGTGTGTGT
>JANHMN010000013.1:24415244-24437042 GCA_030674055.1 Rhabdomys pumilio
CTTTGTATATATTCTACATAGTATGCCTTTGTCATATGCATAGCTCGTAGATTCCTTCCCACTGTGTGGGCTTCCTCTTCATTCAGTGGTTTGCTTTTCTGTAGAGGCTGTTCTTGATTTTTATCATGTCTCACTTGTCAACTGTTGACCATAATTGCTGGGCAAATGTCATGTCCTTTAGAAAGAACTTTCCTACATCTATGTTTCCTTCTAGTAGTTTCAGCATTTCAGGCGTCACACCAAAGTCTTTGACTCATTTGAACTTACTTATCAGGTCGGGTGAAATACAGGGTCCTAATTCATTCCTGATCATTTGTTGTCTTTTCTCAGATGTATGTTCTGGCATCTTTGTCAAAAAACAGATGGCTGTAGTTACCTGCACTCATGATTTGGTCATGAAGTGACAACAAACATCTTTTCTGTTGAAAACAAGTGACAACAAACGCTGAGGATGCTCAGATGCTTAGAGTTCATCCTGCTCTTCCGAAGGACCTGCATTCTGTTCCCAGCACTCACTTCCAGTGGTTGGCAACTGTACAGATCGCCAGGTCCACGGTATGCAATGCCCTTTTCTGGACTCTCCAGGCACATAACCCCTATTGCCACCCACCACACACACATAGACACACACACACATAATTAAGGTTTAAAGTATACAAAAAAGAAATCCTCAACCACAAACTTAATCCAAAATAAATAAATAAATAAATAAAAATCTATTGTACTTATAGGAAAAAATATATAACCAAAGTCCAAGCAGTGCACTTCTTAGAAAGGCATACAAATCAACTTCACACAGACAGCTTCACAGTACCTTAGAGAAAAACAAAGTTACTCAAATTAACTGACTTAGCATCATATAATCAACTAAGTCATAAAGTAATTATTATAACTAACTATGGCTATTACAAGGTAACAACAGTCAAATCATAAAGTCATACTATTCTATATAATGAGGTGAAGCTCCAAAGCCAGAAATGTCTAATCTATACCTGACAGATGTGTACACTTTAAATCAAAGTAGTGAAACATATAATAAAATATGTATGACTGTCAGAAGTGTTCTGTGCTTCCAGGAAACAGCTTTTTCAGACTATGTGTCAAGCCCATCATGGCAAGTAACACTACTAGGTTAAAAACTATCTTGCATCTCTGTAAAGAGGGCTGTATTTGCTGGGTAAGTAGTAAAAAAAAATATTGCCCAAAAGATGATACACAACAATAAGAGTCACAAAGAAACCAAACTTAATCTGCATAGAAATAAACATTAGTGAATAGTTGTCTATGTATGATAAAGTTTGCACTGACTCTATACTAGCTCTCTTTCCTCTAGACTTTCAGTATAAGCACATGGGTGTGGCATGTGTATGATACAGAAAATCATGTTAGAGCAAGATGGCATGACTGAATAGAGCATCAAGAGTTTGGGATGGTTTTACAAAGGCTACAAGAGGCAAAAACAGCAAGTAGATTTCATTGCACAAGAAATGCAGCATTTCTGGGCCTATGAGACAGCTCAGAATTTAAAGATGCTTGCCACCAAGCCTAATGACTTGAACTCACACAGCAGAAGAATCACCTTCTGAAAGTTGTTCTCTCACCTCCACACCTATCTCCCGAGCCCCAAAGATGGAGTTTAATCATGTTCTGAACCATTAGAAATGTTTGCGAATTAAGAACTATCATCATCCTCTTCCATATCCCTTCTTTAAGCTGGATGTTCTTTAGTCTAAGAACATTTCAAATGCAAGTCTCATGAACTTATCCCAGTAAGTATAAAGTCCTACAAGATGATAAGAGAACCACGACTCTAGACATGGTATTGACTATGGGGCAAGTTTTTAAAGCAAGCAATAAAAATAGGTAATGGTGGTTGTTTTCATCCCTAAATCAAGCAAAGAAAACCTTTGCAAGTGATGGAAAATTTTATGGAAAAAACAGAAAACATATACAGGAAAATTACAAAAATACTACGTACTGTTACAGACGACTGGTTTGGCATTAACAGGCTGAAAGCAACCAGATCAATCTCAATCTTGGTGGGGTCAATTAGGGTGTTCAAACAAAAAGAAAAATTTTTTCTTTATGCTTGTGTGCTAGAAGTGCTAAAATAATAAAGTCTGCAAATGCCATGTACAATGAATCCTTTAAAATATATATTCATATCAAAATATGCTTAATAAATACAGAAAGGGCAGCAGAACAACATCACTAGAGAAAAGCAAAGAGCAAAATACTGTATAAAGAAGCAGGGGAAGAGGGTGGGGGAGGAAAAGGTATTAAGGTAGTTGGACAACTTTAATCCCACAATATGTAAATAATACTAGAACAAAAACTACCATTCGCAATAGTACAATCACGGCAGAAATCATGGCAGCAAGCATGGTGCTGGAGAACAAGGTGACAGCTTTATCCACAAGTAGGAAGCCGACAATGACAAGTAACTGGGAATAGTGTTGGCTTTTGAAAGCTCACAGCCCACTCCCAGAGACACACCTCCTCCCAAGGCCATACCTCCTAAACCTTCCAAAACAGTTCCAGTAACTGGCGACCAAGTATTCACACATATGAGCGTACAGGAGCCATTCTCATTCAAACTACTACAAAATTTATACTTAAAACCTCACTGGAACACTTGCTTTATTAGAAAAACATGTTCCAGTGTTCACAGGAATGTTTTATAAAGTACTTTATTTCCATTAGCATTATAAATTTTTGTCTTCAGCAAATCAGCAAGAGAATGATGACACAAATCAATACTATCTTCTTTGTAGTGAGTGATATTAGGTCATTTATTATCACAAAGGCCACTAGAACCTCAGCTAAAGATATTACCAGGCATTTCCATTTAAACATCACTTAAAAAAAAAAAAAAGAATGTATCAAAGGTTGAGTGGGCAGTTCTTTTTTATAAAATAGTCTTCACAGGCTTAAGTGCTTCTAAGCTTACAGCCACTAGTAAAAATGCACAAATATCTCAGAGGAAGCCAGGTATGCCTCCTAGTTGTTTGAGCATAAACTTCAGATCTAGGGGAAGCTTTGCTCCACTCATTGAAAGGAGATAGAGACATGCTTGAGAAAGACAAAAAATGAGGAAATTACCAAAAGCATTGTAAGACCTCAGGTCTTACAAGCAGCTCTGCAGAAGAGGCCTAAATCAGATGAGATAGAGAAAGGCTTGTAAGGAGGCCTAGACCAGGAGGTACCACACTTCCTAACTGCTCCACAGGGAACACGTGGTCAGGATGTCCTTATCCCTCAGGCTGTCCTTTGTTCCCTGCTGTGGTAAACTGTTAAGGCTCCTTCAGTGATCAGTAGCAGACTGACCTCTGATGCCAGAGTGGAAGTGCTGACCATCAGTGGGACGCCATGTACTCACTCAGCTAACACTGAGAGCGCCCAGCCCATGGTATCACGATTACATGGGTTCCTTTTTAAACCAAGTCTGAACAACCAAACTACACAAAAAAATGCTTTCGTTTCTAACTGGTCATTTTACTAGCTCCCAAGACTATTGAATACATAAAAGGAAAATCACAGAAACATTGAATAATGCCTCAAAAAATGTCAAATAGAAGGGAATTTCTTTTAAATAGCTATATATTTAGGTAGAGATTCCATTAGGTTTGTGGCCAGATACAGATAAGCAGAATCATTTATTGTTGTCAAATAGATTATCAGTCTAGGGTGTGTAAAATTAAGCTCAACTGCCCTGACACTCTAGATGAAAAAAGAGGAACAAATACCTAACTCCCACTGAAACACTGTACGCAGATATAGTATATACTGTCCATTGAATGAATACAGTTCATCTGGAGATAAAGTCTTTCTGCCTCCCAGCACACAGAAGGAGCTGGAACATGCAGTGCTCAGTGTACAGTGACTATAATCTCTTCAGATAGCTCTGAAAGAGCCACACCTTTTAATTCCAACTGACTTATAAAGCAGAATTTCTATAAGAACTATTTAATCAAATGATTTTCCCTTTATTTCATCAATTTCAATTAGTATATTCTCACTTAAAAAAATATACCCAGAATGCCACACATCTCCCCCCCCTAAAAAAAAAGAGGAGATGTGGGCAGACACAGCGTGAGGGCAGCACATGGTGCTTACTCTAAGGCTCTGTCAGGCAGCTTTCTGTCTCACAGCATCTTTCTCGGCCAGTTCTGCCTTACCGAATACGTAACCACACCGAGTGTCATTACCCAGCTGCCCTACCCCCAGAGTAGTACAAACAGCAAAATCAGAAATTAGAAAGAAGCCATGAGGACAGAAATGAAACAACTCAATAACAATAAAAATCCACACAATTGCTAAACAATAAAAAGACAGAGAAGGGAAAATTATAAGGAATATAACCTGAAATGCAAGAGGCATACCAATCTAAGATGTTCTTGATTGAGGGGTTGTTTGTGACAGTAAGCAAGCAGTACTCACTCCACAGCATGGCCTGTGATGGCAGCCTCTAATTAGAGTAAATGTTTTAAATATGGGTGAGTTTTTAAAAACTACTTCAATCAAAATTAGAATTATAAAACTATTATGAGCATCCATTTAGTAATTTAAAAAATTCTTAGTCATTCAGAAAAGTCATCCAGAAAAGTCATTCCCCAAACATCTCAGAAAGTCCCAATCTTGCAAGACAAATGTAAATATCAGAGAGAATGTAGAAAGGAACGGGGAAGAAAGCGGTCTAGTTTCCGGCCGCAGACCAGGGACCAGATTCAATTAAATCATGTGTCAACCCCTTTCCAGTGTCTCTCGCCTTCTTCCCACAGTAAATCCTGGCATAGCTGCCTTGTGGAGAACACACTAACATCAGGGACAGTTCACACGTTCCATGTATCTGAAACATACATCACCGTCTTATCCTCATGTCTGCTGTTGATCCACCTGTATTTGTGCTCAGGGTCACCACTACTTTATAAACATCAGAAGTGAGATTTCAATTCCAGGTTAAAACAGGTATTACAGTATGGCCTATCAGAAGTCAAACCCAAAACATCTACTGAACAAAGAAATTCTATTGTTTCCAAGGCTGAGTAAAAGAGGAGCCTGACCCTGTCAACCCAACATAAAAGGAAGCTGAAAAGGAAGGGACTCGAAAGGAACAAAGGATCAAGCTGTCTGATGCCATCGGCGTGCATTACACACAGTGTGCTACACATTTTCTATCAATATCTGAGATGATAAACTTACAAATTAATACCACACTGACCAGCAGCACTGTGTAAGAGCGCAGCGCGTACTGGAGAAGAGACTTTTAATTTAGATAATGAGAGTGAGGTCTATGTGGCCACTGTCTCTGAAGCTGGAAAAGACGAGCCCTGTGAGCAAGCAGAACACAATGGATGAGAAACAATTATGCCTCTGACCTAATGGCCCACAAGGTCAATCTGTATTGGAGGCCAAAGGAAATCAGGAACCATCAGCATTTACTTCAGAGAAGTCACTGACTGGAAGGAAGGGCAAATGCAGGCATATTTCATAAACCGGTAGGTGCTTGACCTCATAAAAAAGTCAATTATCAAAATGCTACATGTACAATGTCACACGTAAGAATATACAAAAGGAGGATCTGGAAAACATCTCTGATTCAAAATAAATCTCAGGTAACATTTATTTTTATCTACATAGTAATTCAATGGTTTCGAAAGATAAGATTAATCCCTATTTAGTAAAAGTACAAGAATTCTATAAAAATGTTTTGGAACGTAAAAGTGATATCACACACACAGATAATGACTCAGAAACGATGTACAGTATGTCCACATGCTGCAGAATCTATGCAGTATTTTACATTAGAACAGGGATCACAATACAGCTAGCCTTAAACTTCCTACCAGGAAGTTAGAAGAAAAAGTTCACATTTTATTTTTATATTTACAAAGGATGAAATGATGATTGCTGACTGGTTCAAGACAAAAAAAAAAAAAGCATCACCTGAAGAATAAGTCACATGGCATTCAATAACTACGACCTTTGTTGTCTTATGGAAATTTGTGACTGTCAGTTAAGGCTGTTGCTTTTTCCTCCCTAGTGACTGCTAGTCTACCTCGGGATTCCTGGGAGATAGAAATTTAAATGAATGCCAAGGCAGTAGGATAAAGTAGGATAAGAAAATCTAAGCTACCAAAACAAGTACAGAAATAGGAAGGGCTAAGCAGCCCACGCTCGCTGCCTGTACTGTGGCATCAATATGCCAGATGCTCTGCCAAAGGTTTCTACCAATGCTCTCTAGACTCTCAAGAAAAGCATCTGGCCTTGGCCTATATAAAAAGCTCTTTATTGGGCTATTGTCCACCATAGTTACATAAAATACTCGGGATTAGCAATGTGGCCAGTTGGCATCATTTTACCCACAGTCCCTCCCCTTCCTGACAGTGCAGTTAGAGGAAGCTGCTACCTATGCAAGCTCTGGTCCTTATCTCAAAGTTAAAGGGGTTATCTCTCGAGGTCCAAGAGCTCTTCAGAGAATTTTATTTTTAATTAAAAAATAAATAAATAAAACCTTCTACCAAAGTGGGCATAAGTTAGGCACTTCCAATATTGCTTATGTAATTACTGTATATCTTTCAACTCTTAGAATGGTTAATTATAAGACTATTGATGATGAGTGGTGTACTTTCTAAGAGTCTCATGCCAGAAATAGGTGCCGTGATTGTAAAACAGTGCTTTAAAACTCACAGTGATGGTTGGCTCCGCAAACCCTGATGGCAATGGCGGGAGACATCACTAATGGCAGGTGTGTGCAGTCCAGCAGCTGGCTGTATAACCTCCTGGTCCCCTAGGACAGCAGAACGGCTCACCAGCCCTCTGTGCTCAGTCCTCATCTGTTAAATGCTTTCTGCTCTTTTAATATGTCAGAATCCTGACTCCTTGAGCTTGACTCTCTTTTATTATAACAGAAAGCTTCCAATAAAAGAAAGTATAACTAATTCTACACCCAGTCAGCATGACAGTCCAAAGTTGATTAACATAGTAGATCAAAAGTTGATAATATGGTGTGTCTTAGAAAAATGTAGGACCCACCCACACTTCCTCATTCCATTTTTCCTCCCCCTTACCTCCAAGAAGGTGCATTCCCCTCAACCAGGCCTCCCCCTTCCCTGGGTCCTCAAGTCTCTCAAGGACTAGGCACATCTTCTCCCATCGAGGCCAGACCAGACAGATCTCTGTTATATATGGGCTAGGGGCCTCGGACCAGCCCATGCACGCTCATGGTTAGTGGCTCAGTCTCTGGGAGCTGCCTTGGGTCTGGGTAAGCTGAGACTGCTGGTTGTCCTATGGAGTCACCCTCCCCTTCATTTTTTTCAATCCTTTCCCTAATTCAACCATAGTGGTCCCTGACTTCAGTCCAGTAAGGTTGGGTGTCTGTCTCAGTCAACTGCTAGTAGTGCCTCTCTGAAGACAGCTATGCCAGGTATCCGTGTGTAAGTACATCATAGCATAGTAGTGTCAGGCCTTGGTGTCCCACCATGAGATGGATCCCAAGATGGGCCTGTCATTGGACCTCCTTTTCCTTAGTCTCTTCTCCATTGTCCCTATAGTTCTTTTAGACATGAACAATTCTGGGCCAGGAATTTTGACTGTGGGTTAGTAACCCTGTCCCTCCACCTGAGGCCCTGTCTCTCTACTGGAGGTGGACTCTTTCCCAATGTTGGGCATTTTGGCTAAGGTCACCCCCAATGAATCCTGGGAGTGTCTCACCTCCCAGGTTTCTAGTACTTTCTAGAGGGTCTCCACACCTCCCACTCCCTAAGGCTGCTTATTTCCATTCATTCTCTTGGACCTCTGGGCTTCTCTTCTATCTCCTCACCCGATATCTGATCCTGTTCCCCGTTTTCCCTTCCCTCTCCTGATTTCCCCTCAGGTCTTCCTTCCCTCTCCCTCCCTCTTTCCTTCCTCCTTCTAAGTGGGACTGAAGCCTCCTCACTTGGGCATTTCTGTATGGTTCACTTCTTATGGTCTGAGGGTTGTATCCTAGGTATTTTGTACTTTACTTGTTTGCTAAAATCCACGTATCAGTGAGTACATACTATGCATGTGCTTTTGGGTCTGAGTTACCTTACTCAGGATGATATTTTCTAGTTCCATCCATTTGCCTGTAAAATTCAGTATGTCCTCATTTTTAATAGTATTCCATTGTGTAAATGAACCACATTTTCTGTATCCATTCTTCAGCTGAGGGACATCTGGGTGGTTTCCAGCTTCTGATTATATGACCTTGTAGGGTGGGGCATCTTTTGAGTATATGCCCAAAAGTGGTATAGTTGTGTCTTCCAATTTTCTGAGGAACCGCCAGATTGATTTCCAGAGTGGTTGTAATCCCACCAACAATGGAGGAGTGTTCCTCTTTGTCCACATCCTCACCAGCATCTGCTGTCACTTGAGTTTTTGATCTTAGCCATTCTGACTGGTGTAAGGTGGAATCTCAGGGTCGTTTTGATTTGAATTTCTCTGATAACTAAGGACTTTGAACATTTCTTTAAGTGCTTCTCAGCCATTTGATTCAAATTTTAGGTAATCAAGCATTCACATAACTTTTGAAGTACTCAAAATTAGTATACTCAAGTAAAAAAGATTTAATTACAAAAAGGGAAATATTTAAATTTCCTTAAGAGCAAACTACTTTGTTTAAACAACAATAAGAAATAGCAAAAATGAATTTCCTAACAGTTATTTTTCTGCTTCATTTTGTGCTGTAGTTAAAGACGATGTGCCTAGGAAAGACTCCCATTTTATAGTGGTTCCAGGCAACCCTAGCATCTAGTCTATTTATTCTTACACATCTGTGCTCAGTTAAGACCTAAAGAAGCTGGAGTGAGCCAGACAGAATAAACAGAGAGTAAGAAAAATGAGTTTTAGAATCTAGCAGTCACTTAAGTGTCTGAAGCACCTTCAGACAATTTTTCAGTGCCTTTAGCCTATTACCTCAGGTGAAAGAAAACAAAAGACAGAGACCGACCTGGTTATCATGATGGTTACAGTAAAAGGCACAGACCTTGCAAGTGCTTAGCAAAATCTTATATGGAGAAAGTTTGCAAATAATGACGGTCATCCTACCCTCTGTGTACTTCACCCTCCCTGGGCGCACTAACAGACCCTCACAACACAGCTTATCGACGGCTGCTTTGTGGAACAGTCAGTGGTTGGCCTCGGCCTTCAGTTTAGTTTGTAGCAAAGCCATTCTCTTCTTTCCAGGAGGAAAATAAAATGGCCTCAGATACAAACGATGATGGCGTCTTTTTTTCCAACCCGGTCACAAGTACAGCCCTGTGCTGTGCCTATGATGTTTTTCATCCGTCTGTATCTGCAGTCACTGATCCGGGCTCAGGAGCTGCCTTCATTCTGCTTACCCACGTCTACAGCTGCTTTCCACACACCTTTTGAGACAGCCTGGGTTCATGCTGAAGAGAGATGTCTTAAAAATGTTTCTGATTGTTTTTATAAATTTTTTATAATTCAATTTTTCTCTTAAAGTAGTGACTTGTTCTTGTGTAGTTTCACCTTCAGTCTACTCTAAAATACCTCAGAGAGTTTGTCCTCAATTGTGAAACATTTTAAAATTATTTATGTGTGTGCACATATATGCATTAATAGTTATATTAATATTTATATTGATAAATATGTATGCATATAAATATTTATATACATATACAAAATTATACAACTATACATTTTGTGTATTTTATACATTATATATAAATATATAAAACTATTATAAATGAATTTATCTTTATATATTAATATATAATATGATGTTACTTATAATATATACTATTTATATATAATTTATATATAATATTTATATATACATACATATATACATATAAATATTACATATATATTAATAAAGGGGGGTGTCTATATGTGTGCATGTGTGTGTGTTTGTGTATGTATATATAGGGGTGCTACTATATTGAGGGCATTCACATTTTCCCACTAAACATGGAGCTCACTGATCTGGTTAGGGCACAAGGATTCTCTCATCTCTGCATCTCCAGGACAAGGACATCTACCTGAGCCACCTCTGCAGACCCTTAAGGACATTTTGTGCAGCAAGTGCTATGACACAGCTGATCCTCAGAATCTCCTTTCTAAGGGTAATGCTCACATCAGGAACTTGGAGCATTTCACATTATCTAGTCACGTATTCAAAAGGTATACATGGGTTTTCACCCACTCTTTTCTTTTCTTTTCGTTTCTTTTCTTTTCTTTTCTTTTCTTTCCCTTTCCTTTCTTTTCTTTTCTTTTCTTCTTAGATGTATGTTCTGAAAACTTACTTAATTTTATTTATTAGTTTCATTTTATTTGATAATTTATTTTATTTTATTTTATTTTGCAGTGCTGGGGAGCAAAACAAGTAAGCACTGTACCACTAAAGTCACCAGCTATAAAATTTTTATTTAAAAATTGTAAAAAAGGTCAGGTGGTGGTGGCGCAGGCCTTTAATCCCAGCACTTGGGAGGCAGAGGCAGGCAGATTTCTGAGTTCGAGGCCAGCCTGGTCTACCGAGTGAGTTCCAGGACAGCCAGGACTATACAGAGAAACCCTGTCTCAAAAAAAAAAAAAAAAATTGTAAAAAAGAATTTTAAGGCTAATATATTAAATAGAGTGAACATATGTTAGAGGTTCTAAGTTATTTTTCTTGGGGGAAGGAAAGTGTATTAGCTCATGGCTTCTGGGATGCCAATCAGTCCTGGCAAGGAAGGCACGGTAGAGCTGAGCGCTTCACATCATGCATGGCAAAGAAGAAGCAAAGAAAAAAATCTGAAGCTCTGCTGAGTTCGTAGGTTTGGGTTTTGTTTGTTGTTTGCTATTGTGATTATTATTATTAGTTTTATATTTAAAAGGTTTTTAGAAACTCACTCAATAAATATCTGATACTCAAATAGAAAGAAGTTTTAATTATGTTATGTCATGTCATGTGAATATGTGACGACACTTCTCTCAAGTATTTATTTACTGAGCAAATCAATACTGTTCCTATGAGCTAGGCACCAACCTGTACACGTGACAAGGGCTAACTCATTCTACCACAACTCCTCTTGATTTTTAACTGAAAAGATGGAAGCTCATAACACCTTGGTAAAGTCCTCAAGGTCACATGCCTAATTACATCTCAGGAGAGCACAGCTGGCCTGGCACTCAAATCCACTCTGACAGTTACAAACTTCTCCAGTCTTACTCCCAGTCTTATTTGCTTCTTGAGCAATGCATGTGCTGCTATCACAAGATGAGACGGACATGCTGCAGGTATGCCTCTCTACATGAACATCTGACAGTGGACAAAGTCTGCTTAAAGGCCAGGGTTTCACTTTGTAAAACGCAAGCCCATCTAATGTTAAATCTTTCTTTAAAGTTTAATTAAGACTTTATGTTGAAAACTGAAAGTATCTTACTAACATAAATCAAAATAAAATCTTAATTATTAACCTTTTGTTTTAGAAAAACAAAGACTTCTATAAACTGAGGACAAACACTTTTGTCATAGAGAAAAAAAAAATGATGGTGCCAAGTACAACCTTTTCCCAAAGTACACTTAATCTAACACCATGAGTACAAAAATTATAATTTTCACAAAGTTCCCAAAAATGCAATAATTTTTCCAATTTGTTTAAATCATAGTCATTTGAAAGACTCATCAGACTCAGTGCTGCAAATGTTCTCTTTTCTCTTTATACACAGGTGTAACTTTAATAGATCTTTGTTTTTCAAGTATTCACATAATCTTAGCTTTCCAGCGGTCTCCACACATACCACAAGATCAGTATGGATCCTGTGGAACCGACCCATAAGCCCAAGGAAACAACAGGCAGAGGAAAAAGGGGTAAATATGATAGGGATAGTTTTTCTTATTGGGAACTAATTTCTTAGAGAGTCAGATCATTAGTGAATATTTTGATATTTGTTATATCTTGTTCTTTTTAACTGTCATATTCTAAACTACTTGCCATATTCTAAACTACCGAGACTCATACAGAGAAGAGCAGATTTAAGGACCTCTTCCCACTCGTGTTCACTTCACGAAGCACGAGCACTGACTGGTCTGGTACTCTTTCTACAGAGCCCTCCCACAGCTATCAGAAAAGCACCAGCACTCACGTGATATGACATGGTCCATATATTGAGGTAAGTAAGGAGCCCAGGTGTCGATAGTCTCCTTCCGTCCTGCCTGCTCAATTCTTCTCAGCTCTGCTAGAAGCAGGGCCTGTGCGGCCTCTCTCACCTAAAAGAAAAGACAGCGAGAGAAGAAGCACATCAGTTGGTAAAGTGATGTCCACAAACCAGGAAGTTCATCGTGATATAAAATTAGAAAACACAGAAACTTCTTATTTATTTAAGACTACTAATCTAACAACGAAGTAACTAGTTATGGAATAATTAAATGCTGGCATCTTGCACATGACCAAAGATGCTTTCATTCAAAAATATTTTTAAGCTAACGAATAGACATTTAATTAGTTTTATGCTTAAAACTTGATTTTCTAAAGCATTCTTATAATACAGCACTTTCAATTATTAAATTTCCATGTAACTCTTATTGTTAAAATCAATGTTGGGAGGATTAAATTGTTTTTCTTTATGCCCAATAGAAACTAAACCTAATTTAGTGAATTCCTTATATGCTACAGTTCTGCTTGGAACTAAGGGAAGGGAATCAGGGCAGACAAATAAATATGTTAAAGTCATTAATTGAATAATAATGTTTGAGTCAACAGGCCAGAGAGATGACAGAGGGCTCCAAAAAATTATTTCTTGATTTGAAATTTACATTTCACCAAGCATTTTTGATATTTGTTATCTACTTTATCACATCAACATTGCCTCAAGCATTGATCCTTTATATAATCAAATAGGTATAAATTCACATGATTCACATATACCTAGACACAAACAAAATGGGTAAATAGATTCCTGCGTAATCTCTTTCAGTTTTATAGAGGGAATCATTTTTCAAAATCATATCAATTTTTCTTCCAATTGGCCATGCAACTTTTTATTTTGCAGTTTAAATTCACTTATGTTTAGCAGAAATTCCACAGGCATGAGCCCAAAGAAGGTAATCTATTTTTAATCAAAGTCCAAATCAATTTATTCAATTTATTAATTATTTATAAACTGAAGAGCTAACTCAGCTTCATCTAAAAAAGAGTTTGAGTAAAACATTCTTTAAAGTATCTTCTCTTTTAAAGTAAATTAAAAGATTATTCAATGCAAATCTATGCAAACTTTAGTGTTTTGGTTTTGCTTGGAGCTGAGTCAGCAGAGGCCAGAACAGACAAATCTTTACATATTGTGATGTTTCAATCAACAGCAGGCCACACATACAGAGGTCCTATCAAATTCTTTCTCAGTGACATCATGGCCAATGAGCAAATACACATTTGTATAATCCATGATGTTCATGCAGCAACATACCCTAGTAACATGTGTGTTCTCATGAGAATTACATTATTATCTCTACTTTACAAATTATCTACAAATAGAATAAGCAAAGTATCCAGAGTTGCCAAGTTAATAAGAGTTGGCACTGACATTTAATCCAGCTTGATAAAAATTCAGAAGACTGTCCTGTTTTACTACAACACAGGACCTTCCATTTGGTCTCCGACTGCTCCCTTGGAAATTTAATGAAAGGGATTGTACCAAATACTCAATCACGGGGAAGGGGTTATATGTCTTTGCATGTGAGTGCATGATCTCTACAGAAACCAACATTTAAGAAATAACTACACAAAGTATGTAAAACTTTTACTGAAATACTCAATGACTTTTTAAGAAGTAAAAGAATAAACACGCTAGAACATTTACTGTTTATTACAGAAACAAAGGAGGAGGATGGAGAAATCTTGACTTTGTGCTTTCTGTAATAAAATGAGTAAGTGCTAATGGGGGATAAAAGTTACTTTCGATTAAAATTCACATCTCACTGAATCTGTGGGATAGCTATATCTCGCTCATCACTCAGCCTTACCTCCAAGCATCGGTCTTGCCATCTTCGAGCTAGCATCTCCAGGAGAGGAGGCCTGAATTTATCCAGCCCCAGAAGGTCAGGCAGCATAACACAGTGCATGGCAGCTAACTGGCTCCATCCTATCAAAAGGTGACATATTACAAGTACATTAGACATCTTGGTATTCTACAATAAGTAGAAAGTTTTTATTTATGCACACTTATCAAAAACAAAAAGGGAAGATGTGTAGGTTACAAATAATTGTAGTTTAGTATTATTATATACAAAATGACCTGAAATGTATATTTTTTCAATCATTTATATGTAGACCTACAAGACATGAAGTTTATAAAAACCAATTGTTCACACAGTGTTGCCAAATTCCCAAAGAAAACACATTTCTAAAAAGATTTTCTAAAATAAAGATATTAGACGATAGGAAAGGATGGAATAAACCCATGTGAGAGCGACACATGCGAACTTGTTACCATGAGAAAGAGCATTCACACAGACACACACCCCAGTTCTGATCTGTGTGCTGCCAGCAGACCAGTCAAGGGGCAGTCTTCCCTTTTTGTCAGAGGTTTTAATTAAGATCGTACAATCATCTCTCTTACTAAATGAATCAGAAACTTAGTCACAATCAAAGCTGAAATAGGATAATGTCAATCTTTACGAAATGTTAATGAAGACATTCCACAAAATTAAAAATCTGATAATCCAAAATTTAGTCTTAATCATCACTAATTCCAACTGAAAGAAAATCAATTTATTTTTCCCAAATTTCTGATTCTTGATATGAAGTCTAATAATATGAGAAAGACTACCACTATACTAGTATACAGATTGTATGAGTTATTTCACCTTTATTTTATAAGTGTACAAAACTGTATAGTATATATTATAAATATATTATACATTCAATGAATGCCTCATCTTCTCAAATTATGTATGAGGCCATTATTAGTTCAGTGTATTGTACCATTTTCTCCCAAGGATAACATATAAAGACAAGTAATCAGTAATGGATGAAAAAGCATTCGCTATCATTCATAATGTATTATCTGTGGACACAGAATTTTATTAGTTCTGTGTTTTAAAAGAATTAAAACTGTAGTCTTCTAAATTAATAACAAAACACTGTAATAAATTATAAAGTGATCTCTTAAATTATTAAAAAGAGGCAAGTAGCCTACTTAAAACTTCATCCATTGAGTAGGAAATTCTCATCAACTGATAACAAATATGTAATTCCATTAATAAAGGTGATGGGCATACATTTCATTTTGGAATTTACAACACATGGACATATCCATATATCCATATATGGATATATACACAAATTACTCACATGAGTAATCTCCTGATTACTTTTAATGTCTTGCAGACAGAGTCTGGCTGAACTACTTATCAGCTAAGCTTTCGCACATGATAATCCTTACCAAAGCCTTATAGTATATTGTAAATTAACAAATAACTATTTTTAAAATAGCTCAACAACTATTATTCTAATTATTCCAATGCAGCCTTCACATAGTCATATAGTCCTCAGTCTTTAGCATAGCCCTCTGGTAGGGAAACAAAACAAACAATAGGTTATCACCTTAAGCGCCTCTACTTTCTTTCCCAGGGAGTACTCACGACTTGTAACAGGGGCTCTGCTTCACTGGCAACCGAACATTCCCTCTGTTTAAATGGCCTTGCAATATTAGTTTCGGAGAAGAGTCTGAAGCATTTAGAGCTATATTTTAGATTGTATAAAGCTCCTCCTTGTTATTTTACAGACTGTTAATGACTGAGATCACACGGCGACAGTGGCTGAGCTGTGGGGCTCACGAGCTAGGCACACGTCAGGGACAGACAATGCCAAGAGAGGACTGAGAAGCAAATATCTGAGTAGTCCATTCTCAATTCCACATTTCCCAAAGTAGTTTCCATTTGTGTAACTACACAACAAGAAAATGCTGGTCCAACTGAATCCAAAGGCTTAAATTATAGATTTTTATGCCTCTGCCTGAAGCAGAAATAGGAGAAAAGGTGAGTTCCTATCAGCTTATATAATCTGAAGACTTTTCAAATGAGAATGCAAATTAACAGACTCGCTTATCTTTCACTAGAGCACATGGTAATATAAAGACAGCACGCTGTCTCTCATACACTAATGGTACATGTAAAATATGTTTATTATCGTTAATGCCGCAAATCAATTGGCAAGAAGCACTGTGACAATTCAACTTTTAACAAAGACCTCACAACCAAGACTAGCATCGCTGCACTCCCGTAACAGCGCTCTAGATGACAGCAGACATGTTCTGCTCTAGGCAAGGAGGGACATTACATGGTTTACAATTGGCACCTGGCACTCAGTTCTACAAATAAGGTCTCAAAATGGGAATCATACAAAATAAAGCAGATGGATGTATAAATCAGATTAAAAACAAAAACCAAGAGTAAGTCTATCAGGCCAAAGCAGAGAGGGAAAGGAAGTGCTCTAAAGAGAGAGAGAGAATACCTTCATTTACTAAGAAACAGGTCTGTAAAGCAGGAGAGGCAGAGGCAGAGCCAGAGTGATCAGCATCAGACCGAGCAGAAACGACAGGTGCAGCAGCTTGCAGAGAAAACAAGAAGAAATAAAGAGCAAAGAATTGAGGTACAGCGGTTTCTGAAAAAAAACTCAATATTAGTGAAGAGTGAAAACATAGTTAGCAAAACATAGTGAACACATAAGTAAAGTGATGTTTTAATTGGAAAAGATCACTCATTGGCCAGCACTGCAAGGATGGGTTGTCTCTCTCAATCGTTATCTCAATGTAGTTCAGCTTCCCCTGAAAGCCACCATCTTCCTGATATTATAAATCCGCAATATAGCAAATCTATGAATTTCACAAAGCAATGAAAACTACATTAAAAAGTATCAGAAATGTAATCCAGTCTTTAAAATATATCACAGAGAAAACTTTTAGGAGGCCTTCATATTTTGATCATATTTTTCTAAGTTTATTCTCTAATATTATACATAGACTATTTTTAAATATTTCAAAAGACTACTCAAGAGCATTTTGATCCTCTACGCCTACACTAAGACTCACTATCAAATAGAACAACCGCTAAAGAACGTACACAGTGCATTCCACTTAACTCCTTAGAAGAATTTTAACATAGCTTCATTCAGTTTAAAATATATGCACTAAAACAATTAGGAATGTTGTAATTCATATACAGTGGATAATCCCTTCCCCGTCTCAAGAAAGTTGTACAGCCAGGAAAATGTTGCAGTTTAAATTATCATATGAAAAAGCCAGAGGACCTTATGGCATACACAGGCTACAACTGAAGGTCAGTGTTAAGATCTAGGGGTCACCATGTGACACTTCCTTCCTATGAAAAAATTACCATATGTCATGCACAAGCATCTTCAAATTAATCCCTCCCCTCTCTTTTGTCACTGAGCAGCAAAGGCTGTGGGCTCCTGAGCAGATGAGGCATTGTCTGCTGAACGATATGTTTGCTTTTCATGCAGTGAAGTCCTTTTGTTGAGACTGGACAGCTGCAGGAAGCAACTCTTTTATGATTTTCACACGAATGCATCATAATGCCACTCAGGCACGTGTGAGGTGACCAGCAGAACGAAGAGAAGTCTGTGAACAGTAGGAGAATGGGAACTAGCTCTGTGCCTGCTGCACCCATGGAAGTTTTATAGAGAAAACTCAAGTGCTTTCTTATTATGACAGATTTGGGTTTTGTTTATTATGAGGTTATGACTATTTTGTGTTACACTTATGTATTTAATTGTCTACCATAATATCTAAAAATTCCACTATAATATTAAAAAGAATACCAAATACTGGATATAGTTCACTGAATAATTTTATTTTTCATTTCTCTTCACTATGTAATTACAAATTCGGTTTAAATGACTACCACCCATGTAGAAAGCTAGTAAGGACCCTGCTTACTTCAGGATTGGCCGTGTGGCTGAACTTCATGCCTCCAAAGATGCTGTGCACCCTGCTCTGGGGGACCCTAACACTTGTAACTTCTCTGTACGAAATGTGTTCTTAGACAGTCTCACCCGTGTATATAACACGTTCTTGTCACACGCCCATCCTGCCACCCGACCCTTCACGACAGGTCCCTTTCTCGAATTCTCTAGAAAAGAGTGTCAATCCTGTTTGATTTCGCCCTAACTCTGTAGGTACATTAGAATTGGGAGGCAGAGGCAGGCGGATTTCTGAGTTCGAGGCCAGCCTGGTCTACCGAGTGAGTTCCAGGACAGCCAGGGCTACACTGAGAAACCCTGTCTCGGAAAACCAAAAAAAAAAAAAAAAAAAAAAAAGAGAAGATCAGAAAAAAAGAAAAAAAGAAATGAAAGTTCAGTAGTGACCGGTCACTATCAGCTATGTGAATAAATAGGATTAAGTCACTATGAATAATCAAAAAAGAAAATCCGGAGCATGGCCAGCAAAGCTGCCTGAGTGTGTGTACTAGGATTTGCTGTTCAATAACACAACTGTGTACAGGAAGAGAAAAAAACATTCGTGGCGTCATAATTGTGGAGTCATGTTTAGTGGAGGTTAGGTGCTTATCTATTCACGCTCTGATACAGCACATGGATGCTACTAGTCAACTAACAGAGATTAAGAAATCAGATTTACTAAACTCTAAAACTCTCTGGAGCAAGGTAAAAAATATTTTACTCATATTACCTTGGAACTAGAATGGCAAAATCTAGAAATACTTTTACAGTTCATTGAAAAATTAAACTCTTATCACAGCTTTTTTTTTTTTTATAACTGCCCACATGTAAAAAAAAAAATCAGAAACTAGAAGAAAAAAATATTACTCAAAGGAAAATGTTCAGAGTTTAGTAATAAATGTCAAATCAGAAAAGTCTTGTGGATAAATGTTGAAGAGTCCTAGCAGAAATCATGTCTGTTCATCTGATGACAGTAGCTAAGTGGCGTGTCACCATTCTTACAGACTGGAAGGAAGGATGAAGAGACCTGAGTTCTATTACTTTGCCAGGTAGGGCCCTTTAAAAAAGAACCATTGTAGTTCTGAGCCTCCTCAATTGTTAATTGTCCCATGGAAACTAGATCATTACTGCAAGCTTCTACCACAAGATGTGCCTGTCAGTATTTGCTCCAGCTTTTCTGACCATGGCAGAAGCATGGGTTTTCAACATTATAACATCTGTGCTCTCCATTGTTACAGAAATCTTTTCTCATTCGAGGTTGATTCTGAACTCCATCTTTCCTCTACTGCTACTGTGATGTAAATAACTTGTACTGGGGGACAGAGATTAACATTTTGAATGACAAAGTGTCTTTACATATTGGCCTCAATCTCAACAGCCTTCCGGTGTATACATACCCAAAGGGTACCTAGACTTTCACAAAAAAAAAAAAAAAAAAAAAAAAACACTTACAATTATAGAAAAATAAATGCAATACTTCAGAAGGTAAAGTTTTTTTTGTTTTTTTTTTTTAATTTTAACACTGGAAAGATAAAATTATTTAACACTAAATAGCCCTTTAAATATAATGCTAGGGGAAGGGGAGAAAAGGGAGAGGGAAGAGAAGGAAGGGGCCGAGGGGGCGGGAGAGAGAAGAAGGGGAGGGAGAGAGCAAAACAAGGTAAGTAGAAAAAACGTTAGACTTAGGAACTGCTGAAGCACCAGCCACCATGCACCTACCATGAAGATAACTGCACAGGTCTGGCATCTAGTGCAGGCATCTTGAGCGACATTTCCCTTTTTACCTCGCCTTTATGTCCGTGTTTTATATGCTTTGAACAAATGGCATTCTATTCATCTTTTAAGTCCACAGAGTAGTTAAGATAAATCATTAATGGGTTTTTTTTTCTCTTTTCCTAAGCTCTAACTGAAGTATCAACTTCAGTTCTTACTCTCAGTAATGTACTGAGAGTGGAGGCACAGGTCTGTAATCCCAGCACCAGGAGGATGTTACGGGGGAGAAGGATCAGCAGCTGGAGGCCATCCTTGACTTTAAGGCCACTAGGAAGCAGCCTGATCCATGTGAGACCCTGTCTCAAAGAACTCAAATGAGACAATGTAACAGCTCCCTTGACTAGTTAGAATGCATGTTCAGGGCCTCCATGCAAATGTCACAATTAATACAGTAACTTACTGTGACTGTTACAGTAATGTGAAACAAAAACTTTAAATTGCTTTTCTAATGCCTTTTGTCATGAAAGATCCACACTTAACATGCCTAATTCAGAAGAGATAATAGAAAGCTATGCTGATTAACCCATTATAAACGTACATACCGTAACCATGAAGGCAAAACTGCAGTACAGAGCATTAACCATTTCCTGTTGCACTCAGATGTAAACTCTGCTTGACCAGTGATCTTCCACCCACCAACTCCACAGTCCCACTAAGTGTGATATGTAGCAGGTCCAGAAACATTGCATTACAAAGTCCCCAGCCTTGTCCCTATCTGCTGAGTAGTTATCATGAAATATCAAGTTACCATCTCCAGACAAATTCTTCTTTAGTCTTCTCAATGGACCCTAGATTGCTAGGCTCTGTGCTGTTGCTTACCCTTCTAATTTGATTACACATATCTGTCAATTACTTCATGAGAGTTAAGAACACAAAAACCTAGTTTTTCAAGACTATAAATGCTTGAAAATATTACCAATCAAACTTTGAATCTGACTGATAATTTGGAACTGTGACCAAAAACTTGTGTTAAAAAAAAGTCTAATCTTATTTGTTTGTTTGTACTGCTATCTGATTTTATTATTTGTTTATTATTATTTGGATGACTGTTTTCTAATGAGAGAGAGAATAGCTATAGATTTGAGTGGGTGGGAGGATCTAGGAGGAGTTGGGAAAGTGGAAAATACTGTGATAAGAATATATTATATAAAATATCTATTCTCAAATTAAATAATGAATTAGATAATTAATTTTTTAAAACTGTGTTTGCAGAGACTCGCTGTCTCGTTGGAAGTGCAGTACTGTGAGGAAGCTGGAGTGTTATGGTCCACAGGCTGGTTGTCTCATCCTGTCCACTTCTAGCCCTCTGGACCACGCATGCCTTGACCATTTCTTTGTCTGAACTAACATGTAGGAATCTATTAACTCAGCATCCCACTAGCTTCTACCACACCAGAAGCTGAGGCTGTCATCAGAAAGCATCTTGGAGCTATAGAAAAGCTTCCCCTGTCCTGCTGGAACCAGCACTCCAATGACTCACCAGTGTATCCTAAACTTGTCTTGACTTATGGCTTACTTTGCTCTGTAAAATTATAAAACTGTTTCTCTACTAGAAAAAAAAATGGCGGTATCCAAAATCATGTTCCTGGGCAATCGCACCACAACTAGCTTACTCCTGTTAAGATGAAAGCTGTGATCTAGAGTCCACAGCAGCTAGGATCATTTCAAATACAGTGTATGTTTGCTGCAGCAAGCATAACTACTACAAATAGCTTCTTATACAAATCTAGAGGGGTTTCTTGTGGACTTTTGAAACTTACTGATTCTGGATACCCTGCAGATCATAAATAAGTCCCTGTATTAAGTCACTGTAATGGTCTTGGAAAACTTAACTTTAATAATATACCTATTTATCATCTACACATGTTTACTTAGATACTGAGTAACAAACTAGGAAGCAATGGATAACTGAACTGTCAAACACCATTAAGCCAAAAAAAAAAAAAAATCTCTATGAGAGAATTAAATAACTAATGTGCGCTGGGTATACAAGCATACAGACAGCAGAAAGAATTAAGGATCTATTGTTTCAGAATGAATTAACAATCCCACTGTGACGAAAGGCAGGTATATTAAGGCAACAACA
>JANHMN010000013.1:24437052-24492218 GCA_030674055.1 Rhabdomys pumilio
ACCCATCAGAACACAGCAGAGCACCCATCAGAACACAGCAGAGCACCAATCAGAACACAGCAGAGTACAACACAGCAGAGTAACCAATCAGAGCACAGCAGAGTACCAATCAGAACACTGCAGGAAACCAATGAGGGAGGAAGACCAAACCCTCAGAAAGCCCAGGCACCCTTCTCCACCAGTCTGCTGGGGAACCTCAGGATCATGGAACATTTGATTGAGTCCTAAGGACGGTCTTGCCTCAGTGATAAGAAATATTTTGCATTACTTAGAGTACTACTCAAAAATCTACCTACCGATTCATAAAAATGATAGTCAAACTGCTTTCACAGAACTCCATTCTAAAAGAAAAGGTTCTGTAAGAATACAAAAACATCTAGTATCCTATCTGACAAATTTAAGAATTTTCCATGATAACCAAGCATAAAAATTTAAAGACAGGAAAGTATAGTTAATAATAAGAATAATTAAAAACCCCTTTAATCTCAGTACTCAGAAGGCAGGTGGATCTCTGAGTTCAAGGTCAAGCTGGTCTACAGATTGAATTTCAGGACAGCCAGGACTATACAGAGAAATCACCGTAAGAAACTTAAAAAAGAAAAAAAAAGAATTTTTGGTGGTACATGTCTTTAATCCTGACATTGGGAGGAGTTGGGAAGAGGGGGAGGAGCAGGTAGATCTCTGTGAGTTCAGGGCCAGTCTTGTCTACAGAGCAAGATTCCCCCAGACAGCCAAGGATACACAAAGAACTCCTGTCTCAGGAAAACAAAACAAAACAAAAATTAAAACTAACTCAGAACAAACAAAGATATGACAAGTATTAGATAACCCAGCCATTCAAAGAAAGATAGAGTTAAGAGAGTTAAAAAGGACTGCCTGGTCTGGCCTCAATGGGAGAAGATGCATCTAGCTTCAAGAGACTTGAGTCCCCAGGGAGTAGGGATGTCTGGGGGTCGGGGAGGAGACATCCTCTTGGAGACAGGGGGAGGAGGAATGGGATGGGGAATGTGGGATGGTGGATGGGAGTGGGCCAGTGACTGGACTGTAAGTGTAAAAAAGTAAAAGTAATAAAAAAAATTATTCAGGTTAAAAATACAATAAGATAGGATTAAAGGAGACTAAGAGCCTAATGAAAAATGACTAATTAAATCAAAACTACTACCATAGAAACGAAATCAAAACATGGAAGGAGGCATAAAAGTGGTCTAGAGAGGGGGCTCAGTGCTTTAGAGACAGACACAGTCAAGCTAAAGACCAGAGAGCTCCAGGAATTTGTCTTCTGACTTCCACATCTACCCTATGGCAATCTGGGCATGGACATACACACAGACATACACACAAAAACAAACAAACAAATTCATATATAAACAAACAGATAAATAGAGTGTTAAGGATTTGAGGCATCGTTGACATATGAGGCAATTTTGAGCAGACTAATATACATATGATAAGACCACTGGAAAGAAAAGTATTTGAAGCACTATGTAAAATAATCCACTCTTATAAAAAGTATGAAACAAGAAATGGACTCAAAGATACCTGGTTAATCAAAGGATAACCAAAGAAAGAAAAGAACAAAAAACATGGGACAATGAGAACTATAGCAAAGGAGGGACTCAAATCTAAATATAGTGTCAGCAACACTAAATGTAAATAGCATAAATAATTGAAAAGTAAATCACGGCCAGATATGGTGGCACACACCTTCCATCCCTTATTGGGAAGGCAAGGGCAAGGCCAGCCTGGTCTATATAGCATATTCGAGGACAGCCAGGGCTTTATAGAAAAACCTTCTAAAAAAAAAAAAACAAAAAAACAAACCAAATTAAGTCACATTAGTTAAAAGACCAAGATATAATTACATGATGCCTATATAAAAAATGTACCTTAAATACAAAGCCCCAAGTAGACAAAAAGCAAAACGATGAGAAGTTATATGACTAAAATAGTAACTAAAGATGCTGAGTATTAAAAATAGAGTATATTTTAGGAAAAAAAAGAGAATACCAGCAGGTATAAAGACTAGTCATTTATAACAACATATGAGCTAAATAATAAGAATGATAGTCCAAATGTTTATGTAACTAACAAAGAGTTTTTAAAAAAAAAAAAAAAAAAACATGAAAAAAAGTCTTATAGAAGTGAAGGGAAGTATAGCAACTGAATTGTTATGGTGTCAGGTTTTAATAATCTTTACTTAATACAGACAAGAAGGCAGAAAATGATCAACGGTACATTGAGTATCACTGAATAAACTGGCCTGAGGTTATAAAGTCCTCCACCCAACAGCAGACTCTGCACTTCTTACACATGCACATACACATCTACACAGATGTATGTGTGCACGCTGGCAACGTAAAACAGTTAATAATTAGCTTGATTTAGCAATTTCACTATACAAATATATTGAAACATATGTGCCACAAATATACACAAATATTTTTGAAGAAGAAAATTGTAAAAATTTGAAAAGATTACAATCAATTCAAGTAGTTATTATTTCACTATCAAGGAGAACCCAGACAGATTCTTGGAAATTTTTGGAAATATTGGCAAAATTAAGTACATCCTCACTCCATTAACTGCTGGCACTACATTAACATAAAAGCAGGGCAATGGGAATGGTGGGAGCTGCCGCTAAGCAGTATTTGGGAAGAAGTGTCAGCACTAACTATGAGGGTATCGGGGAAACAGCCATATCTCATTAACTAAACTCAGGTTCCCCTTAAGAAACGAGGTGTTACGAGTGAACTTAAACTAGAAATGACACGATGTTAATAAACGTAAACCAAGCACTTAGGAAGCAGAAAAACCGTAGAACTCAACTGAGGGTGGCTGGGTCTTAGAGAAGACCTAAAAATCGTTTTGCACTAGGCTATCTGCATTTTTTTTAAAAAATGAAGATGAATAACAGAAATGAAAAAGAGAATTTTAAGAATTCTATAACTTTTTGCCTGGTAGATTTGATAGAAAGTGTATGAAGAAAAATTATTAAAATAAAGAGGCAAAAAACAAAAACAAACAAGAAAACATAACTTGAAATACATTAAAAAATTAAGATACATAGTTTTAAAAAATCTATGTATTTGAGCCCTACAGCTTTCAGCTAACGACTCAGACAACCCAACAGCACCAATCATATTTGTCTATACAAACTCTATAGAAAAGTTAAAGAATCATCTTTCACTAATTCTCTGAGGCCATTACCCTGTCAGAAAGCCATTACCAGAAATGAAACTACACACTAAAATCCCTATGACCACTACATATTTTAAACAAATTTTACAAGTTATATGTAATAACCTATAAAACGGATAAGTCATCATAATAAAGTATGCTCTATATGCCAAGTGGTTTTCAAACAAAAATGCCAACATTGTTTATCTCATGAAGAAAATAGAGAAAAATTATAAAATCATTTCAACAAATACAGGAAGAAAATCTAACTAAATTCAACAACTATTAATAAATTAAAATCTCAACAGATTAGTAATATTAGGGTATCTTCTTAATGTAGTAGAGAGTATACTGGAAAAAATCTAAACAGGGAAAATATGTGTTGTCTATAAATTCAACAGTATAATACATAGCAACAAAAGTAACAAACTCTTGTTCCAAGGCAATAAAACTGGTAAGTCTAGTAGCAGAGGCCAAACAAAAGAATATAGGTCCTGTACAATGAAATAACTCAAGCAAATCTCAAGAAATGCAAAAGAAACCATAAAGTTTATGAACTTAAATGTAGATATGACAGCAAAGAAAAAAATTAAAAATGAATAAATAAAAAGGTAAGAAGTCACCAGAAAATTTCCAAAAGCACTTTTAGAGTTGTTGCTTTCCTAACTCTGAAATATTGCACACCATGATGAGCTACCCTGCAGAGAAGAGCCAAGTTCAAATAGAGAATTCGTTTGTTTTACATACAACTGTGCTTCAGCTGGATTCTTTAAGTGCACCGTCGTCCTGACTGTAATTTACTAGGTGAGACATACTCTAAAATCTTAAAGACACTCAAGTTTCAGATCTTCATTCATTTCAGATTCATTTTCCAGACGAGGAGGGATGCTCAACCCTTAGCCCCTTGGGGAGAGAGAGACATAGTGGGGAACATACAGGGAGTTTCTGGAGCGCCACCCAAGTTCTATTCCTCTTCTATGTGTATGCAAGGATGCTCAGCTCATAGACATTTCTGCTCTGTGTGCTTTTATACATACATAATGTATGCTATGCATACAATGTAATTATCTAAATACCTCTATATATTATTTTTATATTGATAATGTAAACCATGCTAGAGTGATACTATAACTTTACTAAAGGACAGAGAAATGAGAAAGGGGCCCCATAGGTCTAAAGACCTAGAACAGAAGGGTGCAGAGCGTCGGAGCTTACTGTCCATAACAAGGAGAGTGGGCAGTATTTACTACTGTCTAAAACACAGGCTTGCCATTTAAGTATGTTAAACATCATATCATTCCAGGAAATTCAGCATTGATCTTGGACCAAGATAATTATGTGAGCACAAGTGGTCCCCTAACATTCTTGGTTGGGGGTATTAGTATTTCATTTGTTAGTATTAAAAGGCTAGAAAAGCATACATAAAAGGATAACAGTATGTTAATTCATAGAAATTTTTAGGGTTGATTTCAAAAGGAGAAGAAATTCTGCCTTTCCCCTCCTACTCACTAATGAAACACAAAGCTAAAAATAAAAGTTATGGTATATTATTTAAATACAAAGAACAGTTTAATAGGCATTTTGACTTGTGAATAGCAACATAGACACCACTAGCAAACAGCAAAACACAAGTCACAGCATACATCTTTGAATTCAAACATTCCCAAGTAGAGTTAATAATAGGTATAACTTTTAAACTTAAGACATACACAGTTAACTAGGGTTGTCAAATGAAGGTGGCCCTAATACATACAAATTAGACCAAAGACCATCTAATAAAATTAGCTGAAATATGCTCAGTTATCAATTTCCAGATAAATCTGATTTATTTTTAACTGACATCTTAATTATCCATATTTACATCTGGAATATAACAACTTTTCTCTCTTTTAACAATCTGAGACAAACAAAATATTATGATTATACATTAGCAATGCCTTCTCCATTTCTACCGCTGAAATGCCACGCCAATTACTTATAAGATTTAATTTTACCTTGTTTAATTTGTCCTTGCACAATGTTACTGGAGGATGGAGGGGAATCCCTTGCCTTAGAAAGGTCTGGGGTGCCTGGTCTAGGCGGCCTTTAAAAGAAGAAAGAAACACTGAACATTTCCCCGACTTTCAGAGAGGTTCAAAGTGTTATTCTCTAGATGAAAAATAAACACATGCAGAACATTTTCAACTTACTATTCCAGAAAGATGATCATTTTCTAAGTTTCCTACTTATTTATGTTATGCATTTCAAATTCCAGTAAAATAATGACATGATTATGAGGTAGAAAATGCAAACTTTTGTAACTAAAATGTATACTTTCTGTTAGTCTTAACACATACTTTTGAACACTCCAGTGACCTACAGTTGACAAGTCAGAAACCATCCCTAGCCTTCTCTTCTTACTGTTAACATCCTGGGAGCTCAGCCTGCCCCACTGTCAGTAGCACACAGGAATTCATGGAAGAATACATTAATCTGAAAAGTATTCATATACATGGCATATATATACATATATAAAGCATAAAGAAATATTGGGATCCACAGATAAACTGCCTCATTTGGATTCTAGCTCAGCAATCCCATATATCAAAGTATTTACAGGAATAAGGATACTGAATTTTTGTAAAAGTAACTAAAACAGAGCAAGGCATGAAATAAATGCTAAGTACGTGTCTCTTAGGTTTTAACCAAAACCTCACATAGTCAACTTTTAGTGAAGTGTAATAATAAGTTGTCTTCCTAACTTTGGAAAAATGGAAAATAGCACTCAGGCTAAGTATTGTAAAAAATATCAAAATAGTGTTTTAAAAGTATTGTTTTTAAAGTTATTGTTCTCCCTCTTGCAGATATGAACTGTACTCATTAGCACACCCCAGTGCCGATAACTGGACACATCGTTACTGCACACAGACTACAATGAGAAACACTGTGAACAGACGTACATTTTGAATTGACTGTCAGTTCAAACTTCCAGAAGCTATAAATTTAAGGTTCTATTTATACAGCTAGAAGACTCGGCTCAGCAGTTAAAAGCACATACTGTTCTTGCAGAGTGGTTCTCAACACCCACCGTGGGCAGCTCATAACCAACCAACTCCAACTCCAAGGGACAATACCTTTTTTCTGGGAGCCACAGGCACCTGCATTCACACATGCACAGACCCAAACATAAGCACACAATTAAAAAATAAGAATTGCCATTCTTGGTCACACATGCCTTTAACACCAATAGTCAGGAGGTAGAGTTAAGCCAGTTTGTGAGTTCAAGGCTAGTCTTATCTATATTGAGTTCCAGACCAATCAGGGTTATCACAGAAAATTAAAATTATATTAAATAAAAACTTTTTTTTAAGATTTTATTTATTCAAGAGTTATCCTCTATGACCAACTCCTACATTTAAAATAGCTACTAAGTGTGTGTGTGTGTGTGTGTGTGTGTGTGTGTGTGTGTGCTATAATTTTATCGTATTTTAAACTTAGCATTTTAGAAATGTCTGTTTTACAGTTTAAATGGGAAATCACTAACATGACTAAAGTAGAGAATGTGTGCAGAGCCAAACAACAAATACAGAGTATTTAGCGCTTTGGGAAATAAAGAATAAGATTAAGCTTCATAGTCACACCTGGTGGGGCCCTTCTTCATGTGATCTCCAATGAATGTTGCATTGGTCATACTCATTAAAGTATTTGCCAGGGATATGATGGACAACAGATGCTGAGTGGTGACCGCTCGTGACACTGTGTAGGTCCCCTTGCCTACGCCCTCCATGGCTGGCGGCTTCCTTCCTACTTCTACTTTCGCAGGAGGCAGCAGTTTTGCAGCAGTCTGATTATAACCAGGAAGCATCAACGACATATGACCTCCTCTCGATAAGAGACCAAAGGACACCGTGCAGTGTGGTTTCAGCATTCCGAGGCGATCGAGACAAACTTCATCCAGAACTTCGTTCAAGCCCCAGGCGTGGAGACAGGACATGAATAATTTTGCGGTATCCATAGTAAGGTTGTATTCTAGTAGGGTCAGTGGCTTGGACTTGCTGGCCCGGTACTCAGGGTCACTTTCTTCCCTCCTCTGCCTCATCACCTCCTCCTCGTCCTCCTCCTCATCGAGGAGGTGCTCCTTTATGTTCTCTTTGATAGTTTCTTTCACTTGCTGGAAAAGAACTGCTGCTCGTTTCCCAGTTAGGAATGAGCCCCCTTTGTCTGAACTGCCAGATGCTTTCTGCAGATTCTCTGGGGAAATAAGTGCAGCATTCGGCCTAGAGGCTTCTTCAGTCAGGAGTTGAATAATCAAAGCTTCCACATCAAAGAACAGCACATGGATATCCGGGTCTGTTAGGTTTGTCTTTATTGCTTGAACCATCAGGGAGTTATGAGAATATTTAGGTAAATTCCCCTGTAACAAATATTTTTAAAAAATAGTTACAATTCAAAGTGTTTAATTTCAGCCTTCATTAATGAGCAATAAGTAGCTGAATTAAAATGCTTATGAAGCTGTCTTTTTAGGAGTTCTGAATCATTAACATATCTTTGCCAACCAGGAACATGTAAAAGATAAGAGCATATGCAATTAGAACTTTACACTGACAAAGTCATTAGAATAACAATTAATTAAAACCAAGTATACATTAATAAAAGCTTATTGCTGAAGTGGAAGTCTCCATACTCATTAAAATTGGTTTCAGCGACATCAGTGGACTCCGAAACTGAAGGGCAGGTGCACAGCAGAAGCTGCAGGTCTGTCTGCAGCAGGCCCGTCTGCAGCAGGCCCGTCTGCAGCGGGTCCGTCTGCAGCGGGTCCGTCTGCAGCGGGTCCGTCTGCAGCACCACACATCGGAATCCTTCTGCCGCTTACAAACTCTCTCCATAAAGACACAATCGGGTCTTTTGGTTTTAGATCACACAAGTACAGCAATCCTGACTGTGTTCCCTCTATTTCTTTCCTTTACTTACTGCCCGTTTCAGCCAAATCTAGTGAGAGCAGAGAGCACCTGGGGCCAGCTCTGAGGCCAGGTCCTCCACTTTTTTCTGTATGGCTCGTGGAGATAAAGAGTGTATACTGTACACTTCACTTATGATATGTGTGTGAATGTTTATGTGTAAAACTCAGAGGATGGGAAGAAATGTCAGCCAGAATGTAAACAGCAATGATTTGTCTGATGGAATCATAGAACATTTTGTTCAGATTCCAGCTTCTGTTTATTATGTGCAATTTAATACATATATTTTTCATAACTAGGAAATTAAAACTATAGAATAAAACATAGATTCCTTGAGGCCAAATTCAAGGCCCATTTATAAACTCTCCTTTCAGCGTCACCAGGTTCCTGGACCATGTCTGTGAGCAGGGACACACAGCTCCTCCCACTTGTCCTTTGGCATGAGTCTGAGTCTTCACTCATCCTCCACGACATCCTTCTCTCCTCCATGACCCTAATTCTCAATCGCAACACAGATGCACATCAAAGCAGTACTGTGAGTGCTTGCCTTAAATGTATACATTTGCTTTGTTACCTGCATCTCACTTATGTTGAGGAGAGGACTCTTAATTATCCCAGGCCAAGGTTAGCCCACAGAGGTTAGGAGAGGACTCTTAATTATCCCAGGCCAAGGTTAGCCCACAGAGGTTAGTTCTCCTAACATTTTACATCTACCATGCGCCAAATACTTGGATATCTCAGAAATATTTATATGGCTATTATTTTAGCTTCTCATAGCTTCCTTACTCTGTGAGGCAATTTCAGAACATGAACAAAGTATGCTTTACTCACTCTGCACAACCAGAGTCAGACCGAATGAACAAAACACTAAAAGTCTTACTCAAGTATTCCTACTGCTCACCGACTCTTCAAGAAGCAGTTAATAAGTTCCCTTAACTGGTACCCTGCCTCCATCCCACCCGTCCTGACTATGTTTCTAGGTTGAGATTATCAATAGCATTTTATAACTTGAGAAGAAGTCCAGACTTCTTTGCAAAGCACAAGATGTCCGTCATTCCAAACGTACGGCTGCTGGCCCCCATTTCACCTCTAACGCTATCCTATAACACAACACCAAATCACTTATACTTCCCAGAAACAGTTCCCAAGAGGGGGACATTTGCACGCGTTTACACTAGGACCACATTCCTTCTCCATCTCCTCTGTCATCATTCGCAAATCATCTCAAGTTGTTCAGCATCCAGTCACTCACACAATTGTTCAAGCCATTGCAATCACTGCCTCCATGACAGAAGCTTCCCTGAATTGAAGGGTGGTTACAGGAGGATATAAATCTTTCTAGACGGCAGTAAAACAACCTAAAGAAAATACCTAAAAAGATAAAGTTATATTATTTAATAGTCAATGTGAAACTAAGGGAACATAGCAGAGAAATGTATCTCGGGTGGTTTACAGGGAGCTACCTGGAGCAAGCAGAAAACACTCACATGGAAAGAAAGCAAACTCCAGAAAAGAGGAATGGTGATGGAAATCACAGGGTAGATGCTGAAGAACCCATGGGTGACCAAGAGGAAGGAAGGGGGCCACAGTTCACTAAGAGCTTATAAGATCACACTGTAGCTTTTGAACTTTATTTTGCAAAGCAGAGCACCCCTAAAGCAGAATCATCAGGAGAGTTCTGGTGAAATATGGGTTCCTGGACCTGAGCATCAGATCTGAATGAGTGTGGCTAGGAATGTATAAGAATCTAATGAATTCCTTAGATATATTAAATATACAGCTTTACACAGTAATGTCAGAGAACAACCATCCAAATGAGGGAGTCACATGACCAGATCCAGAGCTGGGAGCTTAATAGAAACAAGAGCAGGGTCTGAACATGAAGCGAGAGGCAGCAGGCATCACCCATGTAAGCAAGTTAAAGGTGCAAAAACCGCAAGAATGTGAGCGATGGGACAGAGCAAAGACTAGGTACTTGATCCTTTTGTTTCTCCCTGCTCTGCTTACACATCCGCCTTTCAAACACTGCATTGTAGGCACTATGCTCAGTGCTTTGTACCAACAAGCACTAACTCAAGTGAATCACACAGGAAGTTCCATACGAGTACTATGTCTGGTATAATACTGATATGAAAACTATTGTTACCACTCACAGCTACCATATACTAAGCTGTTGCTATAGCTCAGGAACTGTTCTCATTATCACCACTGCTATGTCACAGAAATATCTCAGTTTTAGGTGCACATCGCTGAGAAAAGGTGTGAAGGAATATGTAATGTCAAGGAAAATAAAAAGTCTCCGTGGTGTTCCTGAAGATAACGTCCTTTCCACAAAATATTGGCAACATTCTTTAAGGAAAAAGAGATTACTGTAAGTCAAACAACATAAAATCAAACAAGTCTGGCTAAAATGTCACTGAAGCAGTGAGAAGGGCTTAAAGAAAAGCAAGAGGAAAAACACAAGGTAGACAGACTGCAGGCCGTCTCATCTGATGTCAGCCACACATGTGCCCATCAGCACCCCAGCTCCGCAGGCATCTGCATCTCTTTCTGAAGGTGTTCCAGCAGACAGCCACATGCTCACAACAGAAACGTTATCTAATTAATACCATGTCTATGTGTGAGTTTTTAAGGCTCTTTGTTACAATCTCTCAAAGCTACTGAATGTGTTGTGTGACTAAAAACTAAATCTAATAGCAATGTACACAAAAAGAGTGTAAAGCATAAAAAACAAGACAAATATATATATATATATATACACACATGTATGTGTATGTGTATATATATATATATATATACATATATATATATGTATATATATATATGTTTTTTTTTTCAGAGTAAAGCTGAAGGGAAAGACAGAGAAGACGACTCAGCATCACTCAGTAGATGAGCTGTCATTCTCTCACATCACCAAAACCTCACAACCAATTCCCTGACTTAGAAAACTTGTCACAACAAAAAACAGACGGCCAGCAGAGCTGTGAGAAGGCTATTTTGGCTGAAGGTGAAGAAATGGCTGAGTTCCCCACTCTCATGCCGACTTTGCTAATGTGCGGTGCTAAGATGACTACAGGAAAAGGAACAAACACATCTATCTAGTAAATCCCAAAGTTTTCTTGGGCTAATGATAAAATATGCACACTTGGGACCAGACTGAGTTGTTCTATACTGTAGTTGTTCTAACTGTAGTTGACATCTACACTGTCACAGTTTCAAAGCTAACTAATGAAGAAGTCTGAGAAGGCTCAGGCTGTGCACTTATAACCGCTGGAGTGTGTGGAACAGTCCGCATTACCGTGTCCCAGAACAGGGCTCAGCTCAGTTCCACAGTCATATGAGGAGTGGCCTGTTGTGTAAAATATGCCTGGGGGAAAACAAAGTCGTTGTCCTTAAGAAGTAGTTGACAGTCTATTTAACAATGACTAAAACGGAAACTTAAATTATAAAGTATATACAAATGACTAGGTCTCCAACTTGCTAGTGAATGCAACTGTAATAACAGGCTAGTACATAGATTTATCTTATGCCTATTTCAACTATCTAATTTATTGTAATTTTCATTTTCTACGTGGAGGAAATACATCTTTAGCCATGTGAGATTTCTTTTGTTTTACTTTTGTTTTTAGACGGGTTCTTTCTCCCTGGCTGTCCTGGAGACACAGAAACCCACCTGGCTCTGCTTCCACAGTGCTGGGGTTTTAAAGACCTCTGCCAACATGCCAGAAACCATTTAAAATCTTAAGGAAAACTGACTTTAAAAATAACATAATAAAGAAAACCTAGGGGAAAATAATGCACTGGTGACTCACAACAGACAGTGAGCCTAAGGCAAGAACGCTAGGAAAAAAGCATCTCATGTAAAACCCAGAACAATGACAGAGCTCGTGTCCTGCTAACAGGCTCATCCACACATGCATGACCTCAGCACACACATGTCAGATATGGCAGGCCCCACAAACAAAACACAATAATCCAGAATGTTCAGCAGAAAAAAGGATGACATGTAGATATAAGTTTTCATCATTTTATATAATTGAATATATTCTAGATGAAATCTTATCTGCTGAAACATCTGAAGGCTTTGTCTCCAAATACCAAGATTATGTTTTGAGTGTCTTTAATGGGTTTCGGATTTTAAGTGTATTCCATTTTATCCACCATCTACACGAAACCTTACTCTCGCCATTCACTTCATTGATCCTGTCTTGAAAGCTCACTTACTTTGAAATCATTGTTCAATAACACAGTTTTCAATGCTATCTTTAAATAGTCTTGTGATTTATTATTCTTCCTGAATCAAATCTATAATATCATTTGATACGGGTTTTATCTAAAAATAGAGTTAATTTGTACTACCAAGTATTATGCCAGCTGATATGCAGAATCAAATGCAAAGCAGAAACACTGAAGTGTGTGTGTGCTTGCGTGTGTGTGTGTGACACTGGGTCAGGTGTGTGTGCCTGGTGGATGCACACATGTGCTCATGCAGGCCAAGGCTGATGTGAGATGTCTTCTTAGCCACAGATTTTTAAACAGAGCATCTTCCTGAATCACCTTAGTGATTCAGCTCACCCTGTGCCACCTCTCCAGCATTGAGATTACATGCACTGCCATGCCAGCAGTACACGGGTTCAAACTCAGACAGTTCCAAATTCTTGTATAGTGGCCACTTTAACAAATGAGTCTCTATAGCCATTAAAATTTGTGTGTGTGTGTGTGTGTGTGTGTGCGTGTGTGTGTGTATGCGTGTGTGTGTAAAATCAGCTTTGAAATCAGTGATTAAAGACCCTAAGGACAGGTTAGAAAATGAACGTATATCTGACATGCACAAATACCTCTTTAAATAAATACTGAATAAAATAGACTGCAAAAGAAAATTATGCCTAACAAATATAAATTTACTATTTTATGAAATGCATAACTGAATAGGTATAATATTTATAATGAACATTTTAAATAACTTAGGTTTCCTATATAAGGTATAAAAACTTATTTAACATCAAAAATTATTTGGACAGGAAAGAGAAAGGAACAACAATTTTCCCCTTGATTTGGTAGATGATATCTTATTGACAAAAGTTCTTTAAAGGGATTTCCAAAGTTCTCATGCATAATTATAAATGTAAAAGGTACAGTGAATAAATAGATGTCATATTGTACTTTTAAAATAATCTAAAGTGGCTGAGGGAAATCCTCCCAACCTACTAGAAGATATCCACAACATGGCTTCCACATTAACTACTCTTAGTATCAAGAAAAAAAGAGAGAGGGATGAAGGAGAAAGGGAAGAGATCAGAGGAGGTGAAAAAAACAAGGAAATCCGTCCGCCCAACGTGGCTGTCTGGCGCCCTCTACTGCCACACTAGTGTTCCTTCATGCTAGGGGTGGGCTAAGCAGAGTGCCTCAGAGAATCCAGTCACACTGGGATTCAACAGTATGTCCATGGCCACACCACCCTGAGCAAGCTGATCTTGTCCGGAAGAGACAATCACTACACTTCTCTTAAGAGTCTGTTCTTGGATGAGATGAGAAGTCGTGATCATGTGTGAATGATAATATAGTGATACACTTCCTATCTTTTCCTTTCCTTTCCATGTGCTTCCACTAATCAGCACCAAACTAAACACAAACTAAGAAATGATATTAAACATATCAAGGAGTACAGCTTTTATATTTTAATGGAATTTATTTAACAGAATATAAATAATGTGCAATTATAAATATTAGATACAAATGGTACGTCTTATACATAGAAAACATTTTAAACATATTTCTTTGTAAAGACTGGATGCTAATTACTACACAATAATTAAATAATATTAAGACTGAAAATTAATATAGTAAAATTCAAAAGCAGCAGAGGGAATCCACTTTTAACTCCAGCCAAGGAACCAAGAGGCCCAAACACAAGACAAGAAGCCCTCTGCTGCAACACAGACTTTGACATGAGCAGCTAACTTGCTAATTCCAAAGTTTGCCATATAACAAAACAACTACCCACTTTAGGGGCTGAGAGAAGCTGATAGGGAACACACACAGTATTCTCTTCTCAGTTTACTTATGTCAAACGCACATGTCAAAGAGATCCATGAAAACAGCTAAACTAACTGCAGGGGCCTGTGTTAGCGAGAGCTGTGGTCAAGGGGCACAAACTCCAAAGATCCCTGTTGAATACACACCCCGTGAAAACCTCTGGTGTATTCTTAATTTAGGGTGTGCAGTATCAAACCATGTATATCACTATATGAGTTCTATATTGAAAAAAGATTAAAGCTTCAATGCCAGTCATAGCGTCATAGCCTTCCCGGTCACTCTAGGAATAACCATCTAAGTGGATAAGAGACCTAACTTATGACGTGTGGTTACTAGTACTTCAGAGACTCTCTTAAAGGACATAAAACAATTCCAGGTAGAAGGGACCATAGCATAAGCACAGAATCACTTAGTAACGAGGCAAATCACTAAGGTTACATTTGCTTATTTTGCTAGTGGAACTAGCTTTGTATTTCTTTATAGTCGTGTTAGCATATGGCTACACAGTTGAGAACACTTGGTATTCTAACTGCATGTCATTCACATGCCAAGCAGTGGCACAAAGGTTTTATTGCACATGCACTAATTCTGTAAAAGGGATGTGTAGCATAAGCACAGCAAACCCGATGGATTTCTGATGTTGCTCTTGCTCTTAATATAGACATTGTTAGTCTATATATTTGATCACTAGTTTGTTCAAAGAGAGTTTATCTAGATGAATTTTAAGCCATTATTTTACTAGACACATGCGAACTATTCTTAAACCAAGTCTCCATCCTGTTCCTTTACAAAGCCTTTTGGATGGCACTGTGTTCTTATTATGAGGCTCTTGACCTACTTGGAAACAGCAAAGTCTTGAAAAGCTCTTTGGAATCACACAAGATGGAGAGTCACAGAGAGCCTCACAGGTCCTTAGCTGTCTCAACTCCAGTCATGATGACCTCCACAGACTCAGCTGGACACTACAGAACCAGGCTCACCAGGCTGCCTGCTGAGAAACTGAACATTCAGGCCAGAACCTTCTACAGGTGAGAAGTGCCCACACTGCTTCTCAGTCTCACAGCTGTGCCTCACGAGCTGCTGCAGCACACTGACCTGAGGGCCTCCTAAGTTCTCGGTGCACTGCTGAACCTGCACGTAAACTGAGTCAGAACGGCTGTGGGGGGAGCTGGACAGCAGGACTGCTTAGAGATCCCAGGTGATTTCAATGACCACCATCATAAGAGCCTTCTGTCAGTGGGTTCCATACTTCCTCAAAGACCACCAGCCTCATCCTCCATTATCCAAACACGACCCTATGCTTGGTCACAACCAGAGCTACCTTGTACCATCCAGACAGGACTGCAATTCTGCAACAGTAAGAAAATGCACCCTCTGTTTTCCACATGCCTTTTTCTTTCTTTATTGGATATTTTATTTACATTTCAGATGCCACCCCATTGCCCCTCCCTAGAAAACCCCTATCCCCGCTTCTCCTTTTTGCTTTTATACTATTTTTTAATGTTAATCAAAGGCTTTATAAGTTTGGTAATGCTCAATAACAAGATGCCCATACAATCAGAAGTGTAACCCAATACCCAACCTAGATATATCAACTATCTTTGACTGGTGGAGACACGCTAACATCTAGCTCCATGTCCCCCACCCTTTCTCTTCTCCTAGCTCCTCCTCTCCTTCTCCTCCTCCTCTCCTTACTCCTTTTCTTCCTCTCCTTACTCCTCCCACCTTAGCTCCTCCTACATATCACCCTTTCTGTTAAAATAAAACTTTTCTCTTAAAATACAATTAGAGTATAACCATACCAATTTTCCACATGCCTTTATTCTAGCCCACACCACAACTGCACATTTAGCCCCTCTTTCTCCTTGTTCTTAGCATCTTCTGCCCTGAACCTTTGTCATTCCCAGCTCTCTACTGCATCCCCATGGATTTCCCTTAAATGCACAAGCATTTCCTCATTTATCAATAGCCAATTCTCCTTTCTCCGTCTTGAAGCTCCCCTCCCTGCTGGCTCTTTGTCCTCAGCCAAGGGCACACGCTGCTGTCTCCAAAGCTGCATGTCCACCTACCTGCTCTCTTGCTCCTCCCATCTCCTCTCATAGAAACTTCTCTTCAGTCCTTTACAGCCGAGCTTCTGCCGCTGGAAAGACAGTCTGAAGAAAGGACACTCTGACCTGACTGACAAGCATACCTAGTCCGTGGACGGTGGAAAGCTGACCACATTTCACACAGCGCTCTCCTTCTACCTTGCACCTCTAGACTTTGCTGACCACCATGTTCTCCTGGTTCTCCTCAGATACTTCCTCTTTCTCCTACCCTAATCCTTCCTCATCATGCTCCCTTTAAAGCTCCTGTTTCTTTAAGGATCTGTATATGAATGAATGATCTCACCCCATAGAACTAAGAACCAACCATATATATTTTTTCAGATATATATTTATTTACATATGTGATATTATATTTATACTTATATCATATATACCCATATATATAGCATATATGTATATTCATATATGACATATATGAATAAAAATATTTATTTTGTATATCATATAAATTTCATATACATACATATGTGTGTAGATAGATAGATAGAATTCATCAATATATGCATCCCTTCATTCTACCAATCCCTCAAGTTTCAGCCCCTTAAATTAAAGCACCTGACAAACATCCTGACATATGTAACACACAGGCACTTCAGGTTTACCATAAACCAAGTAAGCAGCTCTCACTGTCCCTATAAAACCTGCTCATACATCCAATATCAGACTTCATAGAGCCACTTTCCAGTCAGTCAATCAGGAACCTTTGGATAAACCTTTCTTATTCCTCGGACCCAATCAATCATCGGCTCCCTCTGAATACAACTCAATTCAACTATTGAGTTTAAATTCTCCACTATACTCCTTCTTATCAAATTTATTGACTGGCTTTCATGTAAAATTCCATTTGAGTAAAGAACTCTAAAGATTTTTTTTTTTTTACTTTTTGAAAGCCACTGAGGTAAAAAGCAAAAATTTCAGCATCTTCCCTGGTACAAGATGAACTCACCTTCTTTCCTTCCCACACTCCTGGTCTCCAGTTGAGCCCCAACAACACTAACTTCACTTCCTTCTTGCTGAGCACACTACAACCCTTCTCCACTCAAAATCTAAATATATCCCACTTATCCCTCCTCCAAACAGCCAATCCCTACTACCTCAGGCTAGGAAGACATCTGCAATACTTTCTGCATGTTTCACCACACCATTGCATCCAGAGCTTTACAGTTTATCTGTTCATATTTCATGAGAGTAAGTACCATGTCTTATTCATTTGGCTCTCCAGGACCTAACACAGTACCTAACTAGTCAATAAATGCTTACTGAACTGGACTGATTCAATTATTTTGCAGCATAAATTATAAAAGTCAAAAAGTTTCAAAATATTTTATATGGTCTAATAAGAAAACAGAATTTTTTCACGAACACTAAAAGAACTTAGTTCTTCAAATTGTTATAACATTTATAATTAAAAACCTTTATACTTCTATCACAATAATGTCAAGGTCTTAAAGCAGAATTAAAGATAAAGAATCTCATATGAGGGCTAGGAGGATCTGGCAGCAAACCACTTTTCCTTGACTCAGGATGTAATGATGCATTAGACTGACTATGCACTACACAACCAATCAGGAATTCACCGAACGCTTCCTATGCAGAAGGTACATGGCCAATAAGGCACTGGGAACAAAGAGTTGTTTCAGGTAGTCCCTGGGAAATTCATTATTTGAAGGTGTTATGGAATCATCATAAGTAAACAAGTCATGTCTAATTTAAGAATTCTTTAAACAAGAAAATAACCCAAAAATCATATAATTAGCAAAACAAGTTCTTGTTAGTTATTTAGTTACAACTTTTAATCTAGTGCTACTGGTTAATTGAATCATTGACATCGTATTCATAGAAATTTAAAACTTACTTGTTTCAAACTAGAAAAAAATGTTGACAACATGAGTTGACATTTTTAAAGGTATTTTACCCCAACCTATAAAATATACACATATGATATACACTCACATGTATATAAAAAAAAGCACATGCCTGTACAACCTACAAAAAGTATTCCTCCATATATGTGTAAAAAGTGAAAATGCTGTAACTGTAACAGGTGAGCTCAAAAGTAGAGCTTACACACTAACATGTGTAAGGCCCTGGGCGAGCCTCAGCAGTCAACAAAGATGACTTACACGGTTATTATCTGAGAACACTGTAAGACTGATCTTAGAAGGAGACATGTCATAAAAGCTCTTTCTGGCTTGTTTCAAGATGAGATAACAGCTGCCGTTATTTGTGATTATTAGCATCCAGATGGGACAAAGAATAATGACATTTATCATTGTAAAAGGTCCGAATACTTACTCTCTAAGGATCACGTAGTTTCAGAGGCTATGCAATGTTTTGTCATACTTTTTTTTTTAAACCCTTGTAAACATGTAAAAACTGTTCTTAGCTCCAACACCTGATGAGTGCTGAGTACCACCTGCAGATTCTATGGAGCACTAATGACAAAGGAATAAGGGTCTACAAGAGACCACCGTGAACTTCAATCAAGTGAGTTAATGAGGTCACCTGATGAAAGACAGCCAGCCTCAGACACAAAACACTCTGAAAACACCCAGTAAAGTGAGAGCAAAAGTAACTGAAACACTATATATCTCAATAGTTAAAAGACAAAGGAAAAAGAAAAGCCCTATCTTAAAAGAACAGTAACATAAATAATATATAATTGCTCAAAAAAATGGAATATAATATCACACATGCCTAAAGTCCCAGCTCTTAAGAGGCAGAGGCAGGAGGATCACTGAAGGTTTGATATTGGATTAGATACATGGCAAGTTCAATACCAGCCAGGGCCTTATAATGAGAGAGAGAAACACAGGGAGAGAGAGACAGAGACAGAGACAGAGACACAGACACAGACACAGACACACAGAAAGACAGAGACAGAGGCATCTGAAACAGAGAGGGAGGAAAGAAGGGAGGGAGGGAGAGAGAGGGAGAGAGAAAGAGAGAGAGAACATGAGAGAACGAGAGAACAGGTGTGAGAGAGAGAATATTGAGACCAGCAAGAGCTGGAGAATAGTGAGCCTAGCTGGGTTATGAGAACAATGAGCAGCCCAGAGACGGAGGGCCGTGAGAGTGGCTTGGGGGCTTTGGGATGTATAACAACTGCTTGTGAGTAGGCACTGAGAAAGCCTGGATGCTTGAGACTCTTGGTATATTCCTGATATAAGCTTGAGATATGCTTCATATGCTGATAGGCACCCAGGTTTAGTGTTAACTGGAGACATCCATGTGCCCTTCCCTCCCCTTTTTGGCCAGGGGTAATGGAGAGGATCAGCATCCTAAGAACACACACACACCCATTTACACCGCCACCTAGAAGAAGCAACCATCTCCTGTTATGATCATCCTCGGGAACTACTCCACAGACTCGACAGCTGGTTCTATTATTAGCACTCAGCTAGTGTCTCTGAAATGAGCCTGCAAGTCAGAACCTTCTTGCTCTTTTCTGTGAAGATCTATTTGTTCAACTTACACTGGAGTGCACACACCAGCCCTTCTTTATTTTACTGCCTGATCCCATTTCTGACCCTCATGACTCCCACTGTAACAATATAGTTGCCTACTACTTTCCTATGGCATTCATTAGCTCTATAGATGCCACTGGACATGGCAAAATTTCCTTTAATAAAATCTTTCAAAATAGTTCACCATTCTAGAATTCCGTCAAGTCCTCGGCGTTGCAACCAAGTTCCTTCACAGTATGATCTCGATCTACACATCCAACCAAACTTCTCCCTCAGTGTCTTAAGCATGTTGTAAGTAGCTGTCACAGGTAAGGCAATACTACATTAAATACTGAAGACAAAAAGAAACACTTGATGCCTGCCCATAGGAAATTTAGCACAGACAAGAGGAAAAACAAAACAAGAAATATTTCAAGTCCCCATGCAAAATGGCCATCCTACCAAAAGTAACCTATAGATCCAATCTGACTCCCATCAATAGTCCAACACAATTAGTCACAGAAATTGAAAACACAATTTTCAACTTTATAGGGAAATAAACAAACAAAAATCCAAGCTAATTTAAACAATCCTTAATAATACAAGAACTGCTGGAGGTATCATCATCCCAGATTTCAAACTGTACCTCAGAGCTATTGTAATATGCTATCTGAAATGATAGAGAAAACCAGCAATTATTTGTCTCGCCAAGCTATGGACCCTGCGACCTACAACAGCGACTTGCTTGCAAGACAGACTGGTGCAATGGCAGCATCAATGTTATGTAAGTAACATTGATGTTATGTAAGTAACATGAGATGGAACTCAGAACTTAACAGTTAATGAGGCCAGAAACTGAGACTAGAGAGGGCTAGGCCCTAGGGGAAAACCCACGATTATTATTCTGCTAACTAAACATAGCAACAAAATGACTTCTAATGACAGACTGCTGTATCCATAAGTCAGATCACTGCTCGGCCCTCATCAGAGAAGCTTCTTCTTCAGTATATCCAAACTAACAAAAAGACCTACAGACAATGTGAAGACAGTCAGAAACCCTGGAGATCTCAGCACTAAAAAAAATGTTTTTACCAAACCCCTCCCTACAAGGTTTAGAGGTCTATGTGGAAGAAGTGGGCATATGCTAAGACCAGAGGTGGTGATGACTCCAAGCAAGCAGCCTCTCCGGGACATCAGGGCTGATGCATGTATGAACTCACAGACACTGTGACAGCATGCACGAACAGTGAGAGAAACCCTTAATGGTCCAGCCAACATACATTTTTCATGAAGTGATTATCCTCCTGCAGCCTCAGCTTCCTAAGCCTTTCCTCTCCTATAACTGTCTTCTGTGTAGGCAAACACTCCCCTCCAGCAGCTATCTGCTGCTTTCATCACTAATTACACTATAAAATACACTATTAAAAGAGAGGCAAACAAGACTGTAAAAAAAATCACCTAATGAACCCTGACCACTTACTAAAGCCATTCATAAATAGTACTACACTGATTTTTTTCTTTAATTTTCCAGCTATATGTTAGAAAATTATTTTTCTAACTTTGTATTTCTAGGAGCTACCATCAAGAAATATAAGAATATATTATCTTTTGTTTCTGAAAGATACAACATGGACAAATTCTTTAATACATTATTTTACACATTTGTATAAAATGAAGGTGGCGCCACATTTTATAGTGAGACGATGACTTCCTGGGACAAGTATATAATTCTTTGAAACCAATGACAAGCACAGCAACAAACACATTTAAGCAGTGATTTCTCCTCAAACTTTAGAGCATGGACTGGAAGGTATGGAGAAAAACCACAGAAGGACTTCTTCATAAGTCCAACTAATGAAATATAAACTACAACTGAGCCGATAAAAGATTAATGTGTTGGGGAAAGAAAGGATGATCAAAGGACGGTATCACTGCCAATTATGGAGGCTATGGGTCAGTGGGACAGCCGGCAGATCCTCATCCGCTGCCAACACTCCCTAATTCGTGGGTAATTGTCAGTTTATAGGTGAGCTTTTCAACCCCTTCAGTATTTATACACAAGCTTAACCATTATAAAAGAATTGAAGTCAAGAATAAGAGAGCCACAGAATAAACGGCAGCTTAGCTTTTCAAAATGAAGGATGAGGGACCAGTTGAATGGCCTGGCTCTGCTGTTGCTCATTGGTAGGACATCCTTCTGCCAAACAGAGAAGTAGCTAGTGTCTGAAAATTGAACTGAACTTAAGATTCCACAAAGAATTAAAAACCTGTGTTTTTATAATGTCAAAACAACATATTTAGTTCAGTAAAAATAATTTTAAGATTTTTAAATGATTAAAAAAAAATCCTTTTCTTTTGACAAAATGCTTAGGACTGGAAAAAGCCATGTTAGTAAATAACCTTCCATAGAAGCCACGGACTATGAAACTGCATACAAAGCTCACCTTGTCAGAGGCCTCAGAAGCCAAAAGGTTAGTTGCAAGGGTTTGCAGCTTATGGTGGGCCATGTTTTTAAGGGCGGCGAGACTCCGTCTGGTCATGGCTTGTTTCAGGTTGACTGCTGGATGACTAAGTGAGTCTACGGCCGCAGGAACGGCTTCGTCACAAGCATTCAGAATCTCCACTGCTGTTATCCCCATTGCACAGCGATCCAGGGCACCTGGAAGGCAGCATCTCCACGTGGATTACACAATACTATCAACTTTTAATCTGTTTGTTTAGGTACAGAAAAAATGGTATAGCATTTTTGTAGGAATGTCTTCTTAGTATTTACCCACAAACATTACCTTGTACTTCCTCCGTACACTAACCTTCCATGTAGCTTCCACAATTATTCCTCTCCCCCAAGGCCTCACAGACCTTCCCAGTAAACTCAAACTCAAAGCTAAGGCTTTAAGAACCTCTACCAGGCCTTTTCCCTCTTCTGTTTCCCAGGAGGGTTTTCTTAACTACTCTATTGCTTTCACATTCCTTATAAACACCAAACTCAACAATCTCATCTTAGTCTTCTATCAACATTTAAACAGCAAGAACAAAAACCCTTCATGAAAACGGGTTCATTTTCTCCTTCAATAATTTCTAAAGCTTTTTTTTTTTTTTCCAAGAAAGCATCCATAGAACAGAAATGGAAATGCTGTGTCTTTTCCATTAGTGTACAAAAATTTCTTCTTCATTGCTGGTTATCAAATCCTGTACCTCCTTCACGCTAGACAGGAACAAAGCAGCCCACCACTGTAGGATCTTTTGAATTCTTAGTTCCACCACTGTAATGTTTCCCAAATGTTTATAAACTAAGTACTACTTTTCCCCACAGCAACTACAAAGCACCTCATCTAGCTTTCCCTTCTATTTATTTATTTACTGATTGACTGATTGATTGATTGACTGATTGACTGATATTTCAAGACAGATTCTCTCTGTAGCCTTGGCTGTCCTAGCACTCACTCTATAGACCAAGCTGGCCTCAAACCCAAGGCTCTCTCTGCTTCTCAGTGCTGGAATTCAAGGTGTGTACCATGGCCTGGTTTATGTCATTCTTAAGTTAGAATACAGACTTCTCCCTGCATAAGTTGGGCTTAATCCCCACTTTTCATACTCCCAGATTATTTTCAGTTTCTCTTTTTCTGTCTTACTTTTTCCTTACTTTTAACTACCAGCCTATCAACTATATATTAAACATCTTCAAAATTAAATTATTATTATGTGTCTGAATGTTTTGCCTCCGTGTGTCTGTGCACCACATGCATGCTTAGTGCCTACAGAGGCTAGAAGAGGGTGTCAGAATCTCTGAAAGTGGAGTTTCGGAGTTATAGGCTGCCAGGTGGGTGCTGGGAACTGAAGTGGAGACTTCTACAACAGCAGTAAGTGCTCTTAACTGCTAAGATAGCTCTCCTGAAACTTACTTAAATTTTTACCTGCCTCTTCAAATCCCGAACTATGAACTACACAAAAGAGAGTTTAAGGTGTTTTGCTCACTCTAAAATGCTTTTATTAACTATGTGTTGGTTAATGGAACACATAGTTAACAGCGTATAGTAGAGTTCTTGTAAATACATGAAGGGAAAAGCCAATAAACAAAAAGAGAGAAGTCACGTTTGTTCTGGATTTTAACTGAGATGGGAGAAACATGCTTTTCCTCCTCTTGATGTCCAAGCTGTAGCTAGTGATATACAGGCCCCCAGAGAGTTGGGAAGGTACATCATGAAGATACTGACATTATTTATTTATTAAATTTATTTATTTATCCTATCAATAAAAAATGAAGCTCCATAAATCAGATCCAGGCAGGATTTGATGTATGAAATGTATTTAAACTCCAAAGAGCTATCTCAGCCATGCTCACAGTGTTGGGGAGACACTCAGACCTAGCCCTGCTCATACTGGGGCCTTTCCTGTTAGTTAAAAACCAGTTCTGCTGTTTGATTTTAGGTTAGATGCCCTGAGAGTCATACATTAGTTGCATTTCTTCTTTTCAAATGCATAGGGAGTGCTTAAAGCTTTTCCTCATTAAGGATTGTGTTGGCTTTGGTTTTATCATATACACATACACACACACACACACACACACACACACACACACACACACACACTTAATTAGGTTGAAATACGTTCCTTCAAGTCCTGCACTCCAGGACTTTTACTTTGAAGACATGATGAATTATCATCATGAATTATTATCAAGGACTTTTCCTTGTGTCTTTTAAAATGATCATGTAATTTTTGTCATTAAGGCAATGTATGTGATTTATTACATTTACTAATGTGTATGTTGAACAGTTCTTGCATCTCTGAGATAAAGTCAACTAGATGACAGCGAATAACCTATTTGACGCATGGCTGTAACTAGTTTGTGAGAATTGTATTGAAGATTTTTAGACATTCTGGTAGGATTCTGCTGTTAACCCGAAGGCCTTCTCTAACTGTTTCAGTCTCTTCATTCATTGTGGGTCTGTTTAAGTTGCTTGTCTCTTCTTGGTTTAAGTTTGGTGGTTTGGATGAATCCAGAAATTAATCCATTTCGATTATATTTTTCAAGTTAATAGAGCATAGATTTTTCAATTATTTCTCTTAAGTACTCTGAGTTTCATTGGTGTCTGAAGGGTCTGATGATCTTGTTTATCTTGGATTTGTTGATTCTTTATATTATTTTTAATTGTTTATATACAATTCTTTGTAATGTATATTTCAAAGATTTCTGCTCTGATTTTTATCATTTCTTGTCATTTTCTGGATTTTGTATGGTTTGTTCTTGTTGTTTGAAGTTCTTGAGTTACGTCATCAAGTTCCTCACCTGTGCTCTTTCTAACTTCCTGCTGCAGGCACTTAGAGCTGCAGTTTCCTTCCCTATGTGTCCCAGGGCTTTGAGCGTATTGTGTTTACATTGTCATTTAGTTCAAGGGATCTTTTTTAATTTCTTTTTTATTTCATTGATCCATTCATCATTCAGTAATGATCTCTTTCATTTCAAGGAAGTTTCTGCACTTAGCAGTAATTTCTTTGCTGTTAATTTTAAGCTTTGTAGCACTATTGTCAGTCTTTCTGAATCTGTTAAGTTTTGTTTTCTGTCCACACATACCGTTTATTCTTGAGACGCTTCCATTGGCCACTAGATAGAAATGTACTCTTTATTTCTTTTTAATTTTTGTGTACTTGTTTATTTTACATCCCACTTACTGCCCAACTCCCAGTCACCCCATCCCACAATCTCTCCCCCATTCCTCATCTCCTCTTCTGAGTGGGAGCCCCCCCACCCCCAATCCTAGCATTTCAAGTCTCTGTAAGACTAGGTGCTTCTTCTCCCACTGAGGCCAGACAAGGCAGCTAGAAGAACATATCCCACATACAGGCAACAGCTTTTGGGACAGCTCCCACTCCAGTTGTTGAGAACACACAAGAAGGTCAAGATGCACATCTGTTACGTGTGTGCAGGGAGGCCTCGGTCCAGCCTGTGTATCTTCTTTTGTTGGTGGTTCAGACTCTGGGAGACCCAAGGGTCCAAGTTAGTTGACTCTGTTGGTTTTCCTATGGAGTTCCTATCCCCTTCAGGGCTCATAATCCTTCCTCCTATTCTTCCACAAGAGTCCCCAAGCTCCATCCACTATTTGACTACAGGTGTCTGGAACTGTCTGAGTCAGCTGTGGGTACAGCCTCTCAGAGGACAACATGCTCCTATTTGGAAGCATAACAGAGTATCATACTTTTTGAGGTTTGGCCGGAATACTCTATAGATAATCTGTGATGTACATTTGATGCATGATGTCAGCCAATCCAGACTTATCTGTATGGGAATGTCTTTCTGTAACCTGAGGAGGTTTTCTGCTCTGACCTTGAAGATCACGTCTACACCATTGCCTTGGCACTCTTCTCCTTTATCTGCCCTGTACTGCCTCAGTCACTTTATTCAACCATGAATTCATCTTTTCTTAGACATAGCTCAGTTGTTGCTGCTCTCCCCTCTATGTTCACTAGGCTGGTGAGTACCATCTTCTCTAAAATCCTCAAATTCTTTGATGGGAGGTGATGATATTTTAAGTTCTGTCTTCTGAGGTTCATCTGCTTTTCTCAGAGAGACCACTTATATAGGGACTAGCTGGGGTTTTGTTGGGGGGAGACAGGAAACACTCTGCCTTGATACCTCTGGGCGGACTCCCCAGGAAACCCCCAAGCATCCCTTCCTTCTTATGTATTTTTAAAATGATGTGTATGCTTTGGGGTGACTATCTGAGTGTAAGTGAGAGTGCTTGTGAAAGTCCAAGGAGGTAGTCACAGCCCGGAGTGGAAGCTCCAGTGGGTCGGAGGCTGCCCACGTGAGTGATAGTAATCTAACAAACAAGGACCCTCTGCAAGAGCAGTGCATGCTCTTTACAGCTGAGCCATCACTCCATCCTAAGCAATTCTTCCGTTAAAAACAACCAAAAATAGATCAGAAATAAATGTCACAGCAGTAATGTTTACCACGGAGCTGTGTGTCTTCAGCCTGCCTTTCTTCTCTGCTGATCTTTAGTGCTTTTAAAATATAACAGAAAACAGTAATATCTCTTACAGTATAAAGCAGAATATAGAGTTAAATGCAAAAGAAGCCCGACAGATTCCACGAATGCTTCCTCTTGTCAAGATTGCTGAAATCTGTCTACTTATCCCTATACTGTAGCGGGACAAGCAAAAACACCTGTCCAATCTACTTCAAAAGGATTATGGAGAACAGACAGAAGGGGAATAAGGGGAATAAAAACATTCTTACATACTACTTAAAATTGCAAAAGTACTATCAAATATGCTTGTTAAAAAAAAACATAAGCTAAAACATTAAGTTACCTGCCGAAATATCACTAGTAAAAACTGTATTGATTTGTACATGCACATCGATCAGCACCTGTGTTTTTCAGCAGAGCAATATTTATTCTAAACTAGATCCAGACATAAAACTGAAAATTGAAATATCACATGTTGTCTCTGAAGCCTACAGTGTCCATTTCAATTTGGTTCCTAAAAGTACCTGGCCAGCTTCACTTCTCTGCTGTTCAAATAAGAACTGGTTTTATCTTTCCCCACTGTTTTTAAACATGAGTCACAACTGTCTCCCTCAGCTTGCTTGGCCATCTATAAATAATACGGGCATCACAGCTATCACGTGCCTCTGCACGTCACCCTTCACTGCGTGTCTTTAAGGACTGACGAACCATCTACAAGGTCTAACATAACACAACAAACATAAGGATGCTGTGTGTGCCATCACGGACAAACATAAAATTAGAAAGGACGGTTACGAGAAATATACAGAGAAACCTCTGTACATTTCCAGGCTTTATTTTCACATAAGGAACTATTTTCAGGAAATCAAATACATTCTTTTGACTCTACTCCCTTTCCACATTCATTCTTACCGGTGTCCATCTGCCAGACATACACAGAGCCGTCTGTGCATCCCACCACCAGGTAGTCATCGGAAGGCCTCCACTTGATCACCTGAATAGGAAACAGGTGGCGGGATGCCAACATGATGCATTTTTTCTCCCGCAGACTTAGGAGTCCTACAGAGTGGTCACTGGCTACAGAACAGACACAATGTTGAACTCTTGCCTAAAAAGAAGAATAAACTTTCATTAGATTTACATTAAAAGTAGAATAAGATAGAATTGTCTCGCAATAACTTAAATGAAAATTACATATATATTCCACTGAAAACCAACCACCATATTAGGTCACTTTCAACAATTTCTTCCTTTGGATTATAATGAAAAGTTCCTGCTTCAAATAGACATGCATTAAAAGTGCTAAATGCTGCAAAGATTAAAGACTGGAAAGACATCATTGAAATTTTAAAAGAACCTCACTAAAACAATTGCCACGTCTGAGAGGGCCACACTGGATGGTGCATGTCAGGGTAGGCGGGGTGATCTGTCCTTATGTGCCTGTTCTCTTGCCATAACATGAACTTATTTTTTGTTTCCAGAGTCAGTCTTTTGTGGTCTCTTTTTCTGCTCATGACTCACTTAGACCCCAGCTTCTCCCTGCATTTTTGTCCCAAAAGAAATTCCTCAGAGTCCCGAAAGCATAGCCACAGTTGAGAGCCACAGCTACCGCACATTATCTGCAGACAGGCACCCCAGCTTCCTTCATGGAGGATGCTTATAATGACAGAAGGTGCAGCGCTCAACTAACCACGGGACAGACACTTGAACACTGTTCAGAGGATGCTGTGCTCATCAGTAGTACCTACCCTTCATTTCCCTTTAAAACAATACCATTTATGAATAAGCAAAGAAATGATTTTCACTAGCAAGAGACAGAGGAATCTACACTACAGCAAATTAAAAGACTTTTAGTTTTTATGGGATAATTTGTAAGCAATTTAAAATGTAGCCATACGAAAGCGACCATCTAAATCGGTTGTGACTGTCTTAAGAAATAAGGGCTGAAATGCTGCATAGCTTTTGTTTTATTGAAAACACTTTGCTATTTTGTTTTGTTTTACTTTGTTTTGTTTTTGAGCCAAGTATCCTGACATAGCCCAGGCTGGCCTTAGACTTAGGATATGCCTACCTCAGCCAACCAAGTATTAGGATTGCAGGCAAACGGGATCCTCAGGATGTCCTAGAATCTTTGGTGTGACTATGACTGTTTTACAAAGATGTATAGCATCATTCAGATCTAAACCTGTTTGATCTTGATCTTCAAATTAAAGCCCCCTGGGGAAGCTGCTGTGCTTGGGCCCTTTTCTGTTGTGAATGCTCCTAGCTCAAGACTGAGTTTTCTCTTTATAACAGTCCAGTATCCTGAGCACTGGTGTCTGGGTAATGTGGGTCTCACTGGTCCTACCTACATCTGCTGTTCTCTCTTCACCACAGTTAGATTTACTTTTTACTCTGGTGAATGTTTATAATTGAAAGTAATCTTAAAGTTAAGAAAACAAGTTCAGAGAGATACTACAAACTTTGCTTAAAGTGTGACACAGAATTGTCTTAGGCACTTCTTAAGCTTGTTTATAAATATTCAATGCCTTTTTTTTCCTTGAAAAAGACATAATAACAATAGAAAATAAACAGATTTCTGCCAAGTACAAATTAGTTTAATGATTATCAAACAAAAATAAACTGACAAACTAAAAAACTAATTTAAATGCAGCCACAATAGACTAAAATTGGGAAATAAACATGTGCAAACATACATATCCTGAGGCTCTTGCTTTCAATTATTTTACAAAACATACACTAAATCTATCAGTTGCATAAGACACGTATTGCTAACTCCAGATGAAAGACAGTTTAATAAAGTGCAAGGCTTGAATGTTTATGATATATCATTAGCACTTACTTTGGATTTGTCAAATAATTCGCTCATTTTATTAAAAGAGATGAATGCTGTATCAGGCGGCAATGACTATTTTTTATTTTGTATCTGGTATCTAATTTTTTTTTGAAAAAGTGGTTGTATGTATTTCTGTCACATAAAGCAGAGCTGCTCATATCTGATCATGACTAACTGGAGAGAACTATTCCTAGACATCACCGTTCTCACTCTGACCGCATGCCTCCACCACGCCTGCCTAGTCCTGGCACTCAAACCTTCTCTGCTACTTATGGTTTTACTGCTTCGAATCATAAGCTCTCTAAAGTCTCCAATAAAAAGAACTAGCCAGTAAATTGCCTGCTGCACACAAGGATCTAAATTTGGGTCCCCAGCACCCACACTAAAAGCCAAGCACAGCGCTGCACACTTGCAAGACCAGTGCTGGGGAAGAAGAGACAGCTAATCCTAGCACCGAGCCTAGCTAGCCAGTCAGTGAGCTCCAGACCCCAGGGAATAACATCTCTTCAAAAATAAGATGAAGACCAACTGAGGAAGACAACCAACATCAACCTCTGACAACCGGCCCCCTAACACGCGCCACCGCCACCGCCACCGCCACCACCACACCCCATGCATACACACATGAACACAGGAACACAGGAACCACACACCCACACAGCGCTAACAGCTCTGTAGTTAGTGTTTCACTGAGGCAGGTGATGGTAATGACAGAATTAGAAGCCAGTTTGGGCTGTACATGTCACTGGCAATGGACTTTGTGATGGTTTGCATGAGAATGCCCCCCATAGGCTCATATGTTTGAATACTTAGTCCCCAGTTGGTGGGACTGTTTGGAAAGGGTTAGAAGTTGTGGCCTTATTAGAGTACCTGTATCAATGGAGGTGGCTTTGAAGTTTTAAAGCTTCACACCACTTTCAGTGTTTTGTGCTTGTAGTTCAAGATGCACGCTTTCACCCCGTTACTTCAAGCACCATGCCTAATATTATGGTGCCACTTCCCTGACTGCTCACCCACTCTCCCGCTCTTTGGAACCATAAACCCAGATAAACCCTCCCTCTATACAGCACTTTAGACACGATGTTTTAACATGATAATAGAAAAGTAACTAGTTCATTGATAATCTACCAAAAAGGAGTAGAGCCATGCAATGAACAAAATTCCTGTAAATGGGAAACCCTCGGGAGGTTTTACATTCACATTCCCCAAGATAAGCAGGTGGGTCATTCCAAAGATGAAAATAATGCAATCCATCTTCATAAGAACACTAAAAGGTGCTATATCATGCTGCTCTTATACAGAGGAAAAGTAAGGAGACTACAAAAATGTTAGCTAACAGCACAGCCTAAGCATTACAAGGAGACTATGAGACATTAGGGTTTTTAAAGATGCTATAGTGTGGAGCTGTAAGAATGAATCATTGGTTGGGAGTACTTGTTCTGGATCACAAGGACAGGAATTGAAATCCTAACACCTAAGCAACAAGCCCAGCAGCCCCACCATGTCTCCCACAGCCCAGATGGGGCAGACACAGGTAGACCTCTGTGGCTTTCAGGATCCCAACCCAGGAAAGATGCTAGCCCCAAGTTCAGGGAGAGACTCTGCCTCAAAGAAGTAGGCTAAGTGGTAAGAGGACACCCAATATCTTCTTCTAACCTGCAATACAAGCTCATGTGCAAGTGTGAACACCTGCATGTACACAAGAGTGTGCACGCACATACACATACACACACAGAGTAAATGCACGTGCGCGTGCACACACACACACACATTTATTTTAATGCAAACTATAATGTCTCAATTTTATCTCTTCAGGTCTACACAATATATCCTCTTATCACATAAATTTACCTAAATACAAACTCACTATGTAACCAACGATGACCTGGAACTTCTGCATGTTTCTCAGATTGGTCTTCACCATTATACAGATAAAGATGTTGAACTTATCTTCCTGTCTCCAATACCCAAGTGCTAAAACTACAGTTAAGTGTCACCAGCAGGCCTGGCTTGCTGTGGTACCAGTGAATGAACTCAGGACACCAGGCATATTAGCACTCTAACAATCGAGCTACACACCCAGTCCCCCTGTGAGGTTTCCTCTCTTTCAGTACAATAAGTGATAACGTTGGAAAGTGTCCCACAAAGTGCCACTTGATAATTTATAAAAATTACATATCATAACTGTAAATAATAAGTATTTAATGAACCTTACTACAAGAAACAGTCTTGAAATAACCACACTAATCAAGAATGAAAACACACACAAAAAATAATACTAGTAAGCCCCCAAAAGCATGGTTATTAGAAATACTTAACTCATTAGAAAATACAGTTCCCTGTTTTATGAATAAAGGTTAAAATAACCCTAATTTCCCTTCTTTCACGAAAATGCTAGTCCAATTCATATAAAGAAAACTAGCCTGGAGTAGAAATGACTCGATATAGTTAAACCTCATTAAGTCTGATTCCACTAATTAATTGAGTTGATACCTTTGAAGCCTGTACGAAAAACTCACAACATGAACAAAGCAAATGCCTAGCGTACTTGATGTAGAAGGGAAAAGACCATTTGAGCACTTCTTTGGTATTAATTTTGTTTTAATGAGCAGAATTATGATAAATAATTCTTAGCTATCTATTAAATGAAAGCACTTAAAAGACTTGCTAAAACACAATTAACATGTTAATATCTGTCCTCACAATTATTAAAAATGCACTTCTTAAAAATATTTAACATTTCATATTTCTTCTTGACTTAGATCCAACTTTCTTTATGAACAATAACACTAGCCATCTACTTTGTGTATAATGACTAATTCTAAAACCTATTAATAACACTTCATTCTTTTTCTACTGAACATGGAAACATTAGCTGAAGATGATTTAAAATAGTATGATAGTAAGATAATGTGTAAAACACTCTGATGATGTAACTGAGATGATTGTACAGGCCAAGCTGAGTGACTCAGACCTGTAGTCCCAGCACTTGACGGGCGGATCCACGAGGAAAAAGAAGAGCTCAAGACAAAGCTAGGCTACATCAAAAGTTCCAGGCTGACACAGGCTACAGACACACTCACAGAGACGTATACACCAAAGTTACCAACTAAGAAATGTAGCACATTTTCATCAAAACTTATGCGGAAAGCATTCATACTCCAAATTCTTTCCATTCTTTACATATTAAAAAATGTTGGGGTGTGTGTGTATAATTTAGGTGTGCCTCTGTGTAAAAATGGTATCACAATTCCTGACTTCAAGTTGTACTACAGAGCTATATAATAAAAACAGCAATGAAATTGGCATAAAAACTGACAGGTTGGTCAACAAAATCAAACTAAAGACCCAAACATAGATTCACACATCTATGGATTTCTGTTTTGTTTTGTTTTGTTTTTTTATAAGGAAGCCAAAAATACACGATGGAAAAAAGACAGCATCTTCAAAAACCATGATGATGAAACTAAACAGCTGCATGTAGAAGAATCCACATAGACTCTACATACACCCTGCACAAAACTCAACACAAAGTGCATCAAAGACTACAACATAAACACCCAATCTGATAGAAGAGAAACTGAGAAATACCCTTTCATTCATTGGCACAGGAAGACTTTCAGACCAGAACACCGTTAGCACAGGCACTAAGAACAATTAAATAATGGTACCTCGTCAAACTGAAAAGCTTCTGCACAGCAAAGAACACTGTCATTTGAACAAAGTAACAGCATACAAAAAGGGAAAATTTTTTTACCAAATACATATTTGATAAAGAGCTAGTGTCTAAAATATATAAAGAATTCAAAAAACTGGATATCAAGAAAACAACCCAGTTAAAAATGGAGTGTTGATTTAAACAGAGAATTCTCAAAAGAAGAAACTCAAATGGTTGAGGAAAACATAAAGAAATATCTAACATCCTTAGCCCTCAGGGAAATGCAAATCAAAACTACTTTAGGATTTCATCTTACACCCTTCAGAACAGCTAAGATTAATGAAACAAATGGCAGATCATGCCAGTAAAGATGCTGGGTATGTTCATCCACTGCTGGTGGGAGTGCAAACTTACACGGCAACTATGAAAATTAGTGTGGTGGTTCTTCAGGAAGATGGGAATTGTGTGTGTGTGCGCGCGTGCGTGTGTTGGGAATCGTGTGTGTGTGTGTGTGTGTGTGTGTGTGTGTGTGTGTGTATGTGTGTATGTGTGTATGTGTGTGTGAAGGCAATGTAAAGAAATTGCAAATTAATAAGGGAGACAGAGTCCAAACTGGAATTCTTGCCACCCAGCAAAGCTTCCAATATTTTGGGATTGGGTTACATCTAATTGAGTTGTTGGCCAAAGGGGTCCATGGGAACCCCCACACAACCAAGGCTATTTCCAAGCTTGCTCTCCACAAACTGACAGCAAGACCCCATGCTGAGACAACACCAACACAACTCATTAAACAGGAATATGGATGAGTCGAGCTGGTGCCTACATAAAGACTTCACCCCTACATTCTAGCAAGTTTGGTACAGGAAGGTACTCTGCATGATACCAAAGAACAAACATAAACGCCAAATAAGCCACAAACTCTCTCATCTTCAATGTTGTCCTTCCTGAAAGAATGCTCAGGCAATGGTGGCACTAAGACTGTGGGAGTAACCAACCAATATCTGATTTGACTTAAGGCCCACTCTACGAGATAGAAGCCATACCCAATACTGTTTTGGTGACCAGAGAGTCCAAGGACCTAGGATAAAACCAAACACTACAAAAAGAGAAAAAATGGTAACAATAAAATGGCTTCTAATGACATTCTGCCACACTCATAGATCAGTACCTTGCTCTGCCATCATCAGAAAAGCTTCCCCCTACAGCAGATGAGAACAAATGCAGACCCACAGCCAGACATGATGCAGAAAACTCAGCCCTAAATGTGATGCCTCCATCAAATCCTTCCCCTAAAGGGGGCTCTGGAAACCCCTCAGAGAGGAAGCAGAAGGAGCGTAAGAGCCCAAGGGGATGGAAGATACCACGAAAACTAGGCCCTCTAAGTCAACAATGTCAATGGGCACATGAACTCACAGTGACAGGGGAACACGTACAGGGCCTGCTCTAGTTGGGGCCTGCACGGGTTTGCTCCAGTAGGGGTTCTAGAGCTGAAAGGAGACAGATGCATGCCCCCAACCCTAGCCCAGAAGCTAGCTCCAACTGAAAACCATTTGCAAATAAAAATTTAGTTTCCTCCCTGGGAGTCTCACTGGGAAAACAAACTCTCTTAAAGGTAGGCTGCACTCCCAGCAGTAGAGGGGCCATGGAAAATGAACTCGATGGCATCTTTGAAGGCTCCTTCTCATAATCTCATGTTGGGGCTCTTCCTGTTCTGTTTTGTTTTATTTTTTAATTTTATCTGATTTTTGTGTTCTCTCTTTATTCCTTTCAGATCCGTTGTATATATATTATGGGATTCCTGAGTGTTCAAATGAGTGGGTCTGCTTCTTGTGCATTTTCTTGGGCTCTTTTCCTTCTGTTTGTTGGTTCTATCCTACTCAGACGTGTTAGTTTTGTTTTATCTTATTATATTTTATGTCATTATTATCCAATAGAAGCCCATTTGTTTTCTTTTTAATGACTTCTTTTTTAATTAATTTATTTTTATTTTATGTACACTGGTGTGTTGCTTGCATGTATATCTGGACAGTTCTGAGCTCCCTGTGGTTGTCCTAGTTCCTTTGGAAGAGCAAGAGTTAAGCAACTCTTAACCACTGAGCCATCTCTCTACCTAGTGAACTTGTTTACCTTTCTCTCTTTTTAATCTCCTCTTAAAGGTTTTCCCCATTAAGTAATCTATTTATTCACTTCACATCCCAAATGTAGCCCCATCTCTTCCCAGTCTCCCCCCTGCACAGTTCATTGCCCCATCCCCTCTCCTTCTCCTCTGAGGAGAGGGAGGTCCACCCTGGGTAATTAGAGACAAAGGGTGAATCCAGATACAAGGGCAAATAAGGAAGAGGTAGGAGGAATTGTAATCAGGATATATTATGTGAAAAATTATTTTCAATAAAAGGACAAAATAATAATTAAACATCAAAAAAGAAAATAATATCAATATTTTCTCTGCCAATTTGTGATAACTATACTAGGAACTATACAATCCAAGTCAAGTCAAGAGGATCATGCAATCTATGCCAGTCAGGGCTACATAGTGGGTTGTTAGCATAAAACAAAAGAAAAACAAATTCCTAGGATGTGGCTCAGTGATAGAACACTTGTATAATATGCATGCAGCCTTGAGTTTAATGCCAACACAAAAATTTTCTGGTTTTTTTCTTTCTTTTCCCTTTTAAAGAGTTATTTATTTTATACATGTGAGTACACTGTCACTGTCTTCAGACACACCAGAAGAGGGCATCAGTTCCCATTACAAATGGTTGTGAGCCACCATGTGGTGACTGGGAATTGAACTCAGGACCTCTGGAAGAGCAGTCAGTGCTCTTGTCACTGAGCCATCTCACCAGCACCAAGTTTTTATTTTTTTATACAGTATAATCTACAAATACCTCAAATAAATATTTTTCTAGATGCATACCCCTCTTTGTGGCAATATATGCCATATGATTTTTTGAAATTAGTGATGGTATCACTGCCCATCCAAAAAAATGTTCAGAAACTTCCATTTACTAAGACTGAAGAGAACCAATAAATAAAAGTCCCTATATTCCTTCAAATACCCCAATCACGAACCTCACCGTTTCAACTTCTGCAACCACCGCCCTCAACCGATCTCAACTGATCAGTTTCATTAAAAAGTGTTGCGCTGCTATAGAGAATCTGTGCAGATTAGACAAAGCAGTCTATCACCGACATAATTTTATAGGCCAAAATTCTTCACAGTATTAACCTTGTCTTAAAAGCAATATAGAGTTATGACCTCAAATTCTAAGTTAAAAGTAAAAGCTAACAATAAGCAAGTATATTTAGCCAAATAAAAATTGTTTTTTATGGGAAAAATAAAAAGAGAGAAATGGTATAAGGACAAGTGGAAAAATATTAGACCAAAACATCAAGGCAGATACTTGGTCAGAGAAATCTAATCCTGATATTTAAAAAGGTTCGTTGAATTTGCCAGTAAATAATCCTCCCATTACATTAAGTGCTGAAGAGCAAAATCCTACAAGCTATCTTGGTGTCTGAAAGTCAAAACATACCACCTAGGTCATCCCGTCTGACCTTACACATTTTAAAGCATTCCCAGAAACCCCTCGTGTAACGTGTTCCTAAGCACAAATTACAGAAATTCCAGGCAGCCAGTTTACCCCTTCCATAGCTCCCTGGGGAGCCAATTCCACTTGCCAACAGCTTCTAATGCAGCTAATAGTCATCCTTTTTTATTTTCGAGTTTTCCTTGTTTGTTTCCTAAACTACAATACTCCTTTGTTGGCACTGTATTTGTCCCAATACTTTTCTCTCTGCATAAATGTCCTCTAAATCTATGAATGCTCGACTGTCCCTCCTTTAAGCATGCCCATCATGAGAAAACCTGTAAGTGACCAGCTTCTTCTGCTCATGAATCAATCCCACTTGTCTCGTAATCATTGCTTCTTGTACTTCCCAGAACTCCTTCTTTGGAACATAAATGTGCCTTTAAGATGTCATTTATCATTCTAAATATTCTATTTAAAAGGAGAGTCTATGAAATTAAATATTAATTTCATTTCCATTCTTGCACAAAACTACAAAAAAAAGACATAATTTTTCTCAATATCAAAAATAAAACTTTTATTTAAAAAAAGAGAGAACTGGTTTTTTAGTATCTATTTTATGAGATCATGAGTCAATCAAAACCCTGACTAACCAACTATATGAATAACATCACTACCAAGGATAATGTCACATCCTCCTTTACTCACTATATAAGATAATTAGACTCTCCATCTTTTTCAGAAGCAGCAAATGAATACAAATCTTCCACACAATAGTAAGAAGATGCCAGAGAAAGACTTGTTCAAAAATAATGTAGTGATTATGTTATTTGAAATGAGAATCTTATTCTTAGCTCATTCCACATTTATAAAAAAGCTTCATGCCGGGCAGCAGTGGTGCACACCTTTAATCCCAGCACTTGGGAGGCAGAGGCAGGCGGATTTCTGAGTTCAAGGCCAGCCTGGTCTACAGAGTGAGTTCCAGGACAGCCAGGGCTACACAGAGAAACCCTGGCTCGAAAAACCAAAAAAAGGAAAAAAAGAAAAGAAAAAAATCACATATATAAATAAAATTTTTTTAAAATGATTTTACTTGGGCTAGATAGGTGGAGGGCTTGTTGTGCAAGCATGACAACCCTAGTTCAGGTCCCTGAAACCAACATGAAAGCTGACACAGCAACTCATGTCTGTAACCTGAGAGACAGTCAGATCCCATGAGGATCTGTATTTATGAGCTTTATGGACCAATAAAGCTGAGTACTGAGACCCTGAACATATTCTAAGGCTTTTTTGGTAGTCATGTCGATTTTTTGTTTTGTTTTAAGTAACTCAGAAGAGTCAGGCGGCATGGGACATGGTGACATGTGCCTGCAATAATCCATTTGGGAGGCGTAACCAACAGAATCACACATTTGATCCTAGCTCTGGCGACACAGCAAAAGCCTATATTAAAAAGTAAATAAATAATGTTTGCATGCACGTATGCACACATTTACCGTCTTCACTCTGCACCCCAGCTAGCTTCCCCCAAGACTGAGTTATCAGTACACACCGAAACCCCAGACGGCTATCGACAGGAGTGGCTTCTACTCTGCGGCTCGACAGAAAACATGAATACCGTCAAACAATCGAGCTACAATTTTAATGTGTTTGCCTTGCTTTATCATATCTAGGTCTGTATGCTTGCAGGAAATAAACACTCAATTTACATACCTCCCAAGTAAGCACAGAGTGTCTCTTTCCTAACATATAAGCAGAACATATGTATCTTTGTTTAAAAGAGATACTGGTTTGCTATCTAAGTTATATCAAATAATATAAAGAAACCTAACCTTGAAAGTACACTATTAGGCAAGAGAGTAATGATGAATTCAATTTATGTCCTAAGAAAATCAATAAAAGGGGCAAAATTTCCTGCTTCTAAGATGCGGAGTCTCCTTGACAAAGGCCCTGCAAAGGTAACAGTTGCACCCCTCTGTGACCCACACTGGGGATCACAAAGAAATGACCCTGCTGGGTTTTTCAGGCAACTGAAAACCTCAATTTCAGACAACGAGCAGAGAGGCATAAGTAGAATTTAAAACTATTTTCTAAGAAATTAGGAGACAATAAGACCTTTCACCCAATCAGTCTCTTCATATCTTGAAATTTCTATGTCATGTAATAAAAAGATACTGTATTATTTCTCAATATCCTTCAAGTATGGACAATTACCTTGCCAATTTTTAAAATATAATCAATCCTTCCTCCTACCCTCTCTAAAAGTTTCAGAGTCAGATTGGGAAGAAAGAAGAGATTCATTCTTAACTTGGACAAATTGTAACCCACGCAGCTTAACTACGGACGAGGAGCAAGGGGAGAAAGCGCAGTTGTAAAGCACTCACCCCCACACAGCAGACGGGCAAAAACCACCTCAGAAGAGGACTTTTTTTGTACACCATTTATGACTTCATAAATACATAAAAAAAAAAAAAAAAAGTATGCCCAGGGCAATAGATGTTATCTTTATTGAAAGTCTCCTGAAACTACCCAGAGCCGCTTTCCTGAAGGTCCCTTCTTGTGTTCTCAAAGCACTGTGAAGAGGTAAAACATGTCCTCCTGCATCAAATTTCACAACTGCTTCATTAGTCACATCGGTTGCTTACTAATCTGACTCTCTGACTGGATTAAATTTAATCAAACACAAACTATATCTTATCCACAAATATACCATTGTCCCAAATCAAAACAGTCCTATGCAGTTTAATAAGTAGCCTGGCTTCCAAAGGATACATGTGCACTCAAAACACACACACACACACACACACACACACAAAACTAAATAATAGATAAATAATTAAATTCATGTCTTTGGAATATTCTTTTAGCTTAAAATATACATTAAAAAATTTACGAAAAGAGATTTTTTAAATATTTGGTATAATATTGGTACAGCCAGCAGACTAAATCTCTCTTAATACTGTGAAAGGGAGTTTCACTGAAAATTCCTTACTATTGTACTGCTTGCTCTTTTTAGGACCCTACATAAGAGTTGGAGCACATTATAAAATTTGAATATCTAAGCAATATATAGCATAAAAATATCATTTTATTTTAAATACAGTAGCATATGACCATAAATTAAAAACTAAACAACAGTCAAGCTTTACAGCTATAATTCCAGCACTCAGGAGCCAAAGGCAAAGGGGGTCACAAGTTCCAGGGCCACCTGGATTGCTTAGGGACTTCCCAGCCAAGCTCAGATGCATAAGGAAATCCAATCTTAAAAAGCCAAGGGATGAGGATGCAGGCAGCTGGAAGAACCCTTGCCTAAAACACTCCAAGTCCTGAATCCCTCAGACTCGGGGAAGAAAGAAAACACAAAACTACACGAACCAGCCAAAGCTGTCCAATTGATTCTATGTGAATTCCTCTGTACTTCCTAAAGATGGAACTTTACTTACATATATGCCCCCCAAATGAATGGAGTTTAAAAATGAAAAGGATGGTAAAGAATTCTGTAAGTACAAGGGTAGCTTGACCTATTTCTAGGTTTTTGGAGGGTGATATGGCCATTTCAGTCCAAATGCCTTGAAAAATATGACAAAATAATGCCAAAACAAAACACAGAAGCACGCGCACACGCACACGCACACGCACACGCACACGCACACGCACACGCACACGCACACACAAAAAGATGAAGTTTGTTTTGTGTTGGCCAACTACTCCTGGGCACAATGCCTGCTCTGGAATGTGGTGAATATGTATCCCATGTTTGTTTTGGCTTTAGTTTCTGTATGTTTGTAGTGTTTGGGTTTTTTTTTTTAAGAGATAGAGAACATACAGCTTTTTCATTTGTGTGTGTGTGTGTGTGTGTGTGTGTGTGTGTGTGTGTGTGTTTGGTTTTGTTTTTTGTTTTTTTGGTTTTGTTTTTTGGGGGTGTTTTTTGGTTTTTTCTTTTTTTTTGGTTTGGTTTGGTTTGGTTTGGTTTGGTTTGGTTTGGTTTGGTGGTTTGGTTTGGTGGTTTGGTTTGGTTTGGTTTGGTTTGGTTTGGTTTTTTGAGCCAGGGTTTCTCTGTGTAGCCCTGGCTGTCCTGGAACTCACTCTGTAGACCAGGCTGGCCTTGAACTCAGAAATCCACCTGCCTCTGCCTCCCAAGTGCTGGGATTAAAGGAGTGTGCCACCACCGCCTGGCAGCTTTTTCATTTTTGAAAGAGAAAGATAAAAAACCTAAAGCTGGAAGGGTTTGGGAGGAGTTATAGAGGGAAAAAAGTATGATCAAGACTGTATGAAAAATGGGTATATAAAAATTCATTTATTTTTGTACACAAATTCCAACTAAGAATCTATTAAAAAAAAAAAAAAAGAAACCTTCAACCTACAAAAACACTTAGCCATACTAATTCTTATGCCTAATTTTGGTAACAGAAAACCAGTAAAATAAATTAAAATGCCTCTTAAATCACTAAAAGCAATCTTATACTAGCATATTTAGTGACATAGAAAGATGAACAGAAAGTCAGGCACAGTAGCGAACACCTTTGATCCCAGCATTCAAGAGGCAGAGTCAGAAGGATCTCTGTGAATTCAAGACCAGCCTGATCTACATAGTGAGTTCAAGGACAGCCAGAACTGTGAGACCCAATACCCTTTCTCAGACAATAAAAAATAAAAGGAATAAATAATAAAACATCTTTTAAAATTATTTGCATTCTGACACCAGCTCAGATCTTTCCCCTCACACTTCCCAAGCTGCCCTTCCTGCAAACCTCCAGCCCTTTCTGTCAGTTGCAGACATCTAGCCAGGGCCACATTGGGTCGGGAGTCAGGTAGGAGAGTCACTCTCCATCCTGCCCTCCATTATGCTCCCTAGAATTATTTATTTAATTTTTAAAATTTCATTTTCACTGATGGTATGAAAACGCTCTCAAATGAATTAAATGTAAACAGAAAAAATAATATTATAGATAATTACATTTTTTAAAGTCATGTGTATACATGAGTTATGCCTGCATCTAAGTATTTATACCAGGTAATTATAGTTTGATCACAGAAGCCAGAAGAAGGCATCAAAACCCTGGAAACTAAAATTATTCAGAGTTGTGAACTACCATGTGGGTCCTGGGAACTGAACCTGAATCCTCTGAAAGAGTAACAAATGCTTTTTAATCAGCAAGTCGGCTTTGAAGCTGTGACAATTTCTTTTTAATAGGCAGTTATATTTTGCTCCCTGCTTTTTGGTAATTTACATAAACATATTTACTTTGCTTGATTCAGACATTGTGCTAGGTTTATAAGCATTTTTTGAAACATGACATTCAAGTCCAGTTAACAAAAAAATTCAGACTCAAAAATGCAAGAAAAATGCTAATCAGAAAAAAAAGCTTTCAGTTCTTTCTTTAGAAGGAAAGAAAAATTGCTAAAAAGAAAACCCGAGGCTTAGGGAAGGCTGCAGAAGAGGGGGCAGCGATAGCGCATGCGCCGGAGGCCCAGGATGCTGCTGTAGCAAAGAGCCTTCTAGATATGATGGGGAAACGGCATCCACAAAATCTCGACAAAGCAGCGGCCTGCCTAACACCTGCGTAATGACAACACAAGTTGACATGCCAATATTGACAAAGTAAATCTCACAAGGTCCTACCCAGAAACGGGAGAGCCTACAGGCAATTAATGACTGCTGAGAGAGAAAGAATCAATTTTTCCAGGAACAAGCCTCCTGATAGATTATCCAATCCCAGGTGCTCAGCCCTAAATACATGTACATCCAACCAACACTAAACGGATTTTGTAAGGTAGGGTGTGTGTGTGTGTGTGTGTGTGTGTTTGTGTGTGTGTGTGTGTGTGCATGCGCGCGCGCGCACATAAGAATAAATTTAAAAGAGGAGGTCCTGAATTTGAAAAGGAGTAGGGGGCGTGCAGGAGGAGCTGCAGGGGAGGGAGAGGCAGAAGCAATGTAAATCATTTTAGTATTCAAATATAAAATTCTAAAAAATAAAAATAAATAAAAAGAAAATACAATGTTAACTGTTCTCTCTGACAGTGAACATTTGTCAAATTAATATATATACTTAGTCACAGTTGATATTCATATTGGCAGACCTGTGTCTGGGAAACAGAACCTAACATTGTCAAATGAAGACGCAAACACTCATGGTCACACTAGCTGCCTACATTACAGTTTCCAAAAGCCATGCTGCCCCCTGCTGGACCACTTTAGAGATTGTGTGACAACAAAATTCCATAACATTTTAAAGAACGTAAGGTCTACATGCAGAAGTAGACAAGTACTACTACAAGTACTAAATAATTTATTTTATTAGTTTGCCAATTATTCTGTTCTAAAAGATATACTAACAGAAAAACAGCTCTGACAACTTAATCATCAATATAAATGAGAAATACTAGGTTCATGTTTATCAAATACAAATAAAATCTTACACTTTAAGTTACTTGGATTCTATTTACATGCCTGAGAGCAACAAAGCCCCTTCCTCTACCGTAGAGAAGTCATAGTAGATAAAGCAACTTACACTACAGTTTTCCGGTGGGACCAGAAGTTGTGTGATCTCACCACCATGAACACAGAAGATATGTTTCATTTCTCCGGAAAATATGTCCCAAATGATGACAGAAAAATCCACACCTCCAGATATCAGGTATCTTTGATCATACCGGGCTGAGACCTGATGAGGATACAGCAGACACGTGACTTTGTTCCGATGGCCACGGAGGGTTCTGTGAGGGGGCCAACCTGCCAAAGAGGTTTGGAATTCAGAACTGGAAAATTAAAGTCTTCACAACGCTTCAGTGAGTGAACAAGAAATGCCTGAAGAGCCACAACCTTTACTTCTAGAACAGGTCTGTGGAGGTGTAGCCGCTAGTTTCCCAAGACTAACAGGCCTTTCAGATGGGGTGAGGGTTGTGTAAGTGGCACATGCCATGTATTCAGAAATTGGTACAAAAAATAATATGAAATATTTCAGTAATAACTTCTTTATTTATTACAAATGGAAGTGAAAATAACGTTGCTATGTTGAGCACATAACATGCAGTGATTTCCCATTGTTTATTTTACTGTTAGTATTGCTACCAAAAAATTGCATTAGTTCAACAGCACTGTTTTAGAAGAGTATCAATACTGCTGATAACATAGCTATATAGTAATCAATTCATGATTTATGAATTACTCAATAATTTATGAAACTATTAACATGTGCAAAGGAGATTAAAAACTGAATACTTTCTTTTTTATAGCCATTCATAGTATTTATTTCAATAACAGATATTTAAAATTTAATTGAACGTACACTACCAATTACACTAGAAATATACCAACTGGTCTTATTTCCTAAATTACAGCACGGAGAACCTCTCCACATCAGGGTCACAGAGTTCTTAGAACACCGTGCACACAGGGAGATCTTCTGGGTACCTCTTCTGAGCATGTGTTCTCCTTGCAGCAGTTGAACTATGGCCGTCTGGGTGGCAGGCACAATGATAATGCTTCCATCTTCCCGGCCACAAACAAGTCGTCCATGTGCTGGTATGTAGACGCTCGCAGTTACTTTAAGGGGTTCACTGCTGTTGGGAATCACACTTAGCTGATCGATAATTCCAGCAGGACAAGGCTTCAGTTTGTCAAATGCCTCTTGCAAACTAATACAAGTTGTCATTTTTAGCCCTGTAGAGGTTTAGTGTCATATAAAATAAATACATTTATGTTTAAAAAATAGTAATAACATTAAATAAATAATATTGATTGAGTCAGTAATGTATCAAATGTTTACTTTCCTAGAAGAAAGTGATACATAAATATTTTCAATTTTGTTATGATTCAAAGTCTTCTATTAAAAAAATTATGAACTCAATGTGCAGATTTACTTACCTTCGTTAGCTTCCTGTTTATCTGCTATGTCAGCTATGTTCCAGATATTTAACCTTCCAGAAGAATCACCCTGAATTAGTAGCTTATGCAAATTTTCCTTGCATCCATAGAAAAATCGAGTAACAGGAGGACAAATTACCAACTGCCAAAAAAAAGGGAAAAAAAATTCAAGTGTCTTTAGCTGAACTTTGGAATTCAAATATTTTATAGATTAACATGCATTCATATTAAGGTATTTTGATGCTTTGTTCATACCCCAGTTTTAGAAGTGCCTACAGCATGATTATTCAGTGTATTTTTGTGTAATTCAATAGTGTTCATATTCATGTCAACTACAGTAGAACATAAATGCTAAAGGAATGAAAAACTTTGTAACATTTCTCTAAAACTAGTGGTTATAGTCTTGTGTTCAATTTTATAAAAAGTGGTTACCAATCACAGGGAAAGTTACAGGGAAAGTTGTTGTTAGATAATTAATCTAGAAATCAGGCTACACTTAACCAGAAAGAAGTCTTTACTTTAAAAAAAAAAAAGAAAGAAAGAAAGAAAGAAAGAAAGAAAGAAAGAAAGAAAGGAAGAGAGAAAGAAAGAAAAGAACTCTACACATAAGCAACACTAAGCAGATTCAGAAGACTATTGATAATCACATATATGTGTAACTACGGTAACAAGAGAAGGAAGTCATCAGGTTGAGAGGGAGCCAAGGACACAGGAGAGGCAGGCTGGGAAAGCACAGTTGGAAATGATGGAAATACAGTACTCACGTATGAAATTCAAAACAGCAAATACACATTTGATTGCCTCAAAAAAATTACTGGTCTCTAGAATTTACCTATAGTATGCATAGGCAAGTATTTAACTGTACTTAAACTTTGATGATTTTAATTTAAAACTATACATTTAACAGGAAGCTACAAGAACCAATATCACATTTCAGTGTCTGAGTGTCTCTCACCATATCACACATACATTTCAATATAAAATATACCAGCACATGCTAGACAATTGGTATTTAAAGAAAATCACTGCACATGATGGTTAACAATAACTGTCAACTTGACAGGATCAAGAATCAGTAAAGACAAGCCTCTGAATACGTGAATAAAGGATCTTCTAGATTTGCACAGGCTGGTCAGGACTGCATAAACCACAATGCAAGCAGAACACCAGCATTCTGATTATGGAAGCAACGTAACCAGCTGCCTTAGGCCTCTGTCTTAGATTTCCCCACCAAGATAGCCTGGATCCTCCAATCATATGGCAAAGCACATCCTGCTTCCTTTACTCTGATGTTAGGTATTCTGTGACAGCAACAAGGAATGTAACTAACCCAGTATGCTATGTTTTATTAATGCAGGTGTTTTCATACGCATCGCTATCCCTGAGTTTAGCTGAAGTGACTGACCAAGCTGGATGGTACCAAGTAGGAGTTCAAGGAAGCAGAAAGAAAAGAATTTATATAGGATTTTTAAATATACCTAGATATACAAATTCTATATTTAAAATATTCATAGGCCGGGTGGTGGTGGCACTTTAATCCCAGCACTTGGGAGGCAGAGGCAGACGGATTTCTGAGTTCGAGGCCAGCCTGGTCTACAGAGTGAGTTCCAGGACAACCAGGACTACACAGAGAAACCCTGTCTCGAAAAAAAAAAATATTCATAGAAAAAAATTTCCCTTCCATTTACCATGCCTCCATTCTCCATTGACGGGTGGGACAAAAGGTTCAGAATGATAAAACTGGAACCCAGAACCAAAACCAAAGCATACAAGACTTTTCTTTCCTAGACAAAGCTTCTTTTTTACTGTTCCCAGAGACCAGAGTACAAAATCCAATATAAGTGTTACTGCGTTTCAGTTTTCTTTTAGTTTCTGTGTATGACTCTTTGCCTGCAGCATTTGTGTATCACATGTGTTGTCTGCTGCTGATAAAGACTAAAAAAGGGTGTTGGTTCCCCTAGGAGCACAGTTAGTGTCAGCTGTGAGCCACCGTGAAGGTACTGGGAACTAAGCCCAAATCTTCTGAAAGAGAACAAATGCTCTGAGACACTGAGTCATCTCTTCAGCCTGCACGACTCAATTATTAATAGTACAAAAGGCTTTTGGAAAACACAGTGAGTTTCTAGTTCAATACAAAAAAAAAAATGTTTAATTTTTATTTTTAATATCCAGGTTTTTGAGTCACTATTTGATTTGAGAGATACTGCAATGCATGAATCAAATAACAAACAGCATCAGTCACCATTAACACACAATTATCCTTGTCCGTTAAAATCTTCACTGTGTTTTAACTCTATAAGTATGAAATAATTTAATGGTCAATATGAATTTTATAAAAAAGTCAATTCTAGTACATAATCAAGATAAGATCACTTGTATTCTTACATAAAGGCAGGTACTATTTAATAGTTAAATTGCATATTAAAAACCTGCAAATTTTGAAATGTGCTTGTAACTCACCATATCAATTTGTTGGTGAAATCAGACACTCTGCTGGACTTTACTGAATCTCTGAGATGTCTATGCACCAGCAACGTAATTATTAATTATAAATGATACCTGAAGAACTTTACCTCTTTATCCTTCTGATCCAAGAGACTATGCTGCACAGGAGGAATCAAATTTTCAACTGCTTTCCCCACGTCACTGCGGAATGAATCACTAGCTGGAAGGCAACTGAAACAGGAAAGTAAGTATCCACTTAAAATACCCATGGGAGGGCAAGGCATGGTGGTGCATGCCTTTAGTCCCAGCACTTGGAAGCAGAGGCATATAGAACTCTGTGTGTTCAAAGCCAGACGGGGCCAAACAGTGAGTTCTAGGACAGTCAGAGCTACATAATGAGATCTTATCTCAAAATCAAATAAAGTAATTAAATAAATGATATGAAAATATTTTTATTCCAAAGTTTATGACAATAGACAAAAAATGGGATTTTTAAGTTTCAGTGTTTAAGTACAGATTAAATAACTTTAAAAAACATTCTTTGAAGGCTCATGAGATGTTTCACAGGTGAGACAGCTTGCTGCCGAGTCTGACAACCTGAGTTTGATCCTTGGACCCTACATGGAAGGAGAGAACTAATGCCCATGAGTTGTCCTCTGACCTGTACATATACACAGCGGTATATGCATACACATATGCACATACATGCATATAGAAAATAAATGAGTATAAAAAAATCTACCTGTTTCTTTGTACCTAGAAGTTAAACTGAAATTATATACAAACCTTAAGACATTCTGAAGCTAAATATTTACAATCCATAAATGTTCTTACTTTAGAGTTATGCCTCAAATTCTGAATCCTTTACATTTAACTAAAATCTTAACATATCTATTTCATACCTGGCAGGGAGTTTATAAATGTAACTCTGCCCATTTTCAGTCCAAATGATGACTTTGTCTGCAGACACAAAGTCCCCTCCAGTCCATGTCTGTCCATTTTCACTAGGACCTGAACACAACAGGGAGTAGTCGCCAGCATCGAATACCTAGGAGAAAAAGAAATTCACAATTTTAATTTACTCTAGCTTGTTATGATTTAAGTAAGACAGAATAACTTTTCACCTGAAAAAAAAAACTTCTGAAAACATAGTTAACAAACTGAGGCTTTTAAACTATGATTCAGCAGATGAAGATATTTTCTCAGTGAGATCTGGGGCAGTCATCATAGATCTCAGCTCTGGGTGACCCCTGGCAGACAGTGAACCAGGTCAAGTGCCGTAGGTGTGCTCCCAGCATCGGAACAGGGATCCTTAGTCATTTGTATGTTGAGGAAGGAAGCACACCTTGGACAGAGACAAATAATAGGAACTCCACCCTCTAGAGCACTTAACATAACTGACACTGTGTTTATCTGGTACACGTCTGACCATACACTCTGACATTGTAATATTTTCTGCTCAGTAGAATTATCTTGCTTGGCCTTACTGCATCAGTGTTCTGAGATTATTATTATTATGAATAGGAAGTTAAAAGACTACATTTTAATATTTGTAATTCTGCATCCATACTCATAAAAATACATTTATATTTCAAATTAGATAAAGCAACTGTTCCAACCAGGTAGGTGGCTTCTGAGACGTCCCCACCTAACACCCTCCTCCCGTCAGTTCACGCTGGATTTTCTGACAGTTTCTAGAGCATATTTTTTTAGAATGTAGTGAGAGTTCTCAATTCTAAGATTAAGAGCATCTTTGTCCTTTACTTGATCACTTACTGGGAGAGAAGACTGCTAGCCTGCTGAGGGCGGCTCCAGTGAGAGGGCTACAAGGCTATCATCACTCTGGGAAAAAGGAATGGGAAGAATGTCTTCACTCACCAGTCAGAGAGATCAAAGGGTTAGGCCTAACTGTCACATAAAGAAGCACAGGAAATCCGACAAAGGCTAAACTTGCAAATGAGATCAAAGTCTCCAAAGATACTGTGATGACAGCCTATGGAAAACTCAACCTGGACAAGAATACATTTCTACTGTTCTAATGTAAGTTTTTGAGGGATTTGTTAAGCAGATTTAAATAACAAGTACCCTTTCCTCAGATGGTATAAGTACTGAAATTACTCAGCCAGCATAATCCCCAACTAAATTCTAAATATTTGTCCTCACCCTACATCAAAGAAACCTCTCTTCTGCAACAGATGGAAACCATTACAGAAAACCACAATCAATCAAAAAGAGGAGTTGTGGAGTCCAGTCCCAATGGATACATCTACAGAATAATTCCCTCACCTAAGGTGCAGAGACCATTGGAGGATGATCCCCGGGGGACTGGAAAATTGTACGAGCACAAGGATTTGCTCTGAAATGACATCTCCCAGAACTGTCAGAAGTTACACCATGAAATCCAGCAGGACTGCCCAAACATGAGCTGAACCAGGACAACAGCAATAGACATGCTGACACTGAGAAAAGCCCTCCAGGCAGGAGACTGAGGCACGCTGAGAGCTGGAGAAACAGTTTTTCCTGGGAAAGGTACACCAATCTGCCATCTAATGGCAAATGGTCAGCCCTGAACACATACATTCAAGTAACATGACACAGATTGAGCAGGTTGTGTTCATGTATTTAGGAAAGTATGTGCACACACACACACACACACACACACACACACACACACACACGAAAGTATGTGTACACACACACACACACACACACACACACACACATGAAAGTATGTGTACACACACACACACACACACACACACGAAAGTATGTGTACACACACACACACACACACACACACACACACACACACACACACACATCAATGAGGCCATAAATAAAGAAGGAATATATTGAAGAATTTGGAGAGAGGAAGGGGAAGGGGGAAATGATGAAATTAATTTTATTAAAATCACACAAAAAAATAAAAGGAATAGTTTTTTAAATACGTGGAAGCTTTGAAAATTGCTAAGTACAGAACAAATGTTCAAAACACACTGGCTAGTTTTCTATGATTAAAGACAAGCAATGTAGATGGAAAAGTCCTGTCATCATTAGCTCTCCAGTGAGAGAGTTAAGACTTCCAATTTGAAGGAGCCAGGAAACATGTATTATTTAGGTTTCGTAACATACTACAAAAGAGAAACGTCCAGCCTACAGAGACCTCATTACCACCACTTACACAATAACTAAGTAACAGCAAAAAGCAGACATTAAGACCAATAAAATAGTCATTAAATCATTCCACAGAGTAAAACACAAAGAGTGCTACACATCAAAGCAAACAGGAGTTCCAAGTGACTGTCAGTCTTGTGACACACACATCCTCAGGAGAATCTGGTGAGCTGTACTGTATCATAAACCGTAAGAGCATGACTTCACATTTTCCACTTACCCTCCAGTATTTGGAGCACACGACCAAAAGTGACCTCTGCGTGAATGCACAAAAAGAGATGCTTTGGCAATTCTGACAATAAATTGGTTTGGATTCCTCCTCAAATATTGGCTCAGTATCCTGAAGAGAAAAAGATTTACAAAGTCTTAGGAATAACATATATTAATTAAAATCATCACAAAACGATAAAGACACCACCAGGGAACAAAAGTACCATGTGATACACTCATCAGTTTAAACCCTTGGGTAAAAAACCAAGACAGTAACAGCAGCAAAAGTATACTCTTAAGAGTAGCAGGACACGGGCTGGAGAGATGGCGCAGTGGTAAGAACACTGGCTGCTCTTCCAGAGGTCCTGAGTTCAATTCCCAGCAACCACCTGTAATGGGGTCTGATGCCCTCTTCTGGCATGCAGGTGTGCAGATAAAGCACTCATATACATAAAATAAATAATTAAAAAAAATGAGGAGCAGGACAAAAGTGTCCTTGCTCCGAAGCTGTGCAGCATTTAAGCCCTGATGTTAAGTCAGAACATCTTCGCTGGAAATGGCAGATGATTGCATTTTGCAGTAGTCCTATGGTTATAAATACTTTCATTTTTTAAAAAACTGATGAATTCTTCCAGTCTTTTCAAATTCAACACTAATAGTCCCTTAACTGAAGTGAAAAATATCAATATAGTTAGGAAACTGATCTTTCTTGTCAAAAGTAAATAATTGTTCTAGTCCACATGACTGACTATGAAAGAAGACTAAAAATGGCTTTTAATGGTTGGTTGGTTGGTTGGTTGGTTGATTGGTTTGTTTGTTTGTTTTTGATGATGTTGGTGTTTGACTATGAAATGTCCCCACGGGCTCAAATGTGAAACCTTACTCTTCACCCTATGCTGATAACTGGAAGTAGTGGAAACTTCAGGAGGTGTGTGCAGACGAAGTTGGTCATTGGAGGCACACCTTTATTATACTTGGTCCTAAGTCCCTTCCTTATTCTCTGCTTCCTGCTGCTCCAGGGTAATCTGGGGCCTTGCCCTCTACACTGCTGCAGTCATGATGTCGCTCACTACTGGCCAGTCAATCATGCCAAGGACTATATACTGAAGTCTCTGAAACCACAGAGGAAACCAAGTCCTTCCTTCCTCAGACTGCATCTGTCAGGCACTCTGTCACTGTTCTGTAAGGGGGATGCAAAGGTAACTAAAACGGCTAGTTGACTTTGTTTAGTTCCTTCAAGCAAGTTCTTCTAACTGTTATTTTAAACAAAAGCAGGAGGAAAACACCTACCTCTTACATTTCTCTACTGCAAATCCTGGATGATACATTTCTTATTTTACATTCTTGATGGAGCGAACCTCTCCATCGGAACAGAGAAAAATAATTCACTCACACTAGCAAACGAAAGTGTTTCTTTTCTAATATGTGCATGTGATTATTTCAATAGAAAAGCTTTTTTAAAAAAATTAAGTGAATAACACGGAAATCCTACAAGGTTTAAATGATAAAATAATAAAGATGGATATCACTGCCCATCTCACCTGCATTCCACTAATTTCAGAGGTAACAATCCACACCTTCAGAATACCTGTCACGGAGAGCGCTACCACAGTGTCCTCTAAACCAGGGAGAGACAAGAAGCCAAGGTAAAACACAGCATGCTTTCTTCTAACATTAAAACAGTCTGCTCTCATGAACTCAGGTCGAAAAACATACTTCCCTATGCTTATAATTATACAAACTCAGTGTTTACATTAGTGTTCTTTTCTGAAACAAATTATGTTTGCCCTGATGGTTTCCAATCAAAGGCTTCAAAGCAAACGAAGAAGCAGTAGCAATGCTGACTGAGTGTTAGCACTTATACATGTTCATTCAATTTTCTCTTCCCTTTTCACTGTCTCCATGACAAATGGCACCTCTTGGCAAGAGATAAGACCAGAATCCAGAAACACACGTGAAGCTACAGGTCTTATCATTACCAGACGCTAGCAATGCTAACCCTGCCTCACTGGAGAAAACTCTCATAGGCTAAAGCTTCCCAGTGCCTGGTGACCCGCCCACCACACTGAGGGGAGGGAATCTAAGACCTGTGAGTTAAATATTAATTCAGCCAAAACCCACTGTGAAGGGGACAAATCACAAATTACAGAAACAAGTATCTGTTGAATATAAGAATAAACCAAAATTGTTAACTTGGACAAATTATAGCTTGCCACAGTAAACTAAGCAGTAGGGTGATGTTCAAGCTGCCGGAAGGAGTGACCTACTGACCTTGTGTCCGGTGCGAGCGGATAATGCTCATGGAGCTAATCCAGTCTGGCGATATCTTTGATACCAAAGAATACAACACCTCAAGGCTGGTGGCATCAACGACGAGGATTTCAGGGTAATGTCCATGGCACAGAAGCCTTCCCTCTTGCTGATTTCCAACAGAGAACTGGTAGAACTAAATTCAAATTTTAAAACATATATATTTTTAAATGTACTGCTTCAGTTGAGAAACTTGAAAAACATGCATGATGTTATGATATTCCTGTAAACACTGCATTGCATTATCCCAGTAATCGTTTCAGGTGAGTAAATCCATGTTGGGTTATACTAATTTTTAATATTTAAGAAAAAATATTTTCCTAGTGTCACATACTCAGTTTTGAACTCTTACAAGGCAAAACTAATGATTAATCCTTATCTCTAGCATCTAAAGCAGATAATTTCATGAGGAGGTAGGGGATGCATTTTTGGATTTGTGTTTTGGTTTTGTTAGTTTGGGTTTTACTTGTTCGTTTGTTTGGGTTTTTATTGTTGTAATTTGGTTTAGGTTTTTTTGTTTGTTTGTTTTGCTTTGCTTTCTGTTTTTGTTGTTGTTGTTTTGTTTTTATACAGGGTCTCATAATGTTGCTTTGCTCTGGTTGGCCTGGAACTCTCAATATACACTATCCTAGCATCAAATTCACAGACATCTACCTGCCTCTACCATCAGAGTCCCAGAAGTAAGGTAAAGTATCACCACACAAGCAAAAAATAAAATAAAATGAGCTTAACAAATTAAATAAAAAAGAAACTCATGTGAGTCACTAATCTGAATTCTGATAGGAACAGGTGAGCGTGACAGATACACCGTCTGTCACAGTCTACCCATTGACAGAACCTTGAACCACACTTTAGTGAGGGTCACTGTCACTATGATTGATCAATCACCATGACCAAAACAACTTGGAGAGAAAGCCCTTATTTCACTCAAAGTCCTATATAACAGTCCATCACCAAAAACAACAACAGCAGGCACTCAAGCACAGGCAGGAACCTGGAGCCAGGAGCTCATGCAGAGGCCATGCAGGGTGCCACTTACTGGCTTATTCACCATGGCTTGCTGACCTGCTTTCTTATAGAAGTCAGATCCACCAACCAGCTCAGGGATGGCACCACCCATAAGGGGCTGGACCCTCCCACAAAAAAAAAAAAAAAAAAAAAAAAAAAAAAAGCCCTACCACTGGACTTAAGGGATATTTTCTCAGTTAAGGTTCCCTCTTTTAAGGTAACTCTAGCTTGTACCAACTTGATATAAAACTAGCTAGCACAAACCACGTAGGAATTCAAAATATCTTCACATTTCCTAGGGAGTTTCTAGGTTGGGTTAATTGAAGGAAGACACACCTTAGTGAGGGTGAAACTATCACATGGGCTGAGAACCGAGCTGAACATCGAATTCATTTCTCGGCTTCCTAACTGCAGAAGTAGTGTGATCAGCTGTCCTTACCTTTGCCACCATGCCTTTCTGACAACGACAGACTGTGTCCACTTGAACTGTAACCTGAAATAAGTCCTTGCTCCCCTAACTTAGCAGATATTTTTTTCACAGCAACAAGGAAATTTAGTAATGTGGCAAACAGAGAATAGACGTGAAGGATGACCGATGTTCAAGCATGGAATAATCTATCTTCTCCCAGAGCCCCCTAGACACTAGCAAAGAGGCTCCCGGGACCCTAGACACATGCACATGCACAAGGGGAAGGTGTGCCATGTGAGCTCAGAGGAAGTAGCAGAGAAGAGTCCTTTCCCGAGGGCATGGGTATTTTATTAGAATTGCCTGACTAAAAGCCTCTGTACTCGATCTAATGCTATATTCCCACTTTGATATTGGGAAGGAGAATGTCTACATGAAAATCCAAGTTTTCCATGCATTTAAGAAAAGATGTCTCTACTATTTGCTGACATGAAGGGGAGTTGCACCTATGAACTCTCAACACCTGTGACTGCTACACAAAACCTGCAGGACCACACCATTTACCATTCCTCACAAGGCCCCACTGCTGGGGATTTGATTTGTGCTTACATGGGGATTTGCACGTCCGCTGCGGGTCCCTGCCAACAGTTAATTTTTTTGACAGTGGCCAATAGCTGGTCAGGGAACAGAGGCAGAATTTTAAGGATTCCCAGAAAGAAAATACAAGGGAGGAAAAGAACAAACAGCCAGGGCAGAAGAAAGGAAGAGGATACAAGCATGAGAGCTGTGGATGACAGAGAACTGACCATGGAAGAATGGGGGGGGGGGGGAAGCAGCCCTAGGAGCCACTCCCCCATTGGGTCTGGGGTAGCAGAGATAAAGTATAGATTCTAGAAAGTAATAACCCAGGATTACTGGAGAGGAGTATGTGCTAGCAGTGGGGAAGTTTGGAAGTGACCAGCCATTGAGCTAGTTAAGGCATATTAAAATATAAAGGTTTTGTGTGTGTGTGTGTGTGTGTGTGTGTGTGTGTGTGTGTGTGTGTGT
>JANHMN010000013.1:24492228-24504354 GCA_030674055.1 Rhabdomys pumilio
TGTGTGTGTGTGTGTGTGTGTGTGTGTGTGTGTGTGTGTGTGTGTGTCTTGTGTGTGTGTGTGTGTGTTTCATTCATGAATCCAGAGCTCTTGAGCGGGTGTAGAGCCGTGCTGCACAGAAAGCAAACCTGAACTATTCATCGCTATACCCCACCCAGCTGAGGGTAAGCTGCTGAGGGAGGGTGAGTTAATTTTCTTCAGTGACCTTAAGGCCCCTCACAGGTTGCTCATGCACAAGTAGTCACCTCTATAGCCATGTGCATACACAGGCAACACTAACTGAACTCCGTAGAAACAATAATAATTATAGAACAAGAGTACAAGAACGTGAGAACAGGGTATGGAAGGGGACCCAGGAGAACTTGGGAGTGAGGAAGTGTGATGAAAATGGACTGAGCACATATGAAATTCTCAAAAAAATATTAACATAAAATATTGCACAGAATCATTTAATAAATTGCTATTTTTCTGTCATTCAATAAGTGTAAATGTCACCAAGGGTCATCTCTGTGTACATAAAAACAGTCTGTGCCAATGTGCACATACCTTTAATCCCAGTACTTGGGAGGCAAAGGCAGGCAGATCACTATGAGTTCAAAGAAAGCCTGGTCTACATAGTAAGTTCCAGAATAGTCATGGCCATGTAGACAGGTCCTGTCTCAACAATAATGATGATGATGATGACAACAACAACAATAGTAAGTACAATAATTGTTATTGTTGTTATTATTATTATTATTATTATTATTATTATTTTATTATTATTTAAAAATTCTCCTCTGGATCTGAATGAGTGAGGAGGACAGAGTAAGCTGCCATAATAGTTATAAATCTGACAAAAGGCGCCTTCTATTTATATATGACTACTAATCTAAACACAGAAGGTCTAGAACAGAATTAGATTTTTTTAAAGTACTCAAAATATATTCAGCAGAAATAAATAATTCCCCTAAAACATAAGACAGAAGTTTTTAAGCCATAACTGCAAATTGTACTAAAATCAAAATAATTACATATGATGAGCATGACACAGCTTTTACACTAAAATCATATAAAATGAAAGTGTTTCACATTTACATGAGTGTAGCTGGTGTACACAAATATGTGTGCACACACCTGTACAGACCAGAGGACAACCTCATGTGTCATTCTCCAGGCACCATCATATGTACTTATTTGTTTGTTTATTTATTTGTTTATTTAAGACTAGGTTTCTCACTGGCCTGAAACTCACCAAGTAGGCTGGCTGGCCAGTGACTCCCATGTTTTAATGACGCATTTGTCATAAACTGTGTTGACTCAAAGGAATAGATACAAACCTGTATGCCAGTGTGTGTGCAGGCTAATTTTGTAAATTCAATACATCTGCCGTCATTCACGTCCCAGAGGCACATCTCTCTATAAAACAAAATAATAGCTCATCCTGGATCTAATTTACAATAGTAACCTTGTCACGGTGGCTTACAGTTAACTTCCATTGGAACCAATATACTGCAGGAAGGAAAGTAGCTTGTATTCATTACTGCTCTTGATCAGATTTCCCATTGCCTTCTCTCACCACTCTAACCCCATTTCCGACCTATCAACAACCCCATCTCAGTCTCCAGCAGTCTTGGAACAGAGATGCACTCCTGATTCCTCACTGGCTGCTAGAGTCTTGTGAGTAGTTCTTGGCAGAACTTAAGGGAGGCTCTCCAGAATGTTCCTTCTCCTTTGCAGAGGTTTCTCATAATGACTGCTCCAACTAGTAGCTGTTCCCTCATCCAGAAGCTCAACCTTAAGGAAATAAGGAAGCAGAGCCAACCTGGAAGTGATCTGCAAGGACTGAACGAATATCCAGAGATAAAGCTGTAATCTGAACTTCTGAGAGCCAAAGGATACATTAGTGTGCCCTGCATGTGCAGCACTGTAAAACACAAGCCAGCTAAAGCCAACAGAGCCCTGTCAGCACACCACTACATTATGTTAGTTTTAATATATGAACACCAAAATATCCTTATATTTCAAACTAAAGAATACACTGAAAATTATACATATTGCTATGTCTTGTCTTTTAAAGAAATAAGGTTTACTTAACAGAAAAGTATTAATAAAATGTGTAGAGTAACTTTTATTCACCCGATGTAATTGTTGTCTCTGAGGATTACTGCCTCTATATGCTGACTGAGGCCTACTCCTTGAAGCTTCTAGCCTCTCTAGGCCTAGGTTTTCAGCCTCTGTGGCTTCCTGCTGAATTAGCTCACCCTTTCTTGTTCTTTCTGAGCTCCAGCCGTCTGACTCAACTAAGCTTTTCTGGCTCAAGCTCCTCTCCAAGCTGACTGATTCAATCTGGCTTCTCTCTATCTCTGACCCTCCTAAATTGCTCTGTTTGACTCAAACTAACTCTAGCAATCTGTTCTAATCTTTTGACTCCCTCTTATTCTCTGGCTTGTTCTGTCTTCACCTGCGTCTAGCTTGTTCTCTCCTCAACCTGTCTCTGTACAACTGTCCTGGTAAAACTGCCTCCTCTCCCAGCACTGCTCTCTCCTAAGGAGCCTCCCTAAATTCTGTCTTCTCATGGGAGTTGGGCAGATCCTACTCTGTCAAGTCTTTCTCTGATTCATCACTTTGTCTGCCACTCAATTAGACATCACTTTAAACATGGTCGATTCCTTCCACAAACTAGCTTTACCCTCATTGCTTGGGATTAAAGGTGTGTACTAGGGGTATGTCTGTATTCTACAGGAAGGATTAAAGATATGTGCTAAGAGTTGAGCCACACCACAACTAGAAAACAGGTTTTTTTCAGTAACTAACACAACCTCGAGTGTTCACAGTGTGATCAAATATCCTGCAACAAAAATGTGATGATATTCACTAAAGTTTTTTATTTTGTTACATCTCAAATGATATATAAATATCTCTGTTGTTTGATACTTGGTTTTTGAAACAGTCTTGCTATGTAGCCCCAGCTGGCATGGAATTTACTAGGTACCCATGATAGTCTGACAGTCTTTAACTGTCAGCAACCTTCCTGTCTCTCCCTCTGGAGTGCTGGGGTAACAGGTGTGTCAGGCATACACCACCATACCTTGCTGAAACAATTTTTCAGTCAGCATTCACCGTAAAACAAGTGATCCGATGCAAATGATCCTTTATTCAAAAAAAAAGTATTGCTTTTACTTAATGTTGTCTCTTCCTGTTTCAAAAATATTCATATAAATTCCAATCCAAGTATTATAGAAAGGAAAAAAAAGATGTTTTATATAAATGTCTACAAGTTCTCCAACTTGTTTCAAAAAAAGAAAAAAAAAATGTTTTTAAAGTTCTTCCTATTCTGGACCCTACTGAGACTGTTCAATGGCCTGCCTCTCAACACGGGGCACATTCTGAGGCAGGGGACTAGCTTCAGTAGCATGTGAACACACACATCACAACAGCAAAAACTTGGCAGAGCTCTGCCTCCCAGTCTGACACAGCATGGCATCACTGGAATTTCTTTTTTTTTTTTTCCCGAGACAGGGTTTCTCTGTGTAGTCCTGGCTGTCCTGGAACTCACTCTGTAGACCAGGCTGGCCTCGAACTCAGAAATCCGCCTGCCTCTGCCTCCCAAGTGCTGGGATCAAAGGCATGCGCCACCACCGCCTGGCTATCACTGGAATTTCTTAAAAAGCCCAAAGTTGCCAGCTGATTCTATAAAAATGGGCTATCACTGGAATTTCTTAAAAAGCCCAAAGTTGCCAGCTGATTCTATAAAAATGCCATGCAAACTAATGATCATGCTTTTACTTTCATGATATTCTGGGTTTCTCAAAAGCAAAGAAAGGCAATAAACTATTACAGAAAATTAGTTGTGAAAAACAATTATTCTTAAAACTATAATTTAAACATCCTCTTTCAGGTTTAGACAGTGTAAGAACATGCTGCAGTAGAAAGAAAATTATCCCTGGTCATGCTAGTTATAAATATGAAAGTATCAATGTCACATGACAATCTATAAACATCTGTGGATGTGCTATGTGCGTGTGATAGAGTCCAGAAGATGCTGTTGGATCCCCTGGAGTTGATCTTAAAGATGGTTGTGGGCTGCCCAACATGCGTGCTGGGAACTGAACTGGGGTCCTCTAGACAAGTTGTAAGTGTTCTTCAACTGAGTCATCTCTCCAGCCCTATAAACACACTTTTTAACTAACAAAAACTATATCCTTGGACCGGGCAGTGGTGGTGCATGCCCTTAATCCCAGCACTTGGGAGGCAGAGGCAGATATAGGCGAATTTCTGAGTTTGAGGCCAGACTGGTCAATAGAGTGAGTTCCAGGACAGCCAGGACTACATAGAGAAACGCTGTTTCAAAAAACCAAAAAACCAAAAAAAAAAAAAAACCTATGTCCTTTTTGTTTTTTAAGGCAGGGACTCAATGTGTGACCCTAGTGAGCCTAGAATTTTCAATGTATATCCAGGTGGCCTCGGACTCATAGAGATCTACCTGCCTCTGCGTCCTATGTGCTGGCATTAAAGGTATACACCACCACACTCAGCCAAGATCCACATTTTTTAAGACATAAAAACTTGGGCATGGACTGGAGAGTTGGCTCAGACGTTAAGAGCACCAAATGCTCTTCCAGAGATCCTGAGTTCAATTCCCAGCAACCACATGGTGGCTCACAAAGATCTGCCATGGGATCCGATGCTCTCTTCTGGTGTGTCTGAAGACAGCAACAGTGTACTCATATACATAAAATAAATAAATAAATCTTAAAAAAAAAGATTATTAAAACTTGGGCGCTGGGAGAGAAACCTGACCGATATACTGAAAACAGAAAGCAGACTATGACGTACCCATTTGCAGATGCACTCACAGTGTACTGTTTGTCCCCAGAAGCACAGGCTTTTGACAAACAAGTGATGGACGCTGTGTGACCAAATAACAGTGCTCGGGGATTAACCTAGAGAGGCAAAAATATGCTGCTATAAGTAACAAGTTATAGTTAGCCTTGGAGCTGGAGAGATGGCACAGTGGTTAAGAGCATGTGCCATTCTTTCAGACGACCTGAGTTTGGCTCACAAATACCTGTAATTCCAGCTTTGGCCTCTGTGAACGTCCAGCAGCATGCGCGCGTGCAAACACACACACACACACACACACACACACACACACACACACACAGAGTCACACATACACACTTATATAAATAATTTTTTAACAGTTAGCCTTTCAATCAGTAATCATGTTAAGTATTCAATATAAATATACAGGCTCAGCTTGGAAGAGACAATACCCAGACACTGAGAAGTAAGGGCAGGCAAACACTGTACTGTGTGATGTGCTACTAGTTACTGACTTACATTTTAAATGTACAGCAACCATTCCAATACTCACCTCCAGTTCTATTGAAAGATCCCAGAGACATATTTGTCCGTCGTGGCATCCAGTTACAATTGTACCCCCATCATCTGTCAACAGTATTGACGAAATGCAATGTGTGGGTGCTTTGCGGCCCCAAAGAACAATGGGCAGAACTAGACTGTTTCCTGCCATGGCGTTTTCAAACCTGAAAATGTAATAAGAATAATGTCAGACAGCTGTCCTAAAACACATTATATGCCATTATTACGAAGTCAACTTCATAATAAAGATAAGTATATTTTCTAAATACCAAGATTTAGCCACTTAAAGTGCTCTCAAATAAAAATGGCTAATTTATCATATTTATTCTCAAGGTCAGGGGCTTAAAACATTGGGCAAAAGTATTTACTGGAGGCACTCACAATTTTTTGAGTTTTATTATTGAAAGTCTAATTATTCCAATACACACTGATTTATCACATCAGTGTACAAAGCAACTTTAAGTGTACCATTTTATTTCAAATCCTAAAACAGTCTTCCCAGCTTAGAAGATAAGAAAATGAGACGTAAGTATTACCTGTCCTGAGGCAGAATGCTAGGAAGCCATAGTGCTCAGATCCGAGTTCTGGCTGCCTGGTACCAAGTCTTCTGCCTTCACAAGTAAAACAGTCAAACCCAAAACTGAACTCAGAGAACACAGTGCATAAAGACTATACCAACATCACTGGGCAAAGACTGTAAAGAACGTCCATGGTCTGAGAATTCTGCTAAGCATCGATCATGTAGGTGTAAATATAAATACATTTGATCTCGATCCTTTCTTAAATTCCATAAGGTAAGTTCTATGGCACTGTCTTTTGACAAAGACATTAGACAGAGTCACAGAGACAAGTGATGGACCCAGATCAGCACCCTGACGCCAGAACCTACAGTCTGCCTTACTCTGAGTTAGGAGGGCCTCAAACCTCAGTAAGTTCCCAAAGTGGTATAAAATAATTCCCTTCCAAAACAAACTACAAGGTCTGTTTCACTGTGTGCTAAACAGTGAGTGAATATACTTAGTGAGAAACTCACTTAACCACATTTACTCCAGAGGTCACATATGTCCTTTGTTGTGCTGAAACCTGGGGAAAAATAATGTCCTTAGATGACTGCACCCAAATTAAAGCATGTTTCTGATGAAGAGGTTTAAATTTGAAATGATAATTAATCAGTACATACTCAAGAATACCTCTTGTAGGAAATCATGAACATAAGATATCAGTGCTTCATATAACAAAACTTTTTGGTAAACCACTTAAGTGTTAGAGTTATATGCTAAAGACCTAAATAAATGTGAGTTGAGAGAAGTGAGAAGGACAGTATAAAATAATCAAAGCGAGCTCCACACAAAAGAGGAGTCTGCTAGGTCTAGGGAGCTGCCTACAGCCTGCAGATGGTCAACCAAAAGAAACTGTCTAAAGAGAAAACAAGGGAAGTAAGAAGGTCGGGGACACTGGAATGCCTACCAGAAACAACCAATACAACACTTTTTATTTTTATTGAAATTTATAGCTCTCACCAGTCTGTTTCTTCAAAACATTTTCTTGTTACAATTAAAAGGTATACATTTAAAGAAAAAAACTCAGAAGACATCCTTATTAATAAAGTCTGTTTGTGCTATATCAGCTTCACAAGCTATCATGAGATTGCAACTATGTCCATACTCCTACCAAACATTCCCAAGGAAAATTAAACTCTAAACTGATCTTAGTAAATTCAGAACAGTGTGTTCCTAGAAGCACAGCATCCTCAACAAAGACTTTCTGGAGAAACGTATTTGGAAGGAGTTCATTTCCATGGTGACATTTGCTTTCAATCATATCACCGAAGATTTCCCCCCAAGCAAACAGACAAGCTCAAAGCATTGGATACAACCCGAGGATCTCTGGGAAAAACACTATTCCTCTAGATATTCCAGGATCCACTCAAAATCCAACCCAAGTTAAAGGCAAAGAAGGCAGACCAATGACCAAGGAGTAGATGGTAGTAGTACCTGAGAACATTTGCTTGTATAAACCTTTGAAAGACTAATAAAAGTGAAACTTTAGAAAAGCCACCAGAAGTACTAGTGAAATAATATGAAGTAAAGGACAATGTGGCTTGCATCCATGTCATATCAAATATCTGTGCATATACTTATCTCTATATAACTGGTCAAAAATGAGAAATGAGTAAATTAGTCCAGATTTAACCGAATTTAGTCATTAGATCACAGGGTTTAGAACAGATTTAATCATCAGACCACAAGAATCTAAATCTGAACTTCTCTGAACTGATGAGTCACTAGTATCACTCTTAAATAAAAAGGGGCACTATAAATCCAGAGTGTGTCATGTCACTCTTCAATCAATACCAGCGTTCAAGTAGTCAATTTATTTATTAATTCTCCAGGCTTCATACTGCTAACATTATCATCTATTGCTGGAAAAGAAATATATCCCAAAAATCTTTATAGTGAATCGAAATGAACCAAGCCACAGAAGTCACTGAAACAAAAAGCAAAATCATATATTCATGGAAAGGCCAAAAGCAAAACTATTAATCAAATGACTAAAATAATCTGATAGTGTATTAAGCTTAATAAGAATGCTTGAAGAAATTACATCACTAACTCTCCAAAGTATTGTATGTATATTAACATTTTCTAACTAGTATTTCCAGGGGAAATGCTATATTCCAAACTATAGCATTATCTAATAAATAAAAACATTCCAATTCTAGATGTCTGTGGAAACGGAAAATACATGGCTGGGGCAATGGCTCAGTGGAGTAGCATTTGCTGTCCACATGCAAGGATCAAAACTCAGATCTGAAACTGGAAAGCACATCATTCAGTCAAATTGTCTCATGCTGTTTGAGCTTCCAGAAAAGATGGCCCTAGAAGCAGGATTGCCCCCTCCCATTTCAGACTCAAGTATGTTTGTCTCAAAGCATTCTCTAAGGCCACTTGTCAGCAACTAGGTGTCCCTCTAATTCTGTGACAAGAATATAACAGCAAAACAGCCCAGAAGTTAAAAACATTGTGCCCATGAGAACAGCTAGAAGGTGTTTTCACCCTTTCCAAAGGAGGTGACTATTCTTTATCCCATGGTGTAAAGGTTGGAAAGAAAAGCCAGAAGTTCAGCCATGGGAATTTCATCCATGGGGAGAAAGCTTAGACATTAGAAAATAACTTATATGTATCATGGAAATTCACCCCTAAATATTTTTAAATACAGAATTTAAAAAATAAGGGAATTCTTCTCCAGGATAAACACAATACTGTTCTCAAACAGCACCGGCAATATTGTCCATATTCAAATTACTCTAACTGTCTACAAACCAGCAAATAAAACACTCAAGGAGTATGCAAAGTATTTCCTTGTTGTGAACTCAAAGTATGTGTCCTCCCAAAATCTTACTCGTTGAAGCCCCCGCTAGTCAATGTAACTGTATTTAAAGAGAGGCCCTAAAGAAGGCCATGGCTAAATGCACAGCAGTTCACAACCATCTGTAACTCCTGTTTCAAAGGACCCGACCCCTCTTCTACCCTTCAGCATCAAGCATGCACTTGGTGCACAAACGTACACACAAGCAAAACACATAGACACATACTTTTTAAATTGGGTATAAGAACATTAATTTTTCTGTACTGTTTTTATAACTTTCAATTGCAAAGAAAGATATGTTTCTATCTTAGGACAGCAGGCATCTTCACAAAGGCACCAATATCTTCTCAGTCTGTGCTCTTTCTGAGCACTAGGGAGACTTCCTATTACTTACTACTCACACACAAACTCAACTTCTCTCATGAGAATGGGGATATGTGAACTAGGGTGACCCCTACCTATTGGTCCACCAATGAGAAATGCAGAGAGCAGGACCTAACTACCTCAGAGCCAAACATACTTGTCCCCGCAATGATGGAAACACAGGAAGTTGCAAAGGTTCCCTTGGGATCTCGGAGGCGATTCCTACATCATTGGTCAAGAGACTGTGTCAAGGTCAAGATCTCTCTGTGTTATAGCATCAACAAAGCGGCCGTTAATGTTATGAATTTTTGTGCCAGGGGTGGTGGCATGTCTAAAATCCTAGCACTGGGGAAGCAGAAGCACAGGGATTTAATGAGTGTGAGACCAGCCTGGTCTACACTGAATTCCTGGACAGCCAACACTACACAGTGAAATCGTCTCAAAAAAACAAAAACAAAACCAGAAGGTAATGAATGGTCTTTATGCCTTTGCCCTTACTTCCAATTTATTAAAGACTCAGAAAAACTGAAGCCGACAATGAAGAGACAGCTAGGCCAGAAAATGCAGGGAAGAAATTGAGTAATTCCTTAGCAAAGCAGTTCTAGAATTAGAGCTATGAGGGACCCAGCCTTCTAACACCCACAGAGCTGACAAGGTCATCCTTTCCTGTTTGGATGGCAAGAAATAAAACTCTCTCAATGAAGCTGCACTTCAGGATTGCTATGTTTAAGGACGTTCCAGTGTATGTTTTCACAAGGGTGTGTGGGAAGAACAGAGGGTAACACAGCAATATACAAATTTTCTTATTATTGAAACAACCCTAAATAGATGAGTTATAGGTTTTAGAAAAATACATGGCTATCTTTTCAGAAGTAAATCACAATTTTAACAGTGAATCACAGATTGTCAGGCACGTTACTCATGTTTTTCATTTCTGCAGCTGCCGTGGCTGCCCAAGCTCCTCCACTCATCAGACATGTGCATCAACTTCAGCAGCTACGGATTTGTCCATCAGCTCTCGCTCTGCAGCAGAAACAGGTTCCACTTAGCAGAACGAACCTGTTTTCTGGCCTTCCCCTCACCCTCCCACTCACCCTCCAAGCACCTCCCAGCACCTCCTAGCACCTCCCAGTGGCTCTACTAGTTCCCTCCTACCATCCTCAGACTCTAAGTTGAGCCCTGAAACTTCACCATATATAAACTAAATTAAACCACCCAGAAGAAGAAACAACCAAGACAGAGGTCAAAATGTCTCAGTAATCAGATCAGTAAAATACACTGCGTAAGTACACTGAGAAGAACCAGTTCTCCCATTGGCTGCCTCTATACTCAGAGGATACATGTAACCTAAGCTACAGCATTCATATTACCTTCCTTAGAGACTACAGACAGTGCTCTGCCTAGCTACAAACTGCTGCTTGACTAGGCCATCAACCCCAAGCTAAACTAAGCTCAGGTCCTGTTCTTTACACTAACTAATCTACCAGCAGCCTCGGATGTGGTTCACACAGCCTCCTCGAAACACGTCGTTACCTGGCCTCCACACCTGCAGACTCTCCAGCCTTTCTTCTACTTTTCCTAACCTCGATCCCCATAAGTGTGTGTGTGTAAAATCTGACTATTGCCTGGTGACAAAGGTGCAGTGAAGTGGCCCTGGCTTGTGGTGCTACAAGTGGCAAGTGGTGCTCACGAAACTCTCTGCTGCTGGTGCGTAAATTCAGAGAAACAGGAACAGGTAACAGCAGCAGAGAATGGTAGATGTAGCAGTGAGAGTCAGCAGTCACATGAAGATGGTTGGCTGATCAAGATGACACTGAGCAACCTTCAGAGTGAATGAACTACTAAGTGATGAAATGTATGAGAAATCTGTAAAATCCATTAAGGAGTATACACACACACACACTACACATATACACACACTACATACACACACACACACACCACATACACACACACACACACACACACACACAACACACACATACACATACCACACACCATACACACACTACACACACACTACACACGCAACACACACACACACATACACATACCACATACACACACTACACACACACCAGATAAAAGGGTGTGATATAACTGGTCCCAGCATGGTTTTCTTAAATTCGTGCTGGATAAAGACCTGAAATAACTTCTAGGAAAAACAATGATGGAAAAGAAATTAAAGAAAATCCCTCAACTTCCTAATGTGTGCAGATAAACACAATATACATCTTTTTATAATAACCTTGACTAGGTATTTAAACTAGGAGTTAAAATCTGGTATTTAGAATTATGAGATTATCTGTTTTGCTGGGCGGTGGTGGCGCACGCCTTTGATCCCAGCACTTGGGAGGCAGAGGCAGGCGGATTTCTGAGTTCGAGGCCAGCCTGGACTGCAGAATGAGTTCCAGGACAGCCAGGACTACACAGAGAAACCCTGTCTCGAAAAACCAAAAAAAAAAAAAAAAAAAAAAGAGAGAGAGAGAGAGAGAGAAAGAGAGAGATATTATCTGTTTTAAAAGTGGCTACAAAGCTGGGTGTAATGCTGCACCAGCCGTTAACTCCAGCACTCAGCAGATCTCTGTGAGTTCAAGGCCAATCTAATCTATTACATAGCAAGTTCCAGGTCAGCCAAGACATGTGGTAAGAACTTATCTCTCTAGCTAGGGTTTCTACTGCTGTGATAACACCATGACCATAAACAACTTTTATAGGAAAGTGCTGTTTCCCTTACATTTCCACACCACAGTCTATCACCAAAAGAGTCAGGGCAGGAAAGTGGAAACAAGAGCTGATGCCGAGACCATAGAGGGATGCTGCTTACTGGCTTGCTCAGCACCAGGGAAGACCAGCCCAGAGGTGGCACTGCCCACAATGAGCTGAGCCCTCCCACATCAATCATCACTCAAAAAATACACCACAGGCCAACCTGGCGGGGAGACTTTGTCAATTGATGTTCCCTTTTCCCAAGTGATTCTTTCTGTCAAGCAAACATAAACCTAGTCAGCACAATACCAAAAAAAA
>JANHMN010000013.1:24504364-24526926 GCA_030674055.1 Rhabdomys pumilio
CAGAAGTTAGAAGCATTAGCAATCACCTGAGGAGAACAAGAATGATACAATATATAACATGACATAATAAAAAAAAAGTAGGCACTCAAGAACACACAGTTAGTAACACAGACTAAAGCAAGTACCCCACACACATTATATTGGCTGCCACTGGGTGAACGAACAAGAAAATGGCAGTAAGAGTTGGAATAACAGGATAGAATATGAACTGGAATATTGGCCCACCCCAGTGATGAACACTGAACATCTCTGCCCAAGGTTCAAAAAACAATTTTTTTTTAAGATTTATTTATTTAATGTATGTGAGTATACTATCACTGTTTTCAGACACACCAGAAGAGGGTACTGGATCCCATTATAAGATGGTTGAGAGCCACCATGTGGTTGCTGGGAATTGAACTCAGGACCTCTGGGAAGTCACTCTTAACTACTGAGCCATCTCTCCAGCCCTCAAAATAAACGTAAAGATTCACTTTCTTTTTTTGTTTGTTTGGTTGGTTGGTTGGTTTTTTTTGTTTTGTTTTTTTTGTTTTGTTTTGTTTATTTGAGACAGGGTTTCTCTGTGTAGTCCTGGCTGTCCTGGAACTCACTCTGTAGACCAGGCTGGCCTCGAACTCAGAAGTCCGCCTGCCTCTGCCTCCCAAGTGCTGGGATTAAAGGCGTGCGCCACCACCGCCCAGCAAAGATTCACTTTCAACACAAGGCTATCCTACTGTTCTCTTGACGTAGGTTACCTTGAGGTTCTGAGACAAGCACAGAAACAGCTTGCTCTTTATTTTATTCTACTGTATTTTATTCTTCAGACAGAATCTATGTAGTCTGGTCTGTTCTGGAACTCACAGGTGTGGCCTCCAACTCACAGAGATCCATCAGCCTCTGCCCCTCCCTCTGGAATACTGGGACTAAAGGCATTTTAAGTCACACTGCTCACTGCTTTTAAAGGACTAATGCTGAACTTTTACATGGAAAAACTGCCCCATTTCCTTTAACTTTATAATAAAAACTGTATTCATAATAAAAGAAAATATCTACCTAGGGCTTTGTACCACAAATTTTAACTTCCCATGGGCAGGACTAAGTTTATAGGGTTCATCCAGTCACCCAAATGTTTTGTCCTGCTAGGAAAGTGGAGTTCTGGAAAATTTTTAAATAGAAATTTTGAAAAATTAACTTCTCTACTATAACCTTTAATTGACATTTGACACTTTCCTTTGTAATTATGCAGTTTGTTCTTCCAACTTGAAGCACCAGAGAGCTTATATTTGAGGTAAAAATTAAAGTAGTTTTTCATTCTTTAGAATAAAGACAATTTCAATGTGAATTTTTCATTTGGGATCTGCCAACCACCCCCTCTACACTGTCATAAGATTGCTTATAAAGTGAAAAGCTGAAGCAAACGAGATTTTATGCAACAAAATATCAACAACTCAATTTCTTTCATATAGTACTTGATCATTGTAATCTTGTGAAGAAAGTCCTCTAAGAAATAAATGTTGAAAAGTATCATAGCTGGGTGTGGTAGCACATACCTTTCATCCCAGTACTCAGGAAGAAGAGACAGGCAGATCTCTGTGAGTTTGAAGCTAGTCTGTGCTAGGATGTATTCTAAGCATGTTCTAGGATAGCCAAAGCTATACAAGGAAAGACAACCTCTTTAAAAAAAAAAAAAAGCTAAGAAAAAAGAAAGAAAAGAAAAAAGGAGAAGTAGGAGGAGAAAGAAGAGGAGGAAGAGGAGGAGGAAAGATAAGAATTAGAGTTTTTGTCCTATGAGAAATATTACAAGAAAAGAAATATATAGCTGGTACTAACTACACACTAAAGTCAGCAGCAAGAAAACACGTATGTAGTCTGTGATGCATCTGAACCAGCAAGAGTTCTAGACTACACAAACTAGAGAATTCTGCACAGGACCTAAGGCGCAGACACTGCAGATGGATTAAAAATAGTATAATTTTAAGATCGAAGGCAGGATAGTTCTGGCTGCGAGCATAGTTTCAGAATGCCAGGATTCACCAGTTAGAAAAATAGCAGACATCCTGTCAGAGCAAGTCCTGAGGAAGAGCAGGCAAGTGGCAGCTCAAAGATGATCCTTTAACAGACAGCGTCGCCCCTTAGCCAGTAATGCCAACTAAAGAATAGAACCAATAGGGAAAAATAAGCCCGAACATAGGGAACCCGGTGCAAGAACATTACCAATAAACACCCACGTTCATCACTAGACACCCGATCCTGGGAGCAAATAGATAATCCCTGGGTGGAAAGCAGTCACACTGAAAGACTAAGGCCACTTTCACAAGCAGCAAATGTCACCCGAACCCAGAGGGACCCTGACGGACCCCAACGCTTCAGAAAAAGGCTCCCAGAGGTGGTCTGAAGCTGAAGCACCTAACAGAGCAGCAGCCAACCAGAACAATCTGACAGCCGGATGGTCTCCAGCTAAGGAGGGCTCGTGACCCTTGACCTTTAACCCCTGCCTTCCAAGGCTAAGTTCTAAAGCTGGGCTTTCACAAGGAGGCTCCAAAGCTCTCCTACCTGTCAAATCTTCACCTCAGGCGATAATCATGTCTGTAGGAGATGCTGTGCGTGCCCCCGCAAAGGAGGCGGCGTACGCAAGGAGGACTAGCCGAGCAAGTCCGGGTGGGCGAACCCGAAGGACCCCACGCCGATGCAGCCGCCCTCACCCTGCCTGGTTGCAAGGATCCACCGCCGCCACTGCTGCAGTAAATCAGCTGACACCGGCCTCAACTGCCGTAAATCAGCTGACACCGGCCTCAACTGCCGTGACGTCGCTGCAACTGTCGCAAAAGCTAGGCGGGGTGGAAACCGCACACGGTTTCCTAGCACGCCCACCCAGGCAGGCGTGGTCTGGTTACTATGGCGACCAAAACCCGCTATAAGTGCGCAGTCGCCATGTTGTGTACGTCTGGTCTAGACTGCGTTCTCTCCTCCAATTCTTTTGTAGAGTGACGGAATAGCATTCAAGAATCGAATAGTCAGCCGAGAAAATCAGATCTTTCCTGGATTAGGATGGTGAAAGTTTACATTTAGCCCCGAAGTGTGAGTTCAAGTGGCAGGACTGTTTCCTTTTGGTCAGGACAAGCATCTAAGGAATCACCTCCACAGCATACACACACACACACACACACACACACACACACACACGTGGACACACATGCACGTGCGCGAGCACACACACAAATGCCCTAGGAAAATATTCAGGTCTTCTTTATTAAAGTCTTTGATGACTGCAGAGCCAGTCCACCAATCTTCTTCTCTGTCCCCTACATCTCCTCCAGCATTTGTTGTCAGTAGTTTTGTTGACCTTCTGACTGAGGTAAGATAAAATCTCAAAGTTATTTTGATTTGCATCACCCTAATTGCTAAGAAAAAAATGAACATTTTTTTAAAGATGAGGTCAAATTATTGGGGTTAGTCTTTTGTTTGTTTTGGGGTTTTTCTTTTTGTTGTTGTTGTTGTTGTTGTTGTTGTTTTCTTTCTCATATTACATCCAGGGTCCAGTTTCCTCTCCCTTCCGTCCTCCCAGTCTCTCCCCTCTACTTCCCCTCAGAAAAGAGCAGCCTCCCTGTGACATCAACCAATCACTGCATAATAAGTTACACTAAGACCAGGAACAAATGACCACATGGAGGTTGGACAAGACAACCCAGCAGGAGGAAAAGGGCCCCACAAGTAGGTAAAAGTGTCAAGGACAGCCCCCATTCCTACTCCCACTGCTAAAATTCCACAAGGACAACAAGCTACTCAGCCATAATTTGTGTGCAGAGAACCTTGGTTAGATCCTTACAGGCTCCCTGATCTCGGCAAGCTCCCATGAGTCCCAGCCTGTTGATTTTGTGGGCCACGGTTCTCTTAGTGTCCAGAACCCCTCGGGTTCCTCCAATCCTTCCTCCCACTCCTCCTAAGGACTCACGAGCTCCACCTAATGTTTGGCTGTGTAACATTGCATCTGCTCCCATCAGTTACTGGATGGAGTCTCTCTGGACTCTTTGATCATGATTCGGCTAGGCTCAACATCCAGAACATTAGACAGGCAGTACAAACTGTAGGTTGAAGGGTTTGTGGCTGGGTTAGTGTCCTAATCCCTCCGCTTGAGGCCTTGCCTTGTTACAGAAGATGGCCCATTCAGGCGTTGTATATACCTCCCTTACTAGAGGTCTTTGTCAGGAGTTTCGATTGCAGTAGGTTTTCAACTGTCCCCCAATTCCATTTGTTTCTCTCACTATCCCCCCACTACCTGATTCTTCCTGTTCCCAACCCCACCCACCCCAGTCCACTAGCAAAATTTATTCTATTTGCCCTTCCCAGGGAGTTTCTTGCTTCCCCAATTAAGTCCTCCTTGTTACTTAACCTCTCTGGGTCCATGAACCATAGCATAATTGTCTTTTACTTTATAGCTAATATCTTCTTATAATTGAGAACATACCACGCACGTGTGTGTGTGTGTGTGTGTGTGTGTGTGTGTCCACACAGTGTTAAGGCACAAACTCAAAGCTTCATTTCTAAGCTGTGGAAGGACAGATAGAAATAATAATTCATCTCTTCTGAACTGAACTGGATGCGCCCCCCCACACACACACACACACCAAAATTCATAAGTTAAAGCCCTGATTCCCAATATAGTTTCACTGTTTTTGAAAATGAGAATGTAAGGCTCGTTAACGATCCTTATGTTAAATGAGGTCAAAAGTCAAGACACTGTTCTTGTTATTGGCAGCATAAACTACAGCTCAAAGTCTAATGACTCCTCCCCAAAGTTTGAGGAGGCTACTAAGGTGTACCCGGTCCTCAAGGATGCCACAAAGTGATGTAAGGATGATTGGGGTGAAGCAAAGTTGGTGAATTTATTGATTAATTCAAAAGACACACTTGGGAAAGAAACAGATATTAGAAGAGAAGCATACCCCAGTACCTCTGGAGAGGCTGTATGTGTGCAGTTGTGGGGCTTGCAGCTTCTTAATCTGTAACTAAGCTTAGATCCTAGGCTAGGTATGTGCTAATATATGCTCATTTTAAGTCCAAAGCTGAGGGGTTTTTGTTTGTTTGTTTTCCTTTGGCACATGTGCAGGCTGGAGAAAGGAACCCTGGTTAGAAAATAAACATTGACCAAAGGGGATCTTTAGTCACAGATATACCACAAGGAGGTTCTGGAACTCACTCTGTAGACCACGCTGGCCTCAAACTCAGAAATCCTGCTGCCTCTGCCTCCCACGTGCTGGGATTAATGGTGTGCACCACCACTGCCCAGCCATTACATAGTTTTTTAATTGTGGAAATTGAATAGTTATTTTATTTTTAAAGTGTTTTAATTGAAATCGATTTGCTTCACTGATTTGGCCCTTCTTTCCCTTCCCACACCCCAGTTACCCTCCCTCAACCTTCTCCCGTGTATCATCATTCTTAAATCGCTAGGCTCATTTTCTTTTATTATATTTATTACATATTCTATGTGTGCACAAATATACCCATTTTTTTTTTTTTTTGGTTTTTCGAGACAGGGTTTCTCTGTGTAGTCCTGGCTGTCCTGGAACTCACTTTATAGACCAGGCTGGCCTCGAACTCAGAAATCCTCCTGCCTCTGCCTCCCAATATCCAATTTCTTTACAGCCCACTGAGTCCATTTTTGCTATTTGTGTATATACGATTTCAAGGCTGCCAACAACTCAGCATCAGACAGTCAATAGGAGGAAGAAAGCTCATCTCTGGGAGAGGCCAAGTCTCCTTCTCCCAGAAGTCAGTTGTTGCTGGTAGGTTTTTGTCTAGGTGTTGGACCCTGTGATTTTTTTCTTCTCCTACATTAATAAGTCCATTGATTTTTACTGTTGTTCCTATCTTGTTTATACAGACATTTATAGAATGGTGCTTCACAGCAGACATCTGAAATTCAGGGTCTTAGACTCTTTGTGCCCCTTTCTCCCACAATATTCCCCTGGCCCAGGATGCAGGAGCTGTGGTGCAGCTACGTCCACTGGGGCTGGCTCCCCGTGATTCATTGATCTCTGCATTATGTCCAGTTGTGGTTTTCTGTGATGGTTTCCATTTTCTGTAAGGAAAAGTTTCAAGGAGGTGTGGTGGTCACACTTACTTGTGGATGTAAGGATAAGATTTTCGAATTTAGTGATGGATTATACTGATCTAGCAAAGTGTCTGTAGTAGATTCTTTTCCAAGATCCATGACCTCACTAGCCTCTGGAAACTGGCTAGGTTTCCAGTACCAGGCATGATTTTGTAGTGATAAATATTATTGCGTGTGTGTGGGGGTGGGGGATGTTTAGCCCACTTAGACCATATAGTTACCAAATAAATGGCACAAAACCTTTATATTTATAATTAACCTTAAAACATTAGAGTTGGGCAGACATCAACTCTCTGTGCTATTTTGTCTACTTCCCCGTCAATAACCCCAAGATATCACTTGTCACAGTCTGCATGGACTGCTTCTACTTTAACAGGTTGGCCCTCAGGGCCATGCGCTCACCATCCACCTACCCCAGGACAACCTCATCCTTCTTCCTCTTTCCTCCTGGTCTCAGCGTGAGAGCCCATGCTCAGGAACCTTTGCTCTGCCCCCTCTCTTCTGCCCAGCCCAGGCTGTGGGCATTTTTATTAACCAATTATGCATAATTGGGGAGCCAGGTTTACATAACAAAAGCTGGTCTGCAAGAATCTGCCTGTCTTGGAGCAACTAGACCTTGGGGTAGAGAATTTAGCATTTGAATACAAGCAGCACCAGACCAACCTCTTACATGATTCCCCCCCCATTTTTTTTTGAGTGGGCTTTGTTTCCATTAAGATAGCTGTTGGTTGCTGGGCGGTGGTGGCGCACGCCTTTGATCCCAGCACTTGGGAGGCAGAGGCAGGTGGATTTCTGAGTTCGAGGCCAGCCTGGTCTACCAAGTGAGTTCCAGGATAGCCAGGACTACACAGAGAAACCCTGTCTCGAAAAATCCACAAAAAAAAATAGCTGTTGGTTGACACTTTTTGCACCTTCATGCCTACCTAGCCACGATGGTAATTTGTTATGTTTCATAGCTGTTGAAGATAGATAGGACGGTTTAATTGATTCCTTCCCTTGATAGTTTTCATAGTATTTTCTGGAATTATGATTGCTAGACCATAGAGCAAAGCTTACAGGTCAGACCCAGGTCATGTGTCCAAAGTTTGTGGTTTCTTCAGAAAAATAGGCTCACTTCAACCCCTGAAAAGCAACCAAGGCCTACAGTGTATTGCCTTGTAGCTGTGGTGATTTGAATATAAGTGGCACTATTAGGAGGTGTGGCCTTGTTGGAGGAAGTACGTCACTGAGTAGTTCTGCTTTCTGGTCTCCCAGTGCTCATGTTCTGCCCATGCAGAAGAGACCCCCTCCTCCTTCTTACTGCCTCCAAAAGAGAGTCTTTTTCTGGTTACCTTCAGATCAAGATATATAACACTCAGCTCCTTTTCTGGCACCATTTCTGCCTGCATTCTGCCATGCTTCCTGCCATGATGGTAATGGACTGAACCTCTGAAGCTGTAAGCCAGCTTGAATTCAGTGTTGTTCTTTATAAGAGTTGCCTTGGTCATGGTGTCTCTTCACAGCAATGAAACTCAAATTAAGATGGGAGTCATTTGGATAATCCTGACTAAACCCTCCTTCAGTGGTTTCTGGTATCTGGTGCTCGGGGGTTTGTTGGCATTTGGTTCTTGTGAGGAGCTACTTGTTAGTCCAAGTTGCTTAACTTAACTTCCTTTAAGATATCTCTGTCTCTTCTCTGTCTCTCTCTGTCTCTCTCCGTGTGTGTGTGTGTGTGTGTGTGTGTGTGTGTGTGTGTGTACATGCTTAAGTGCTTAAGTGTATTGTATATAATTTTAGGTATATATAATATATAATAATGCAATTCTCTATTAGCTCCTCTTGGTGTTAGTTATCACTCCTCCTTCTGTACTGACCTCCCTCCTCCTCCCCATTGGAGTCCTCTCCTTGTTGTTTTCCACATCATATTATCTGTTTCCTCCTATTCCCCTCCCAAATTCACTCCTTTATACTTCCCTTGTTCCTGTGGCTGCTCCTTGTTGTATATTTACATCTGAGGATTTAGAGCTAGAAACTGAGGGTGAGAATGAACATTTGGCCTTTGTCTCTCTGGGTCTGGGTTGCCTCACTCTGTGGAATTTTTTCTAGGTCCATCCATTTACCTGAAAATTGAATGTTTCTTTACAGCTGGACAGTATCCCGCTGTATATATGTACTGAGGAGTCCATTTTTCACCTCCCATTTCATCTCCACTCAGAAACTAGGCCATGGACCATTTGCTATCTATCCTGGGAGAAAGGTACTCTGCTTTCTTTCTGCAGTTCTGCAGCTGATCAGCCTGACTGAGTAGCTTTAAGGCTGGCCTCTGCAGCTTCTGGTTAGCACCTCAAAGTGACACAGGAGGAGGCTAGGTAAAGCCTCAGCAGGAAATTGTGCTTCTCTGAGTTGACAGAGAACTTGGAGAAAAGGGGAGGGGAATTTATCTCTGTCCTTTGTTCTCTCAGTACTCTCAGAGTGTGGGTTCTCATGGTAAAATCTCATTGTGAGTTTGCACATACATTGACTAAGGAAGGGGTTATAATAGAGAATGCCTACGTGCATATACACTAGGGGCAATTATCTGGCTTAACTTTCACCATTCATTACTAGCTTGCAGGGTCATGGAAAAGTTTAAGACTATAAGGCATCCTTGAAGTTTTGTTTAGACAAACTCAGTCAATATCTTATCTCCTGTTTTTGCACCTGGCATCCTGTGATGTATATCTTCTTTATGAACTTCGGTTAGTGGTTTCTGTAAACCCATGGAATGTGCCCTAAGTTTTAGAAGTCTGCTGTTATCTCAGAAGCAATTAAGCAGTCCTGTTATAAAAGCAACTCCAGTGTTTCTGTGGGTGTTGTCATTTGGAAACAATGGTACTCCTTGCATCCTAGATGTTTCTGCAGAATAAATGCCCTTTGTCTTTGGATACTACCTGAGTCTGGGGTCTTTTTTCAGCAGTTTTCTAGGCCCTTACATGTACTACATTTTCACTACCCATCATCTGGTAAAGCACATTTAGCCCGTTTTCATTTCATGGCTCGTATGGCTAGGATAGCTATGAATACTGTTGAGCAAGTATAAAGAGTTGGTTGTTGAGTCTTTTTAGTATACGCCAAGAAATGGTACAGCTGAATCATACAGTAGATTTATTTTTAGTTTTTTTTTTTTTTGACATTCTTTCATACTGATTTCCATAGTAGCTGCACACATTTGCATTTCCACCTGTACTGGCTGGTTTTTCGTATCAATTTGACACAAGCTGGAGTTATAACAGAGAAAGGAGCCTGCCTCCCTTGAGGAAATGCCTCCATGAGGTCCAGTTGTAAGACATTTTCTCAATTAGTGATCAAGGGTGGGAGGACCCAGCCCATTATGGGTGGTGCCATCCCTGGGCTGGTAGTCCTGGGTTCTATAAGAAAGCAAGCTGAGCAAGCCAGTAAGCAGCATCTCTCTATGGCCTCTGCATCCACTCCTGCCTCCGAGTTCCTGGTCTGTGTGAATTTCTGTCCTGATTTCCTTTGGTGACAAACAGAATTTGGAAGTGTAAGCTGAATAGACCCTTTCCTCCCCAACTTGTTTCTTGGTCATGATGCTTTGTGCAGAAATAGAAACCCCCAAGACACCACCTGTAAGGAATTCAGGTTCCTCTCTCTTCACAACCTACCACCATTTGTTATCAGTTGTGCTGTTGCTTTTTGCCATTCTGACAGGGGTGGGTGGCATTTCATTGAGTTGCTCATGATCTCTATTTTGTGCCAATATCAGATTGTTTCTGTTACTGTAGCTCTACCATCTATCTTAATGTCTGGAAATCCCTAGTATTGTTCTTTTTTCGAAATTTGCTTTGGCTATCTGGATTGTTTTCTGATTTTATATGCATTTTGTGATTTTTTTCTTTATTTCTATAAAGAATTTTGTGTGCATATTGATTGGAATTGCATTGAATCTGTAAACTACTTTTTATAGGGCAGTCATTTTCACATCTTAATTCCACTGATTCATGAACACAGGTTACCTTCCCATATCTTAGTGTCTTTTTCTGTCTCTTTCTCCAGAGCATTATAGTTATCATTGTAGAAGTCTTTCACCTCCTTGGCTAGTTTATTTCAAGATACTTTGTTGTCTACAATGATATCGTAAATGGGAGTGTGCTCATAATGTCTTTCTCAGTGTTTGTTGTCGGTTGGTGTCATTATACATTTTTAACAACCTGGTTTGTGAAGTTTCTCAGTTATTTGGTCTATGGTCTAGTTACTTATATCAAAAACATCTGGGTGTTTGCCAGTGACAGACTTAGAACAGAGGGAGGGAGGGGTTTTCCTTTCTCATACTCCTTGTGGTGGTTTGAATATGCTTGGCCTAGGGAGTTGAGTGGTACTATTAAGTGGTGTGGCCTTATTGAACAAAGTGTGTCACTGTGGAGGTGGTTGGCTCTGAGACCCTCCTCCTAGCTGCCTAGAAGCAAGTCTTTCCTGCTGGGTTCCATCAAGATGTAGAACTCTCAGCTACTCATGTACCATCCCTGCCTAGACACTCCCATGCTTCCTGCCTTGATAATAATGAACTGAACTTCTGAAACTGTAAGCAAGCTCCAAATTTAAATGTTATCCTCTATAAGGCTATAAGTCACGGTGTCTTTTCACAGCAATGAAATCCTAAGACACCTCTCCTATTTCCTAATTAGCTATCCTGTCTTAATTTAATAAGATTGGTGTGGTGGTTTGAATATTTTTGTCCCATGGAGTGACACTATTAGGAGGTATGGCTTTGTTGGAGTAGATGTGGGCTTGTTGGAAGAAGTGTATCACTGTGGGCATGGGCTTTAAGACCTTTGTTCTAGCTGCCTGGAAGCCAGTCTTCTCCTCCTAGCAGCCTTCAGATGAAGATCTGAACTTTCAGCTCATCCATTACTATGCCTGCCTGGGCATTGCCAAGGTCTGCCTTGATGATAATGAACTGAATCTCTGAACCTGTAAGCCAGCCCCAATTACATGTTGTCCTTATAAGAGTTGCCTTGGTCATGGTGTTTGTTCACAGCAGTAAAAACCTAACTAAGACAGTTGATATCTTTGCGAATAATATTATTTTTTTTAAAAAAAGGATCAGCTCAGCATCTTATCCTGCTCATGTGAAGCTAGAATGCAAAGGGAATCACATACAAATTAAAAAAAGACCCCAGGAAACCACTCCTGCAGTCACCCCTCTGTCGCATTTATTCCCACAACTTCCCACTCTTTAAGACTTCCAGTTTGCAGACCCATGAGAAATTTCTGTTGTATAAGCCACTTTCTCCTGTGGTATTTTTGTTAACACCGCTCTAGCTGACTAACAACTGTTTAGAAACAGTATTTGCTGGGTATTGTATATTTGGTTTAAACATCACTATAATTCACAATTCTGGAAAGTAGATATTAACACACTTCTCAGACAAGCAAGACAAGGTTCAGAGAGGCTAATGGCTTGCCCATCCCTATAGGACCAGTTGTAGAGATTATGGAAAATTCTGCCAGTTTCTATTAAAGTCATTACACTGATATAATATGTATATAGTCTGATGCATGTACTAAGTAAATATTGCCTACTATCTGCCCTTTCAGTCCATGTACACATGCTGGTTCCTCTATCTGAAGTATTTCTATTACCTTTCTCCTTCAAAATTTAATTATTTTTCTTTACTCAAAACACACCATTGGATGTCTTTCCATGCATTTTTACATCCTATATCAAATATATTTTTGAGAATTTCATACACGCACACGTATTTTTGATCAAGTCAACCCGTTTCCTCCTGCTGCAGTGCCCCTGGTTTTCCTTCCCACTTTCCCCTCTCCAAAACTCTACAAGATTGAATTCTGAAGTTCCTTCTACCCTTTACCCTGCGTCACAAGTTCGCCTCGCTTGCTTCCAACTTTCATATTTGTTAATTTTGTGTGTCACCAGACTCCAGATTCCTGAAGAAATGAGGGTGCCTCTGTTTGGCATAATTTGGGTACATTAATTCCGAATGTCATGAAATCCATAAAGAAATGTTCCCATTATTTATTGTGTCGAGTGACTTGCCCAGAATACAAGCACTGAGGCTGTAGTCATGCGACTTCAAAGAGGAGGGTCCCTCAACCTGGTCTCTTCAAAGTCACCTCTTGATCAAAACAAAGCAACACAGGACAAAAGAGAACTTTAGGTCAGAGATGCCAGTAGGAAAGCAATTTCAGAAGCACAGCGGCGCAGAGGCATCTAAAGCCTGCGCCCTGCGTCCTGCGCCGTTCCGGTAGTGCAAGCCTTAGGTAGGCACGCAAGCGGAAATGACGTCAAACACGCAAGGGCCCAGGCTCCCTCAGCGCGGTGGCTGCTGGGTGCTGCGCGCCTTGCCTCTCTAGCTCCCCTCCCAGCCCGCGTCTCCTCCCCCTCCGCTCGCCTGCTCCCTGGCGTGACTCGGCACTCGCCGCTCCGGGAGGACACGTCGTGGTCGCCTTTCCCGCCCAGGCCCCGGCCTCCTGCAGCCTCTCTCCGGCCTCTCTTGGGCTTTCTTCTTAAGTTTTGAGGCCGGAGGCGTTGTGGCCGCCCTGCCGGGCTGTCTGTGAGGATGGTGGGAGTGAAGCCGGTCGGGAGCGATCCTGATTTCCAGCCGGAGCTGAGTGGAGCGGGCTCCAGACTTGCTGTGGTCAAGTTCACCATGAGAGGGTAAGGCCGAGTCTGGGTCTTCTTGGCATTCCTTTATGGGTCCCTGCTTCCCCGGCCTCCCCGCCCCCATTTTCCGGGTCCCAGTTCTCCTGTCGTCTTATGCTCTGGAATGTCCGGTGGTGACTACAGCCCAGGCCGCTGCCAGGATTAGGCCTCAGCTCCAGAGTGCGGGTCTCTGATGTGCAGAGGAGGCTTCCTGACGGGTATAGAGGCCACTCTGGCGGGTCCCGCCGCTCAGGACATGCCTGCCGCCGAGTTTAAATTCGCAGAAGTCTCTGCTCCTGGAGGCGGCCCGCCTCGTTTCCAGGTTGTAGGAGTCTCAGTCTCTACTACTTGCGCCGCTCCCTGTCTTTGGGAAGAGCCAACGATCATTTGCATTTTAGTATCTCTGAAAGCGTTATTTTCCAAACACGTTGATTTCTCTTCACCTGCATTTTCTGCAAAGCCTTTGAAAAATCCAGATGAGGGTGTCCACCTAGTCGGAATAATCTGTAATCTTAAGGCCTAGTTGGTGCATTTTGAATTAATGTTGGGACAATGTTTTTAATGCGCATAACATGTTTTGTTCCAGGCATCGTTTTGTCTTAAGGCTCCTCTGTGTGTGCAGATTACGGACACAAAATATAGTTTGTACATGTCACCGGTTAGACAGACCTGTGTTTGTCCAAATTGCCTTTTTAACTTGATGGTTTAAGATGCTAGGAATGTGCAAAGATGTTAACTGATCTAAAGGACAAAAAGCTGGAGGATCGCTTAATTGGGTGTGTAATAATGTTCTCGTCTGCAATTGGAACTAGGCCTTAAGAGCCAAAACTCGGCGTGTATTTACAGAGCCCTTGAATGTAGCAGTAACAAGTTAAAAGGTTTATAGGTCTTCATTTGACCACATGGCATTATTTACACACAAACCAACTGGGACCCAGTTTATGTAACAGTTTACTTGCCAGTGATGTTGTATTGTTTTTTTTTCTTAAAGCCAGAGAAAAATTTAGTTTCTAGTACAGGATTCAGTAAATGTTGTGTATAAGATGTAGCTAGCTTTAGGTACAGGTAGAGAAGAAGACAAGTTATAAGGGTTTTGTTGGTGTTTGTTATGCTTTGGGGCCGATCTCCCACAGAACTAAAAGGGGGGTAGGTAAATTAATAGAGTGAAGTAGAGTCCCCATGTGATAGGATACTTTTACTAAATTGAAGGAGTCAGGCTCTATCATGTATTAAGACATGTCTCAAAGGAGTGTCAGAATTCTAGAAACATCTCAGTCTTCCGTGTTTATAGCTTTTATCCTAGACAAATAGTTGCTCACAGTGAAAGAGAGCAGATGGCTTCAACCAGGCTGGCCTCGAACTCAGAAATCTGCCTGCCTCCGCCTCCCAAGTGCTGGGATTAAAGCTGTGCACCACCACCGCCTGGCTTCGACAGGAATCTTACTTGTAGTCCACCCTCATACTTCTGGGCAGTTGCAGCCTTTGCACTATTGTCACTTGGTGATTTAGTTTGGCCTTACCATGCAGAGGCAGGATAATAACTAGTTATTGATTGCAGGGAGAAAGGTGGAGAGACGTTGCTACTGATGCAACTTTTCTGTTAGCAGTGTGCAGTCATTTTTAATATACCTGTAGGAACTGATTGTTAAAGTGCTAGGTTACTTATTATTAAAATGCTTTAATGGAGTGAAAATTCCGTTTCCTTTGTAAAAACTTAAAGCAAATAAATGCTTACATGTAGAGAACATTTTTAGTTTAAAAGAGTATTTAGGTAACATATATCTAGTGAGATTTGTTTTGCCCTTAACATTCTTTCTGTTTTTAAGTATCTTTACCATTGTTTCAACATGGACAATCAAGGCACTCCTCTCTGAAATCATTGCAGTGTTACTGGCTTTATTTATACTTTGTGACCTGCAAGTAACTGTCCAATAAAGTCTTCTCAGAAACTGCTCAGGGAAAGTTAATGTTACCTCATTTTAGGTTGAGGGCATAATTTCTTCTAGTGCCCGATTGTTTACTTCAACTATGTATTTTAAGCTAAATTGCATTTGTCTTATCAGCCATTGCTCTAAGTTAATTTTCCTCAAGCAGTGTGTCTATGGCTTTGTTTAAGTATGTGCAGCTGCTCTTTGGTGTATGCACAGAGCCTTTGAGCATATTGGGTAAGCACCTCACCAGTGAGTTAAACTCCGAGCTCTGCTTTTCTTTCTTTTCTTGTTTTCTTTTTTCTAACCCCTTTCCTCTCCCCTTCCCCCATAGGGGTTAACCAGGGTTTCTCTGGCTTTACTGGAACTCACTGTGTAGACCAGGCCAGCCTCAAAATCACAAGAGATTGATCCACTTGCCCCTGCTATCCAGTGCTAGGATTAAAGGCAAGTGCCACCGTGGCTGGCCCTCATTTTCCTTTTTTTAGTAAAATGTATATGACATGAAATTCGTGATTTTGGTGCTGTGTGTATGTCCTTAGCCTTCTGAATGCTGAAATTACAGGTATGCACCACTACGGGGAGTCATGTTAGCAGTTTCAAAGAGTACAATTCAGGGGTGTTCTGTGCATTCACAATATTGTGCAATATTTACCTTTGTTTTCTGAAATAGCCATTTCATCCCAAGCAGAAACTCCCTGTTGTTAAGTAGAAATACCCTGTGCTCACTTCTCCAGAAGAACAAAACTCTGTTAGATCCCACTCTCCCATGTCCACTGGCTTCTCTGATCATCCACTGTGCTTTCTGTCTCTATGAATTTGCTTGTTTTAGGTAGCATATGTGAGTGAACTATGACAATGTATGCTGCCTTTCTTTTCTTAGTCATTTCCCGTGGTATATTTTTAAGATTCATCTACAGTAAAGGATGTCTCAGGAGTTCATTCCTTTTTTCATTTCTTGATGACACTTGTGTTTACTTGGAGCTGTTAGTAATGAACACTACTGTGGACATTGGCATATTACATCTTTTTCAGTGTTTTAATTCATTCTTTTTGATAAAGATTACTTTGAATGCATTAATTCTATCTGCATTATACTCTTAAGCCTATCATCAGTTCAGTTTACTAATATTTTCCTGGCAAAATGAGCATATTAAGCTATTTATACTGTTAAGAGACTGAATTCTATATGTTAAGTATCTATTATGGCAAGATTTCTAAAATAACTGTCTCCAAATAGTTGCTTCTTAAATATGTCCAGATACACTGAGTGGTTGTCAACAGTGCCATTTTATTGTTTTGATTTGTGGGTATGCTAAGCTAAAAGAATGTAGTTTCTTCCCTATTAGTATAATAAGATTTTTATCTTGGAGTGGTGAATATATCATACTTTTTTTCAGCAGTTTGAGTCTTCCTGTTATAGACAGTTTCCTCTGTATTTTATTTTCTTAAAGCAGGCCTTATTTTGTAATTGGTTAGGTATTCATAGTTACCATTTAGAGAGGATGCTAGTGGTGTATATGAGGATATTGAGTTCCTGTAGTATGTTAGCTTGTTTTGTTTAAAAGTATATTACTAACATGTGCAGTGTATCAGTTACATATTGCAAAATTGCTGAGGACTGAAAGTAATTTACCAAAATAAGAGCCCAGTATCCTGTAGGAGCTAGACAGATAAATACTTGTGACTGATGTAGGTGAAGTGAAGACCAGGACATGCTGAGGCCTAGGAGTAAAGTTTCAGTTGGAAGTGTTTGTTCGTTTGTTTTTGGCATGGAGAGTGGAGGTCTTTGATAACTAACATTCATGAAAGCACAAATTACTAAACTGTGTAGCTTGATAAATTTTCCAAAGTCCACATTCGTATAACCAATACTAAGTAAGAAATACACCATTATTAACAACCCCAATTCTTGCATCCTTAGGCTCCTTCCCTTCACTTCTCACACTCTTAGTTTTGCCTGAACTTAAACCATATAAAACCAGAATTGTATTTTATAGATTGCTCCTTTTCAAAAGGATATAATTTCTTCAAGTGTGTGTAGGATATAGTATATGGCTATTGCTTTATAAATAACAGCAGCTAAACACTGGAGATCTCTATGGACTTTTTGGGATGGTAGGTAAAGAGTTTGGAGAGTTTTTAGTTTTGGCTGGGGATTGAACCCAGGGACTCCTACATGCCAGGCAAATGTTCTGCTGTTGAGCTTTTTTCATAGCCCTGTTCTTGGTAGCTGAAAACTTTAAATGAGGTGAAAATAATTTAACATCTTTGTGAATTGTGCAATATAGCAGATGGCCAAAGTGTATTATTTTATTAATAAAGTTTAATTATTAAAATAGGTGTATTTTATGTGATTTACAGAACCAGTTACAAATACAGCTTCATTTTAGTAACTACAGTACAGAAATGGCCTGTTTGAAACTTATCCCCTATGGAAAAACAAGCCCTTATGAAATAAGGCTTTAAGAATGCATAGATTTTTTTAATCCACATTTGTATATATATTTATACAAGCCTTGCTCAAGATAAAAGCACTGGCTATTGTAGAAGGTAGGGGAAAGAATTTCATGAGTCTTGTTTAACATTAGAGCTAGAAGGAGAAAAATTTATTACTAAAAACTCAATAACTCTTTTAAAACGAACTGGGATTGGATTAGATTTATGAATTGTCTGTACCACTTGTGGCCATTCTGACTAAGGTGTTATTTAACTTTTGGCCTTCAGTCCTTTTTTGTTTGTTTGTTTGATTGTTTTAGATGGGTCTGTCTTTTATTGTAGCCCTGTCTGTCCCCAAACTTGCTATGTAGACCAGGCTGGCTTCCCATTTGCAGAGATCAACGTTCCTCTGCCTTCCCAGTATTGGGATGGAAGGTGTGTACCCCACACCTCATCACAATTTGCTTTTTCAGTACTTATTTACATCTAACGTTATCAGTAGTGTCAGGTTCGAGTCTGTCCTTTGCTATAGTTCTCATTGCCCCACTTGCCTTTATTCTTTACTTTCTTGTACTATTTTTGTGAATTAATTCTTTGATTCTACTATATCATAAGTTTTATGAATTTTAAAATTATTTTACATAGTACTTTAAATATTTTTCTCCACATTAGTCTTAAATTTTATGTATATTTGGTTACTTAAAATGTCTCATGTGTCAATGATACCTAGATTTTTATTTAGCCAGGCCTACCTCTCTGCCTACAGAGTACTGGGATTAAAGGCTTGTGTTACCCCACCAAGCCCTGTTCTTCAGTTCTTGGTAGGTGATTATGCTAGGTTACATCAGTTTTATTTTATTTTAAATTTTTTGAGAATTTTATTCATGAGAACTGTAGTTACATATTAACACTTTTCCTCACTCTTAACTCTCCACATTTCCTCCTCTTCCCTTCAAATTTATGACTTATTTATTGTTACATATATGTACCATCCATCAGGACTGGAGGACCACCTGAAAGAGAGAATGTGGGAATGGGTACTCAAAGAACGATGCCTTGTCTATAGTCTAACCAAACCATAATTTTAGTTTTTCACACGGGGGTTATGTACACATAGAAGCAGGATGTGGGGAGGGGGATGATGTAGGATCTTCTTTGTTTCTGGGGAGTGCAGGTGTTCTCAGAGTGAGTACAGATGTCTTTCAGAACAGGATATTGGCTGGGTGAAAAGTTCACAGAAGAAGCAGGGCAGAACAGGTCACTATGTACCTGTCCATAACGTCTCTTATTCATTTATTCTTATCTAAGTTAGTACTTTCCCACCAAAGCTACCTGTCCATAAGATCTATTGTTCATTTGTTCTTATCTAGGCTGGTACTTTCCACCAGGGCTACCTGTCTACAAGATCTCTAGCTATCTGTTCTAGAGTTAGTGCTTTCCCACAGAGACCAAGACTTTTTGTCAGTAGGCATATATGGCTGACTTAGGCCATTATTGTATAAACAAGGTTGCTCCCAACATCTCCTCCCTTCTCTAATCTTGCCAAGGCAGGGGTAGAGGCCTGACCTCTAGTAATTAAAGGGGACCTTGTAATGGTTCCACTCCTCCTGGCATTATCCAGTGAGGCATGGGGGCCATACCTGTCCCGATGTCTTTTTTTTGGAGAAGAGATACTTTTGACATCAACCCTTATGCAGTCAGGCTTGTCCCTCAGGGAGCCCAGAAAGATATTTTTGATTTTTATTTTATATTCCCTTGCAGTGCTTAGCCTCACAGCCTAAGCAAGAATTTAGATTGCCAGTCAGAGGGGGTTCTGGATGGCCCCTCTCTGCTTGGTCTAGGAGCGGAAGTCCCCTCTTTTAGATAGGGTAGAGATGAGTTTTGGGAACACTCTGGGTGGAACATCATCTCGTCTTGAGTCTTGTGGTTCTTCATAGCTAACCTATAATAATATACTTAAATAGGTTTTGTTGTCAAGTTATTTATCTATTATTTTACAAAATTGGTGAGCCTATTCAATGCCTAGAAATCAAAAGAAATAAGCAAAAATGAAGGAAGTAAGGTTAACAGTCATGGAGAGGTTGAAAACCGATTTTTGTACTAGCTGTCATCTTTCTCTCTTATGCTCTCTTTAACCATCCCTGTCTTGTCTATGTAAAAGCAACATTCTTCTTTAAGGGCTGTACACAGCCTAGAGCTGTACACAGTCTTTTCAGTTGTAAAAGAGTAAATCAAGTCCAATAAAGTCCTTTGTAATTTTTGGAGGATCACTTCAGACAGCAAAATGAGGGATTTCTCCAGATTAATGATATCATTCTCTGGCTTTTTGATGTCCTTGTCACTGGCCCGTTGAAGGTCTGAGTAGTGCAAGTCCAGCATCAGGATTAGAACCTCCAACAGCAACCACCACAGGTAATTCATTTTTACCTGGAAAGGAAAAAAGAAGGGAATTCTCAGGGAGATTTCTCTTCCCTGGATATCAATAGTTATTCATCTTATTTATAATTGGGCCTGGCTTCGTGAGGGTATCTATTTATTTCATTAATCTTTTTGGCAGCCATTTAGCTGTGCCTTCTTTGGTATCAAAGAGGCATATCAATCCTCGGGCCCATATAAGAACTGGGTTCAGGCCATTCCATTTAAAGGTAAGAGGGTTCTTCGACGTAACTGTGGCATAGTTTTTATTGGCCTCTGCGTGCCAGAGGCAATCAGCAGCAGATTTGTCATGAGCATCTAGATTTAGAAAATTGAGAATGAACAAGGCATGATGGAGAGTATTTCTGGGAGACTCCTTCTGAGGTTGTAGCTCCCCCTTTTTTGTTTTTAAAAGCCAATTTTTAGAGTTCTTCGTAAAACCAGGGCAGAAGCGCCAGTAGCTGTTTCTCTAATACTCAGAGAGTTATGAAGATACTATTTTTAAGTTTCATAATATTTTATAATACCTTGTCTTTGAGGATTATAAGGAGTCTCAGTAATATGGGTAATATTAAATTGTCAACAAAACATCTCAAATTTCTGACTGTAACAGTCAGTTTTATCTATCTTAATCTGACATGGAACACCAAGCATAAAAAGATAATGTAGGCAATAATTGATTGCATTTTAATTGTTTCTCCTGTTAAAGTAATTGTAACTAGAAAGCCTAAAAAAGGTGTCAAATCACATGTACATATTTTAATCAGAAATGAGTAACATCAGCTTATCGTAATTGATTAGATATGTCCTCAAGTATTACCATCATTATGAAAAATTGAGGACACTAAAAATGAATTTTTATAATTTGACCTATACACTCTCTAGAAATATCCAATTATTATCTCATGCTATTATTATTAAACATATGTAATAATCACTAAGCAATAACACCACTTTGGAGCAGATCTCTGTAGATCTACAAAGATGTACTATCTTGTGGTGATGTTATATAGACAAATAGATAACCTTTTAAGTCTTAATGATGATCTTATAAAAAGTTTTCAAAATTATATCCATGATTCTTAAGCTCTTTTATAGTGAAACTGTTACTAGGCATAGTCAAACTGTAATAAGAACTCTGTCAGTCTCTCAAGTATGATCAGTTAATTGTTCTTAGATAATAACCAGACTTTTTTCCACTCAGAACACATTCCAAGAGGTTATAAAACAATTTGTCAAAGATCATTAAAAGGGAACCAACAATTTATCATAGGTGTTAGGACAAAAAATAAAATATTGTCTGGGCTTATCTACACAAATCTTCACTGATAACTCAGTTATAGTTTTAAACCTTCAGTGAACTTGTGGAGCTAGGCAGGTAATGGATGTTTAGCCAGATAATTACTTTTAATAAATATGTATATAACATTCTCTATTATAAACTTTTATTTCAATTTATGATTTAGTTTTTGGTGTGAATTTGTAATAAACTTTATAACATGTGATCATATTTTAAAAAATATATAAATACTGAAGACAAAAAGATAAGAGGGCAAATATAATGGAGAGATAAAACAGAACTCTTTGTCTTTCCCTACTTATATAAACTAGAACTTTTTTCCTTTTCTCAAATAAAATAGAAGTTTTCTTTCTACTTTTTTCTTAGATTGCTTTCATAGAAAACTTTTTTACTCTTAATAATAAGCTCTATAATAACCTTTTTAAGTGGCTTCAGAGTAGCAGGCATAAGTTAGAGCCCAGCAATTCTTGTTGAGATTAAACAAAGGCTGTTTATTTAATCTTTGGCTGTTTTGAAGATGAGGTGCTAAGCGCCAAAAATAGCAGTTTCTGGCCTCAAAGGATCATAAAAGGCAGATCAGCTACAGTGGCATAGCAACCCAGATAAACTTTTATTATACAGCAACCCCAATGTAAAGAATAAGATTGTATGGCCAATTGTTTTTATAAGATCTGTAATCTATCTGATATACAAATTTGTTATGTCATTTTTCTGGGGTCCAGGCAATTCAGTATGAGCTCTTAAATGTCTTATAGAATTAAGGGGAAAATACATGTTTCTTAAATTGAACTGTATTTGTAAAATTTAAAAATTAGCGATACCTAGAAAAGGAACAATTTTAAACAATTATAAACCATGAGCTATATACTGGCTGTGAGTATACAAATTGAAAGCTTAATTTTTTGTATTTTAAATAGTGTCTGCAGCACATAGTTCAATTATCTGTGCTGAAGCAGGGGGGAAACTCAAGAGAGTAAACATGTAATCTAATTATATATATTGTCTTCCCATTAGATGAGCTGTTTATTAATATGGTAAACACTTTTGATGGGCGCGCTCTCTCTCTCTCTCTCTCTCTCTCTATATATATATATATATATATATATATATGTATATATAAATTCATAAGAAATATAAAAGCATGTATAGAGGAAAACTGTAACAAATTGATCATGTAATAGATCAAATATTAGTATTCTTTAATAACCAATTTTATTATTATTTAGAATAAGAAATATTTCATTAAGTTCTTCCTTAAAATACCTTTGTGATCTTAACCTGTAATTTTATATTAACACAGCAACAGCTTCAAAACAGGATGTTAAAACTTCTTTTGGAAATAAAGAAATATAAATTTATATTAATGATCTCTTTATTAAAGGACTGCTATAAAACAGCCAACAACTAATCAATCTATATAATATATTGATAATGGCTTCTACTTTCTGTGAAATTATTCTTTTATCAGTTAATTGTAGAGGAAAATTAGGGTTTGTATCTCTGAAGAACATTAAACAGAGGCTTAAGTCCTCTTGTGGTGAGCTTAAGATAAAATAAGTAAACTATCTTTTCTTTGAGTTTTTTGTGTCACAATTTATTTAGAAATATAACTAATGTCTCAAATATTGAAAAGATATTATCTTTGAATGTTTTCTGGAGCAATAAGCACTCTCTAAAATTTTAAAGCTCGTTGTATGAGAGCAGGCTTGTATTAAAACTCCTTTAGAGGGATCAACTAATAAG
>JANHMN010000013.1:24526936-24548776 GCA_030674055.1 Rhabdomys pumilio
TCTCTCTCTCTCTCTCTCTCTCTCTCTCTCTCTCTCTCTCCACACGCCAGAGAGCAGACAACTATTTTAGCCCATTCTCTCTCTCATTTTCAAGGTTTAACTTTTTATCTCCTTTGTAGGAAGTATATATCAATAATCCCCTCTTGGGAAAAATAACCCTAATGAAATCAAAGAATTTTTAGAAGTAGCAGATCTTTTAACAGTGAACTGGATGTGTAATTGGAAATCTATGGGAGGAAGAAACCAGTTCTTGGAGCTGAACTTGAGGGTGAGGGCCGGAGGCCATCTCCGCATAAAGTTTCCTGAATGACTTGGTGGTTAGGGGGGAACCAATGCGTCTGACAAGGTGGGAATGACATCTGTCCGCTCTTGTTGTAGCAGGGACTTAGGCTGCAGTTGTGACATGACAAGAACTACAGCTGGGCATTCTTACTGCAGCAGCAACCTGTGTCACAGTGACTGACTGTGCTGGACCTGGGGAACCGGTACCTGCTTCTTAAAGGAGCTGCTGCCCCTTTTTTGACTGCTAGGGAGGGCGGTGCTAAACCACGTAGTTGGGTCTCCAACTGTTGAAGAGCTCTGGCAAGCCATACCTTTTGTTTTCGGGTCTCTATCATCTGGCACAAGGCTGTTATGTCAGCAGTTAGCCAATGGCGAGTGGGATGTGCGGATCAAAGACTGTCTCATTGTGTGGCTTCGGAAAGAAGGGTGGGAGAGTGGCAGCCTTTCTTGGCCGGGAAGGCGGGGCAATAGGGGCTGCCTCTCCAGCAAGATTCATTTCATCTGCAGCTGTGGATCGTCAGTGTCCTCAAGGGCACGCAAAGAGGAATAGAGGCTTCCTTTGGACTTATTATTGGGAGGTTTTGGAGAAGGTTTTTCTAGAGTGACGCTGGAGCGGACCTATCCAAGGCACCTGGGCTGCCATTAGCCGCTGAAGGCGAGGCAAATAAAGGTTCCTCTCTTAAGGGAGATGGAGACAGTGTGCAATTTGCTTGGTTAGCGGAGGCAGACTCTTTAAAGGACGGCTCTCCTAGGGAGATCAAGTATCAGAGATCTGGCCATTCTGGGGTGATTCTAAGAATGTCATCAATAAGGGACCAATAGCTAAAAACTGTAACTGACATTTTTGCAGGTCCAAATGTTTCAAAATAATTTTTAATACAGTCGCCAACTCATCGTTTTGATCAATTGTTCCCTCTTGGGGGAACCATGGACAAATTTTTGCTAGAAAATCTAAAAGGTTTTCTAAATACTTTTTCTTAACCCTAGTTCCTCACGTCCTGAGTGACTCCTTGAGTCCTGATTTGAATAGTGACTGCTTAGAAAATGCCTGTCCCATGTCTTTTACCTCAAGGCCTTGTGCTCTTATCCTCCACAGGACCATCTAATGGGTCTGGGTGGGTGGACCGTAGTGTTCTTCTGACTGGAAGATGTTCTCAAGCAGACTTCGGGAGTCTCCCTCTTGGGTGCCCCCTGAGAAATGCAGAGTCGATCAATCACAGGGCCTCTGGGAGTCACTCTAAGAAGTGCTCTGTAATTCGAAGTGCTCTCAGGCACTCTGGGCAGTCACCCTCAATGCTCCTGAAAAAACTGGTAGGCCTACCTTCCTCTGAAGAGCCAGAGTTCCCTCCTCTGTGATCCCCTCAAGCCTCACGTTGGGCACCAGAATGCCCCCTCTAGCAGTGGACTAGGACTGGAGAACCACCTGAAAGAGAGAATGTGGGAATGGGTACTCAAAGAACGATGCCTTGTCTATAGTCTAACCAAACCATAATTTTAATTTTTTCACACGGGGGTTATGTACACATAGAAGCAGGATGTGGGGAGGGGGATGATGTAGGATCTTCTTTGTTTCTGGGGAGCACAGGTATTCTCAGAATGAGTACAGATGTCTTTTAGAACAGGATATTGGCTGGGTGAAAAGTTCACAGAAGAAGCAGGGCAGAACAGGTCACTATGTACCTGTCCATAAGATCTATGATTATTTTGTTGTTATCTAGGTTGGTACTTTCCATCAGGGCTACCTGTCTACAAGATCTCTAGCTATCTGTTCTAGGGTTAGTGCTTTCCTACAGAGACCAAGACACAAAGTATAAGACGTGTGTGTGTGTGTGTGTGTGTGTGTGTGTGTGTAACCACAACCAATATTTGAAGGTAAGAAAGAGCATTTTCAGACTCCTATGAGGTCAGTATTATTCTAATACTAAAACCAGGTAAAGACACAACAACAAAATCTACAGGCTAGTATTCCTCGGTGAAGATACAAAAATTCTTTATAAAAGGGGATATATATCAGTGAGATATCTGTGCAAGTTGAATATACAGGGATGGTTCATCATATGTAAGTCAAGAAATGTACCAAATAATATAAATGCAATTAAAGGCAGAAAAATCTCACAATCAGATCAATAGATCCAGAAGAGACCTATGACGAAATCCAACATGTCTTCATGGGAAAGTCCTGGAGAGAGTAGGACTGGAGTGAACAGAGCTCAACATAATAAAGAATATGACAAATCCACAGCCAGTATCTTGGTGAAAGAAGAAAAATCCCATTTAAATCAAAGAATGAGACAGAACTTTCCACTGTTTCTTTCTAATTTTTTTTCAATGTAGTGTTTGAAGCAGTAGCCGGAACAATAAAGTAAAAGAAGGCCGGGCGGTGGTGGCCTTTAATCCCAGCGCTTGGGAGGCAGAGGCAGGCGGATTTCTGAGTTTGAGGCCAGCCTGGTCTACAGAGTGAGATCCAGGACAGCCAGGGCTACACAGAGAAACCCTGTCTCAAAAAAAACCAAAAAAAAAAAAAAAACCAAAAAAAAAGTAAAAGAAGGAAATTAAAAGCGTGCAAATAGGTAAAGAAATGAAGTTATTCCTGTTTGTAGATGATACAATTTACATAAGAGACCTTCAAAATTCTCTTAGTTATATCAGTTTGAATGTGTTGATTTGGTTCTGTTGTGTAGTAGGAAGATGTAAACTTATTTGCTATGTTCTTCAAAAAGCATAACTTAAAACCCTTTTTTGCATGTCCATTTTATATATTGTACTAAATATAACCTTTCAGTCAAAAGAGATTTAGGGCAGAAAAGTTATTTTTCTCACCATTTTTAAACCCCTGGACTAGATGGTTTCTGGGCCCCTTTGTAACAAGTTAAAAAAAAAAAAATCCTGGTTTTGGTTTTCTTTGGGGGTGAGGGGAGAAGTCTAGAAGTTGCTGGTCAAGGTCTTTAGAGGATAAAAGCAGTCTGACATTTGGAAGTATTGGATAATAGCTATGAAAGGTTTTCATATAGGCAGAACTAGCTTATTGAGTTAGTTATAGAAGTTTTTCATTAATTAAATAATCAGTAGTGAATTCAACCAAGGACTTTGCATATTTTCCACCACTGAAGTTTATTAACCTTTGAGTGCTAATATTAGAGGGAAACATCTTGTTTAAAGTAACTAATTTCAGGGGCTGGAGAGATGGCTCAGTGGTTAAGAGTACTGATTGCTCTTCTAGAGGTTCTGAGTTCAATTCCCAGCAACCACATGGTGGCTCACAACCATCTGTAATGGAATCTGTGTGTGTGTGTGTGTGTGTGTGTGTGTGTGTGTGTGTGTGTGTGTGTGTGAAAACAGATCACTCATATACATAAAAACAAACAAACGTTAAAAAAAAAAAGAAAAACTAATTTGGCTGCTGTAAAGTAAAAGAAGACTAGTGTGCGTCTCTGAAACAGTGTATTTTGATTTTTGACCAGTTAGATTTTGAAGTAGATATTTGCATGGTGATACTGTTTTGGTAAAGTTTGTTCAGTTACAGGGTATTTCATTAACATGTATTAGCTCATACATGGTTGGTGGGTAGCTAGATGATGATGATAGATAGGCTGAGAGAGAATATCAATATAACATGGACTTAATGGTTAAAAAAAAAATACTTACTAGACTGGGTATGCTAGTGCATGCTTCTAAACCTAGCACTAGGAAGGCAAATGAGTTCACTTTTAATCAGTAAATTCCAGGCTAGCCAGAGCTACTAATGAGTCCCTATCAAAGCGGTGTCTTTCGTTTATTTATTTACTATTGTTTATGTGTCTGTGATGTATATTCATGGGCACAAATCTTTGCAGGCAGACGTGTGGAGCTGGTTCTCCCTGTCTGCATTCTGGGCATGGAGCTTAGGCTGCCAGGCTTGCTCAGGAGGCACATCTGCCTAGCTGACTCACCAACTCCATTTCGTGGTGAGTATTGTGATTTTTTTTTTTTTTCCCTAGATAGTGACCAGAAGAAATAGAAATGAAAGTTCTAACTGGAAGGAGAACCCTCAGCTACAAAGGCATTTCTTTTTTAGGTTTGAGAAAGTTAAAGTTAACAAAAGTAAATCTGTCCACCTGTACCGAGCGCTTAGTTCCCCGGAGGGGTTATATTTTCTTCTGCTGTTTTCATGAGTGAAAAACCCTCATGTTGATATTTTAAAGTTATCAGATATCAGTCTTCTGTGTTGTTTAAGAAATCTTTTCTTACAATTCTTTTAGTTGTCGTACTTACTACACATTTAAATCTTCAGTTCTTCTGGACTTGTTGATGGTGTATTCAGTGAGAGGTTTTTTCTCGTTGCTGCTGTTTGTTTTTGAAATGTGATGATCCACTTGATCTAGCACTATCACTGAAAAGACCACCTTCCTCTAGCACTTGGATTCTCAACTGTTTTATCAGTCAAATGGTTGAATGTAGTGTGCTCTGCTTCTAGTCTGTATCTCTTAACCAGCTTGTTTGTCCCTGTGCAGACTGTCATCTGTGCCTGAGATGCGCAGGCTCAGTGTTTTCAACTTTCAGAGTTTGGTGGGGCTTGGAATAGTTAATATAGGCTTTACCAGTTAAATATCTCAAATCTGAACATTTGAAATTCAGAATGCTCTGATATCCACACTTTTTAATGTTGATCTAGTACCCAAATTTGAGGTTTAGGATTATTTTGAATTTTAAAAGTTTTCAAATACCATGCTCAACCTATTATATTGCTTGCTGGTAGTAAAGCTTTATGATAGGTCTTAATGGATTTTTTTTAGCTTTGACCCTCAGCTTAGGTTGTCTTTTTCTTACAATTTTTTAAGTTCCTGTTGTATTTACTGCTTCACATTTAAATCTTTAGTTCATCTGGAATCGTTGATTGTGTATTCAGTGAGAGGGTTTTTTTTGTTGTTGTTGTTTGTTTTTAAAATGTGAATAACCACTTGATTTAGCACTATCACTGAAAAGACCCCATAAATGTTAGAATATAAATTTATTACTTTCATTTTTTAAAAATTGAGATTGTTTATTAATACTAATCCAAGAGGATTGATTTTTTTTACCACACTGACTTAAAAAAATTTATAAACATAACCTTTTATTTATTTTCCTTTGTTTTCTTTGCATGAGAGCAAAGACAATTTTACAGTCTTAAGCCTAATATTGTATCTGTCTGTACTCACTAAGGCAATATGGTATCAATACAGTATTATAAGTAATCCAGATGAATATACTAGAATACCTCAAGCCAAGAGTATTAGTGTACCTTATTTTAACGTGATGGATGCTTTTATAGCATGAGTTAGTACAGTCTTTGTAGTGTTTACTGGATGTAGCTCTCTTTCTCTCTTTCTCACAGATGTGGACCATGTTTGCGGATTGCCCCAGCATTCAGCTCCATGAGTAATAAGTACCCACAGGCGGTCTTCTTGGAAGTAGACGTGCATCAGTGCCAGGTAATGGCAGGAGAGGAGAGTCTTTTTTTCCTTCTTTTTTTCATAAAACACATCAAAATTCTATACTAATATTACCCATTTTGTCTTTGTTCATACTGTATTTATTCTTTAGAAGACAGGAAAATGTGAAGATTATTATCAATGTTATTTTGACTACACTGGTTAGCATGTTTCAAGTTCTTCTTATCTGAGGTAAAATTAATAGGATGTTGTTAAAGTAATAGGTTACCTGGCAGTTCTGTGTCTTCTCGTGAGGCATTGGGTAATTGATCACCAAGTTTTGATTGGAGTTTAATGTAATCATTTCACAATCTTATGTTTAAAGTTATGTGAAGAGTGGTTATGCTTTATGCATTGTTAAGAACAGTAAATGGAAGAAAGTTCAGTTTCTCTGTTCTGAATACTGCTTTTTTTTTTTTTAACATGTTGCAGTAAAAGTAGATTCAATTTATATTTCCCTGATTTCCCTGTTAACTAATTTTCGTGTTAAGTACTTCACTTGTCAATTACCTATTCCAAAAGTTGATTTTTCTTTTGGGTGTCATTCTTGTTCTTACTTTAATTATTTGTAAGTGTTCTTTACACATTACAGGTAAAAGTACTTTGTTTAGTATGTTTGGCAAATATTTTTGCCCAATCTGTGAATGGTCTTTCCCTTTTCTAATGATAGGAGGGTATGTTATTTAGGGCGTAGCGCTGTAGGCATACCAGCCTGGTGACTGTAGTGTGGTGCTTGTATGGCAGTGTTGTCTATGCAGAGAATTAAAACATAAAGGACTGTGCAGGTGACTTTTATATGCTAAATATTCTTAGTTCATAAGTATAGTTCACACTTGTGTCTTAATTTTTAAGTTTTTAAGATAGTACTGTTCTAATAGGTCCCTTCTGGAGTTTAGAGAGGATACCCTTTGTACTGTTATTTCTTTGAATGATATATCTTCTGTACGTCTTAATAGAATTTATATATGGGAAAGGACAGATTTGCTGGTTTTAAAATCATTGTCATCAAATTTAAATAGTAGTGCTTTGGTTAATTTCCATTCAGTACTAAATCATAAAACTAGAGCAAAATTTAAAAGATAGCTATTATTTGTATGATGCCTGAAATCAGTTCTGTAAGAGTAGAAATGAGACGAGGTGAACCTTTTTTGAGATAAAGACATTGTTTGCCTGTTTCTTTGTTTTGATAGTGGTATGGACTGGCTTTTCTTTTTGAGGTAGATAGTTTTTCTTAGCACCAGTGGTTTGTATTGACTCATCATTACCTTTCTTAGTTTTAAAATTTTATTTGTTTGTTTGTTTATTTATTTATTTATTAACAGTCCTATTTAACCCTGGCTTGCCTGAACTCTATGTAGACCAGGCAGGCCTCACACTCAAGAGATCTACCTGCCTCTGCCTCCTGAGTGCTGGGATTAAAGGTGTTTACTAGAATGCCCAGCTTTTGGTTATTTCTTTTTTAAAAAATTCATACTGTGAAATTATAAAAATGCTGCCTGCCATAAAGTAGTTCTGTATTAGAAGGTAATTGTTCTGTTAGATAAAGTATATGACAATAAAGCTTATGTTTTAAAAAACAAAAACAGCTCTTCTCTATCTTGGCTGTATGGTAATATAGCTGTGTCTCCATAGCAACTCCCTTACCGTAGGTCTGCTCATTGGTTTATTTAACTCGAATGGGTATTTTGCTTGCTTCGTGACTGAGTACTACATGAGTTCCTGGGTTCTGCAGAGGCCAGAAGAGGACATTGGATCTCCTGGACTACAGTCATGCAGGTGGTTGTGAGCTGTCTTGGGGTCCTCTGCCAGTGCTCTTACCACTGAGCCTACTTGCTCTATTAAATAACAATTAGGAATACATTATTTTATTTTTCTGGTTAAGACTTGTGATATTTTAATTTGCTTAAGGTTGTAGAATGAAAAATGAAGATGGTATAAGATTTGTTTTAATTTTTAACACTTTAATTTGCTGATTCTAGGGAACAGCTGCCACCAACAATATATCAGCAACACCTACATTTTTGTTTTTTCGAAACAAAGTGAGAATCGATCAGTATCAAGGAGCAGATGCTGTGGGACTAGAAGAGAAAATCAAGCAGCATTTAGAAAATGATCCTGGAAGCAATGAGGACGCAGACATTCCAAAAGGCTATGTATGTCATCAGAAGAGTAAAAACAGTGTCTTAAATCTGATGTTACTTGGTTGAAATGAAACTTACTGTTTTATATTTTTCTCTGTCTATCTCTCTGTCTCTGTCTGTCTGCCTGTCTGTGTCTCTCCTCCCCACCCCAAGACAGAGCTCCTCAGTGTAGCCTTGGCTGTCCTGGAACTCACACTGTAGACCAGGCTGGCCTCGAACTTAGAGATTATCCTGCCACTGCTCTCTCCCCCACCATGCTGGTATCAAAGGTGTGCACCACCACCACCACCCAAGTAATATCTCTCATTTTTATAGTTATGTAAAATGGCTTGAGTTTTAATGTACTGAATCCCCATATTATATAACTTCCTATAGTCTTCTTTTGTTTAGTTTAGAGTCATGTAACTTTAGAATTGAGTGTATGTTAAGAGTAAGGTATTGGCTTTTTGTTTTATTTTTTTGTTGTTTTTAATTAAGACTGAAGAACTCAAAATAATATTTTGAAACTACATAGTATGAACAGTTCTAATGCAGTTGTGTGTAGTTTGAAATTATTCAGGAAGGAAATCGAGTTCAGAAGTAGTTCTTTATGATTCTACAATTGTTTCTCAAGTTGCAGCCAATACATTAAACAGCTCACCTTGGGTGCAGTAGAGCAGATCAGCGTGTTTACGGTCAAGATGAAAACCTAGTCAGGCGGACAGGAGAGCTTGTTTTGTGTACATGGTTTGTGTGTGTATCTTTGTCATTGAGTATCTGTAACATAATAATGGCATTCTTTATTTTCGTTACTCTATACAATTAGTTTTTATTTAAAATAACACCCAATCATAAATTGTAAACCATGTTTGATTTGGGATGGATAATTACTGAACTAGGTCATTGTACCTGTCATACTGGTATGCCAGTTATTGAAACAAGTTTTGAGAAAGAGAAAGTTGATTTACAAGTTATCCAAGCAGGAAGACCAGAAAACAAGTTTCTAATTTGTGTCCCCCAAGGATATTATTTAGGGACATTTAAGGTACACGGTAGTTCTACAGCATAAGCCATGGATGGAGGAAAGAAGGTGAACTTAACCAGTGGTTTCTGCAGTATGGTTACACTGTGCGTATGTTCAGCAGAAGTGACTAGACAAAGAAATTCCTGGAGACACTGGCCTAGACTCAACTACAGTGTCACTGGTTTCCACTGGCTTGACCTAAAGAAAAGAGGCCTCCAAATTAGGCAGCTGTGCCCTTATGACCTGTTGTTACCTATAGCTAAACTAGTGGGGTCCTACTAATGTGCTAGTTTCACAGTCACCATCTTCACCTTGATCTTTGTGCTTGGAGTACCTAGACCTGACTTCAGGTTGTATTTGTCTGGACTTAGTTCCTAACAACTTAGTCTTCCCTAAGAGAGGACTGAGCTGTGTTCTTACTTAGATGTTATGAAGAGAGGAGGAAGCCCATGAAGTAAGGGGCAGTCTGTTGCTTAACGTGAATGAGGTTAGGCTGCTGATGCTTGTTAGCTTGCCACTCTCAGTTTGCGGTTTGCCCTCTCCTGAAGTCAGTAACTGTTTTAAAGCAAACATTTTCTTCAAAATTACCTGATCTAAAAAGAAGCACAGGTCCAAGTCTATATTTTTTATGCTAAAGCCAAATGTTTTGCCTAAGTTCTTGATTTCTTTTGTTTCAGATGGATTTAATGCCTTTTATTAACAAAGCTGGGTGTGAATGTCTTAATGAAAGTGATGAGCACGGCTTTGACAACTGTTTGCGAAAAGACATGTCCTTCTTGGAATCTGACTGTGATGAGCAGGTAATTCAGAGCTTATGTTAAGGCTGGTATGGACTGTCACTGTTGACATGTGTGCTTGTTTGTGGTGTTCTCGCCTTATGGCTTCTGTCTCTCTTGCACATGATGGCCTTGGCCTTTTCTTGTCCTTGTCCTGTGCCTATGCTTGTGGCTGTGTTTTTCTTTTCCAGATGAACACTTCTTCATTTTCTTTGTGTGTTTCTCCTGTCCCGTCACCATCTGAGTGCATCTCCTTTCTGTGTTCTGTGGGAGCTGCCATGTGCCCTAAAGAACAAGCAGAACTTGTGCTGTGCTCCACCGCTGCTTAGATCATCACTGTATTGGTCATTTTTTATACTGCTTTCTATGTTTTTCCCACACAGATAGTAAAGACTGAGCAGTAAAGACTGGTTAGATGAGAACTCCCATATAAGACTATCTCCGAGATAAAAACATACTGGTCTTTCCTCTTCTTGCATTGCTCTCACCACAGAAAGTAGGACAGTGCCTTAATCACACTGTCTTAACTTCTGGGCGCTGCTTTCTGTAATTCACTTTCTAGTCTGCTGTGTGTACTTGTTTCCTGTTCTACTTGGTCACAGAAGTTCATCAAGTCTATATGTGCATGTTTGTTGCTCCTTCTCCTAAGTAAGAGCTGATGGCTCCTTACTGCCTTAGGCTGTTTTGCTGACCTGATCTCTTTCTAGCTCTCCCCTCTCACCTGCTTTCTACCAGCGTTTCAGCTTTTCACATCATGAGTGCTATGTCTTGACACACTGTTAGGAGTTAAGTATGAAAAGTGATAGAACCAGAGGAAGTAGCTGTTTTCTTATACCACAATATGATTTTGAAATAATAAGTGTAAACCTTTTCTTCTAACTAGAGTTGCCTTATGACAGCTTCAGGATTATGATTCACATATCTGTTTGTATACTTACCTAAAAAGACAGCAGTGTGGATAGTGGCATTGTCTACTGCTTTACTGAAATCTTCTGTTAAGGGAAGTCTTTCTTACAGGGTAGGAGCATACCTGTGAACAAATACTACAGTTTTTTTTGGGGGGGGGTTTTCGAGACAGGGTTTCTCTGTGTAGCCCTGGCTGTCCTGAAACTCACTCAGTAGACCAGACTGGCCTCGAACTCAGAAATCCACCTGCCTCTGCCTCCCAAGTGCTGGGATTAAAGGCGTGCGCCACCACCGCCCGGCCTACAGTTTTTAATGGACAAAAAAATTAATGGATAACTTAGAGCTTCAGAGAGACTCCAGACAGCATTGGGGTCTTAGTTCCTGAATGTGACTGTTAGGGCCTTTGGTCCTAGTGCCTTCCCTCCCTTTTCTCTCTCTTACTACTCAGAGCATTGGACACACACTGAGCTACAGTCCTGGTCCCGAGAGTCCTGTTTTCTGAATTTTATATCTCAGTTTACGAGGGTCAGTCCCTGCAGAGTGATATATTGTCTTCCAGTAGTCGCACAGTGTGGCTAAGTACTTGATACACTTTTTCTTTTTGATAGAAAAGATGTGTGTTGCATATTAAAAGTTAGAACTTATATTTATTTCATTTGGGAATTTTGTTTCATTTGTGGGAATGTAGGTTGCTTGTCAGTTTGTAGGCCTCAAGTTGTTAGCTTCTTTTTCTTTCTTTTTAAATAATATTTATTTTCTGCGTATGAATGTTTTGTCTGCATTTATGTCTATGTATCACATGCATACCTGGTACCCTTAGAGCTGTGAGAAGAGGGAGTTGGATCCCTGGGACTGGAGTGCTAGAGATGACGGAACCACCATGTGGTGCTGGGAATTGAAGCCAGCTCCTCTGGAAGAGCAGCTAATGCTCATAACGGCTGGCCATCCCCCAGCCCCAGAGCCTAAGTTCTTACACAGAGTCCTACTCAAACGTTCACTGCATTAATTTTTTTCTTTATAAGTGATTGGTGGTGGCAGTCCTTAACTGTCAAACTAATTTCGGCTTATAGAATCAGTATTGCAATGGTTTTGTTAGATGGACTAGGTTTGTACCACTCTTCTTTATTTTAGTGTCCTTAGCCATTTTGTATATTCCTTGTATTAATAAACCCTTTTATAATTAAACTATTTTCCCTACAGCTACTTATTACTGTGGCATTCAATCAACCTGTTAAGCTTTATTCCATGAAGTTTCAAGGACCAGATAATGGTGAGTAAAGGACAGTTAATTAAAACCTGACTTTCTACTTTGTTAAACCTGTTGGCTGGCATTTAAAACTTCTTTTTTCAAATAGAGGTAAATCTTCTATGTTGTTCATGGAAGATTATAATCATGTCCACGTAATGTGGGATTAAGAACTAAAGTAAAAATGTTTGTTTTCCCTTAACTTACAGAATGCTAATTCTTTCCTCTCATTTCTAAATTATTAGCAGTCATTTTTTAGAAACAAAATTGTTTTCAAACTGTTCTTATTCAGGGTGATAAAAATGAGGCTCCAGGTCCTGCTTTTTTGAGTTATTAATAATGCACTGTCATGTTCATGAATAGCAGTGTGGCTTTACAGACTCGGGTTTATGTTTCATAAAATCAGCTGTTCTTTTTTTTTCCCACAACAACTCTCTCTTTCCCTGTTACTGCTGATGTTTTTGAGAAAGAAGGCAGTCAGGACTAAAGGGCTTCATTTGATTCAGTTTTCTTCTTTAACTAATTGAAAGTAAAACTTAGTAATTTTTATAATTAATTCCTTTTTGGATAAGTCTTAATGCTAATAATGTTTTCCTCTTGGGTAACAAAATGTGCAAATTTTTTGGTAAGAAAAAATTAATACATTTATTTTATGAAAGGTTGTTCACCTGCATGTGCTGTCAGAATCCATTACCACCGTCTGTATGGCTCTTCACTGACACTGTTATATTTATTATAGGATAGCTTCACTATGTAGTCTCAGCTGGCTTGGAGCTTACTGTGTACATGTGACACACCACATCCAACTCATTGTATGTCTTTTGTCATTGAGAGTAGGGACTTGCTTATGTCTGTGTGCATGCATGTGTTTTCTTATTCCTAATGAAGAGTGCAACTAGGCTAAAGAGATACCAACAATAAGTATTGGGGGGAAAAGATTGACTACCAATATTCAGATTTAGTTTTAGTGGAGGTTTTTGAAGATGTGTTTGTTGGTGTGTGCCAATATATATGTAGGCCTACACGGGTTTCTGCATAAGATACATTTGATGATAAAGGAAACGTATATTATTGTGTTTATAGTTTTTAGCACTTTATTTTTTTAAACCATTTTATAGGTCAGGGTCCTAAATATGTAAAGATTTTTATCAACCTACCCCGATCCATGGATTTTGAGGAGGCAGAAAGGAGTGAGCCAACTCAAGCTCTGGAACTGACAGAAGATGACATTAAAGAAGATGGCATTGTTCCTCTTCGTTACGTTAAATTTCAGAATGTTAACAGTGTAACTGTGAGTAACACTTCATTAATTTATTTTTCTCTGCTTGGTGAGCAGTATTGATGAATTCTATGTTCTAGGTGATGCTAAATGATCTATTTATTTAATTTTTTAATGATTTATTTATTTTATGTGCATTTGTGTTTTGCTTCCATGTATGCCTGTATAAGGATGTCAGATTCCCTGGAACTGGAGTCACAGACAGTTGTGGGCTGTTGTGTTGGTGCTGGGAATTGAACCTGGAGCAGTGAGTGTTCTTAACCACTGAGCCATCTCTCCAGCCTAACTCTAAATGATCTTTTAAAGTGAAATTTATCCAGTAAAGTTGAGAAATGGAGGTTGATTCATGGGATTTGTCAGTTCTAAAACATTTACACATAAACTGGAGATACTTATATATACTCTGTCATAACTAGTGATGAGAGCTGGTACTTAGGTGAAAATTCTGTTTAATTTTCTAGAATGTAGTCTTTCAGTATGGTATTAAGACTGGCTTTAATTTTTTTTTTTTTTTTAATTTCTTTTTTTTGAGACAGAATCTCACTCTGTAGCCCAGGTTGGCCTGATGTTTACTGTGTTCCACACTGGCCTTGAACTCATAACAGTTCTTCTGTCTCACCCTTCCAAGTGCTGGAATTACAGGCAATAACTCACATACCCAGATACAAATGACTTTGATAGAGATGACTTTATATTTTAAGAGATAGCTAAGATTTAGCTGAATATTGAGTAGTGCCAGAGATGATTTTAAGTGATTCATCTATGAAAAGAAAGGAGAAACTAGCCGCAGAGCACTGAGTTCAAGTCATGCCAAACTAGTCACCCTTGTATCGATGGAGCGTCAGAAGAGCCCTGCAAGTTCTTCTGTGGAAGGTTCCAGTGGACACAGACTGTTCTTGTGCTCAGTCTGTGTGAGCAAGCCGAGGTTTGATTGTCTGAAATGTTTTGTCTAAATTAAGCTGAAGATGACGGTTACATCGCAGTAGAGTGCTATCACTCAAGGCCCTGTGCGTTATATCCAGAAAGTGAGTGACACTTAAGGGAGGACACATAAGCATACTGTCACTTTGATGATGATGATGAAGGTTGAATTGGAATAATAGTTTTGATAAGAGTTTAATTAAAGAAAGATGAACTTTAAATATAAGTAAGCTGGGAACTGGTTTAATAATGTATTTATTATATTCTTTAAATTGATTAGATTAAAACTCCTTTTTGAAAGGAGTTTTACTACTGAAAACAATTAAAATTATTAAGTAATATCTTAGAACAACGTGAAGAGTTTCTTTTCCTTTTATTGAAAACAGGTTTTATTCTCAAACACCACATCCAGATTAGTTCCCCTCCGACTCCTCCCCGTTCTTCTCTACTTCCCCTCCCATCCAGCTCCACTCCCTTTCTGTCTCATTAGAAAAGAACAGGCTTCTAAGAGAGAACAACAAAGCACAGCAAAATAGAAGATAAAACAAAAGCTGTTGCATCTAAGTTGGACAGGACAAACCAACAGAAGTAAAAGGTCCAAGAGAGGAAAGCATAAGCATCAGAGACCCACTTGTTTACATACTTAGGAGTTCCATAGAAACACTAAACTGAAGCTGTAATGTAGACACAGAAGACCTGGTACAGACCAATGCAGGCCCTGTTCAGTGAGACAATATTTTAAGTAGAGAACATTTTTAGATTAGATTATCTAATTTTTTTTTTAATAGAGGAAAATATTTTTCAAAATCCAATATAAATAATATATAAGTAATTCTATTTCTTATGTACCTAGAGAAGGTGAAACTTCCAGTGCAGGCAGGGAACAGGCAATCTTTTAGGAACACTAGTGTAAGTGTAAAGTAATCTTATTTCATTCGTAAAAAGGATGGAAGATGTTTTTATTAAGAAAGCAAATAGATTAAATCTAAAGAAAGCATGGTCATAAAAAATAGATTGTAATTATAAATTACAAATGTGATTTTATTTTTGTAGTTATTTGTTCAGTCTAATCAAGGAGAAGAAGAAACAACGAGAATTTCATATTTTACTTTCATTGGTACTCCAGTCCAGGCAACAAATATGAATGACTTCAAACGAGTAAGTTTGTTCAAGTGATATTTAAGGAAAACACAAATACAGTTTCAAAGGAAAATTTTCTTATATTTCAGTTGTCTTTGCTTTTAAACATAAAGATTCAAAACTATCTCATGAAAGGTTAAATGAAGGTACCATGTTGAAATATTCAACTAAAAGAAAGTCTTTAGTAAATATAACTCCTAACTGATAGAATAAATATTAGTAAATACATCTGAGTAAAAAATAATAATAGAAAATTCTTAGGAATAATAAAGAAATTATAGTTAAATTATTACTTGGAAGGCCATAGTGAGATTATAAAGGACTTTGCTGATAATGAAAATTTATTTACAGACTTTAATGATTTTATTTTGAAAGAATAAACACAAATCTTTTTTTTTTTTTTTTTGTCTTGTTTTTTCGAGACAGGGTTTCTCTGTGTAGCCCTGGCTGTCCTGGAACTCACTCTGTAGACCAGGCTGGCCTCGAACTCAGAAATACACCTGCCTCTGCCTCCCAAGTGCTGGGATTAAAGGCGTGCGCCACCACCGCCCAGCTAACACAAATCTTAACACATGAACATTTTTGACTTTCTAACCACTGTCTGTGTTCTGAAAGGACACATTTCAGCAAATACTTTTAAAGTGATTGTGTGAGTTTTCTCCTATTTTTATAGGTATATGTCTTTATTTTTGAAGGATGCTATCCTAAGGCTTCTTCTGTGAAGCTTACCATGTACCAAGGACTGTGAGGCTTGAGGGTCAGCTTGTCGCCATGCTTTCTGAGACACCTTGTTACTGGTAGCAGTTTTGTGGGTAGCTTTTAAATATGCAGACCCAGATGATAGAGGTGCCACTGAAAGCTTTCTTAGTGCCACCCTGCAGTATACTGGGAAGCATGTGACTGTGCAGCAAGCGGTGGCCACAGTGCTTCCCATGGCTGTGCCTAGCCAGTGGTCCAGGACCTAATTACCAGGGATGAGTTTCCTTAGGGCTGCCAGTTCACTGATGATATGGTTCCCAGCACACTTCATGCAGGGACTTGTTTTGTGGAATCAGAACATCTTGAGAAGTCTTTCTCTTTTTGGTGCTATCTATAGACTTGACTTAATTATAGAAAATCAAATTGCTTAACAGTAGATGGTCCAGTGAGGTACATGTGGGCTTTTTAAAAAAATGGAAAGCCTGGATCATACATATGTTTGCTGTTGCTTTTCAGTCACTTGTTACTGTCTCATAGCATAATTCAGTCTTAGGAACTGTAGGAATAATTAAGGACTTAGCTCTGCCATGCCCAGATGTTTTATATGTGAACAGTATTTAGTCAAAAGAAGCAGGTATAAAGCAGCTTCATTTTCACTCTATGAGATGTATTTTCCTGGAAAAATATGTGAGCAACAAAGATGTTTTGGCTGTCTGCTTGTCTGGCTTGAATTAAATGCACTGGCCCGGCTCTAGCTGTTCTTTGTAGAGTTTGTCACCAGCATAATTCTTCTATAAGGTTTATATTGTATGTCAGGTTAATCTCTTCCTACCATTACGTTTTGATTCAATGTCCTATTTGTTCCTTCAACATATGCTGCTTACCTTCTGTTTTTGATGCAAGTAATATTCTCTTCTGCATTTTTACCAGTCAGCCGTATCAATCTCACTCGATCTAGCTGTTTAGTCTTACTGATTGCCAAAGCCGCTTTTGAGGAGTGTGCTTGCTTGAGAGTGTTTGTTTTTTATTATTTGTTTACCTTTTCCACCTTATTTAAATGATGAAAAAGTAGCAGTTCTTAAACGTTTTGGTATCTGGTGTCTGGCTGTCCTGGAACTCACTCTGTAGACCAGGCTGGCCTCGAACTCAGAAATACACCTGCCTCTGCCTCCCAAGTGCTGGGATTAAAGGTGTGTGCCACCAGTGCCGGCTCTGGTATTATTTAAAATATGAAAGATAATTGAAGACCAGGAAGCATTTTTGTTGTTGTTGTTTTGGTTTTTTGAGACAGGGCTTCTCTGTGTAGCCCTGGCTGTCCTAGAACTCACTTTGTAGTCTAGGTTGGCACTTTGTGCTCACAGAGCTCTCCCTGTCTGTGTCTTCCAAATTTGGGGATTTAAGGCAGGAGCCATCACTGCCTGGCCAAGTAGAGTTTTTATTAACATACTTATTTAGTAGCAATTAAACAGGACATCCAGGGGTAGTGGCTCATACCTGTAATTGTCAGTACTTGGGAAGTTGAGGTAGCTCTGCTACCTTGTTTGAGGCCTTCCTAGGTGTCAGAGTGAGATTCAAAAGAAAAGGATTAATTGGAAATTTTTAAAATTAAAATGAATAAATCCACTATATATTAGTAACTTTATGTTTTAATACTTTTAGTTAAAATAGAATTACATCACTTTTCCCGCTTGCCTCCCTCTGGTCCTTCCAATTTTTAAGTTATTGGTAATATACACCCTCTATTTCAAGTTGTTAGCCACCTTTTCTTTGGTTGTATTTATTACATATTCATATATTGTGTTGTATTTTTTACTCTTATTTTTCTAGACAGGGTTTCTCTGTGTATCCTTGGCTGTCTTGGAACTCACTCTGTAGACCAGGCTGACCTCGAACTCAGAAATCTGCTTGCCTCTGCCTCCCAAGTGCTGGGATTAAAGGCGTGCACCCCCACTGCCTGGTGTGTTTTTTACTCTTGAATCCATTTTTTGTTGTTGTTATTTGCTTGCTTTATTTTTGTGTACATGGTTTCAAACCTAACAACTCTTTATCAGAAAGCCATTTAAGAGGCACATCTCTGAGAGAGGACAAGTTTTCTTCTCCCAGAGGTCAAAAGTTGCCCCTAGGTCTTTGCCTAGGTATATAATCTTAGGCAAATAGAAGATACGGTTTCTTGAGACTTTATCATTCCTATTCTTTCTGTATTGATCTCCCTCCTCCCCCTTTGGATCCACCCACTCCATTTCTATCACCTGTGTCCTGCTAGTTCCCTTTCAGGCCCCACCTCCCGCCCTACAGACCTTTTATACTTTTCCCATTTCTGTGGTTACTCCATGTTGTCTGTTTACATGGGAAGATGTGGTGTAGGAAGCACAGATGAGAGAGAATCTGCAGCATAGCATTTGCCTTGCTAGATCTGGGTTACTCTTCCTAGTCCATCATTTACTGCGGCTTTGGTTGAGGTAGGGTGGTTGCTGCAGTGTGAGGCTGTAACAAGAAAGGCTAAACTGGGAATAAGCCCTATAATTAGTAAATGATTATACATTAACAGTAATGTTTTTAATAAAAAGCACGTTTTTCAGGGCCTGGAAACATCATTCAGTGGTTAAAAGCACTTGTTGCTTTACAGAGGACACTGATTTGACTTGGTAGTTCACAGCAGTTTGGAACTCTGCTTTCAGAGGATGAAAAATCCTCTTCTGATCTCTGTGGACACCAGGTACACTCATCATCCACACATACACATGTAGGTAAAATGCTTATACACATAAAATAAAGTTTAAAAAGTCCTAAATAGCCCAACTTTTCCAATAGAAAAACCAAGTTAATAAGAGTGACATTGCTTTATATTTTTATTAATTACTCTAGTCTAATAGAGTTCTCGTAATAGTTTTGGTTTCTGTATTCAGCATGTGCCATTTGTGCTGTATTTAAAGAGAATGAGAAGTTAAAAGAAAATAACTGAGTATTATTCTAAAGATAGTTTGTTTGACTTCACAGACTTCCTCAAAGAGCAGTTTTATGATTCCTAGCAGTAGTGTTAGAACTGCTAAAAAACGAATTTAAAAGCAGGATTAAGAACCCTTTGATTTCAAAATTGAAATTTAATTGCTTGAGTGCTTTTCTTAGATATATTAAGAATATTAGTATTACATCGCTTTCGTAATTGCTTCTGAGTGAGATTTATTCTGCTTGCAGTCACTAATTTTTATAGGGTTATTTTTTATATAAGAAACAATATCTTCAGTATAGAAAAATTTACGAGGATTTATGTAAGATTGGCCTATTTGGTCGTTTTGTAGAGTTCCTTATTAAAAACTGTCAATGAGCTCTAGATTCCTGTAAAGGGGACAGTAAGGTGTTTGACTTTTCTGCTTCTGTATTACCATGCCACAGCAACCATGGTCCCTGTTTAAAACAAGATTGCATTCTTAATAGCAGTAGAAACATAACACTTAAAATATTCTCATATTTTCAGCACAGTGATATTTTCTTCTTTCCAACCATCTTTAGGAAGGTAGGAGAAAACTGTGGATAAAGGGAGCCTTGGTCTGTTTTGAATGTAGAATTTGGATAGAGGAAACCATAGGGATTGGTGCCCTGGATAGAATGGAAACATTGAGAAACAGGCATGAAAATACAAAGGTGCATAAGTCACTCAATGACAAGTCAAATGTGACACTTATCTTCCTGAGTGTAGTTGATCTGATACTGAGAGGATCTATGTTGTAGTTTTTGAATTTTCAAAATATATTTGGTGTGTATCCTATTTTAAGCGAAGATAGATTTGATAACTATGCTGTAGTGGAGAGAGAGCTACATCAGATGGTTTAATGGATCATGAAGTAGTAAGTTCTAGGTATTTTCAGTGTGTGTTCTTCTGTTGTGTGAGTTGTTTGTAGATGATTTTAGTTTTCAGCATGGCACTCACCTCCCCTTATGTCACTAAGTTGACAGAAGCTAAGGTAATATTGATAAATCTTGGTTGTGGATAGTTACTTTAGAAGCCTCTGCATGTTGTCACAGCTTTCTAAACTCACCTTAGATCTGCTAGAATAGAACGCACCTTCTCTTTGTCTGTTTTGGCCCTCAAAGGTGTCATGCAAACGTTGGCTATTTGCTGTAAATGCATTCTTTGTGGTATAGCATGAAAAGCTTGCAGTTTTAACTAAGAGTGAATCTTTTCTTTGCTAAAATAGGCTTTCTACATAGATTGCTTTATATTAAATGCAAGTGTGCAAAAGTGAGAAAATTGGGGCTTCTGCTTCTTAGGAACAAGGCGCATGTGAAAAGTAGACCACATTTTATCACTTTTTATAAAAATAGACTTTTCTAAACTGGCCGTTTACCACATGCGCTATTTTTATAACACTTCTATTTGTTTATTTTTCAGCTTTTTTAATACAGCTCAGTGAACTAAAAGCAGAAGATTTTTTTAATGAAGTAATACACAGATAAACTCTGTCTCACTGTCCCCCCCTGCTTCATTGCTCATCTGCCACCCATCGCTCTCACCCTCCCCAGTTCTCAGTTGGCTCCGAGGTTTCTTCGGCTTCAGCATCCGGATCAGCTTCTTGTTACCTAGATTGCCTCCAGCATCTCTTCCTTCAGGCCCACCCCACTCCTGACTCAGTCGGCCCAGTATTTGCTTGCAGTTAGCTGCCTTTGTTTTCTTACCACACTAGGCTCTCACAAGGCAGGGTTTTGTTTTTTAACCTACTGCTGTTTTGTTCAATATTTTGAGAAGTAATTTTGAAGTAAAACTTAAATGTTACAAATACTTTTAAATTTAATTAGTTGAGTAATATTTTTATTCATTTTAAAGTTTTATATTTTAGGAGCAGGAGAATTGTTCTGGAAAGTACAAGTTTTTCTCTTTTTTTCTCTTTTCATTTCTCCATTTCTTTTTTCTATAATTAGAGCTAGTATTACGTACTTCTTAGGTTTTAGTTGCAAGTTGTGAGTTTTCACATTGGAACAATATCCTCAAAATCTTTTTGAGGTGTATCCTCTCACGCTGAACTCAAGGCCAGTTGAAGGACATATGGACTAAACAACAGGCTGGGTTAAAACACTAACGCAGAAGATCAATGGATTCTTTACTGAATGAAAGCCTTTAACATCTAGTTTTGATGTACCTAGACTTTGGTTTGTCTGGGGTGTAATATAAAGAAATAAGACAGGATGAAAGAGCTTTATGTTTGGGGTAAGAGTCCGCATGGAATGCTGAATTTCTTCTTTTTTTACAGAGAATACATATTGGCAAGTTGAGAGTTGTCACCCTGTGAAACAGTATGCAGACTGGCATCTTCTACTGTATCACACCCTCTAAAATCTTGTTTTACTATTAATTGTTTTCCTTTGCTTAATCTAATAGCTCCATGTTTTGCATTTCCTAAGTAATACAGTAATTAGTAACTTTGTGTAATGTGTCAGCTAAAATTCATTCACGACATAGATGGTACCATCTCCCCTGCATTCTGCTGTATTGGTAAAAAAGCCCTGTTTTTCTTACTCTTGTCCACTTTTCTGTTTTTTTGATGCTATTGTCCTTTTGACTTCTGAGCTATTCTACTGCAGTTTGCATGGACCAAAGAGGAATTTCTTTAAAAATTGTCCCTGGCTCAAGTGAAAACCAAACTACGCAAAAACTGAGAACATCAATAGAAGGTGTTTTTAGGTCTATTCTCATGAATGGCATTGACCCAGCTGTTTTCTATTACACACATATATTAATGACCTGTGGACACTACTATTAAGAACAGAGTCACTTTAAAATAAGAAATTTATTACCAACAGACATGTAGTTCATTATAAAGGGGATTTCTTTTGAGATGTTTATGCTGTGTGAATATATTATTTAATAACAAACTGTTTAGATAAATTACTCTACAACACAGAACCAATAGAGAACCTGGTTTCATGACTTACTGGTAGATACCAGGTCGTTCGGCCTTCCTTCCTTCCTTCCTTCCTTCCTTCCTTCCTTCCTTCCTTCCT
>JANHMN010000013.1:24548786-24563053 GCA_030674055.1 Rhabdomys pumilio
CCTTCCTTCCTTCCTTCCTTCCTTCCTTCCTTCCTTCCTTCCTTCCTGTGCTGTGACATTTATAGGAACTAAGGCATTTTTATAAACCTTCAGGACTAGATTTTTTACACCACTCAGATGCAAGGTTATTTTTACATTTCTTATAGACCATTTTTAGCAACTAGGGTTTTTTTTTTTAAGGCTAGAAAAGAACTCATTCTCAGTCTGCTTTCATATTGAAGGAAATGTCTAGAAAACATGAATTTCGTGTATCGTTTTAAATACAGGTTATCTTGTAATTGACATTAGATTTCTAATTGCCTAAAACTAGTATACTAAGAATGGTTTACTCATATAGCATCGTCATTTTTTTTTTTTAATTAACTTCTCTAAACTGTCAACTGGCTTGGAAAAATTAAATTTCTTCTTAAGACAGAATGGGAAGCCAAAAGTAGCTTGCATGTGTTTAATTCCTTGTGTTTAGGGGGAGGGGATGTTATAATTTGCTGCCACAATAAAGGCACATTGCATGCAGAAAGGATTCAAGGTTAAAAATTACTACCAGGACAAAAGAACTAAAGTCTTCTTGAAGTCATTATGCTAGTATTTTTTTAAACATATTTCTGAATCATTAAGTTATACATAATTTTTTTTATTTTTATTTTTGTTTTTCTAGGTAGTTGGCAAAAAAGGGGAAAGCCATTAGGGTACAAAAGACACTGGAAGACTTACTGCAGTCAGATTTGCAGCTCCTGGATAATTGCTTGATTCTCTTCGGAAAATGTTCATCTTTTATTTGTTGCCAGTACCAATAAATCATTGCTTTTGTTCAGATGGTATCACTAGTGTTTCTATTGTAATCTTGTTACGTGCAGTTGTAAATAAAAGTCATTACTTTGCCAAGCTTACATTTTTGTCATTCTGTATAAATTTGAAAATTGGCTAACTTTCTGTTTTAGAACAGTTGTGTCTAGTATCACATTGGCTAAAAGCTAGTCTATCTCCAGAGGAACAGAGCGTTGCAGGAATTGGGAATACTGTCTATACACATGGAAAGTTTTGATAAGGATTTGAAACATCCATATATGTGGAAGGTTTTGATGTTTGAATCTGGAATGGTTAACCAAGTTCAAGTACATTCTGACTTATTTTATCAAAAGACATTTGGATATCTAGACTTTATAAATTTACTCAAATTAAAAATACCCAATACTCTTACCTATCACTGATAGTTAACAGATTTCCAAATATTTTGTCTTTAGGTTAGCTTCACTGTTGATATCCTTGAGTGCCTGCCTCCCAAATGGTGGGATTAGAGGCATATTCCACTAAACCTGCTCTCAGGTCAGGACTTTAACTTCCTGTATAAACCTAAAATTAGAGTCAGCTATTTCCTTTAATAATACAGGTATTGATACTGAATTCAGAAAAAATGGAAAATTAGAATTAAAGTCTAATTTATTATCTAAATTCACCAAAACATCCACTCTAAATATATAGGTAGAGAACATGATTTAAGGCTTAAAATGAGTTGTCTCAACTGTTTGTTTGAAAGATTTTTCACAAAAGATTGGCTAAGCAAAATATTTGTTCTGATGCTTTTTTAACACTTACTATTGGCAAATTTAATGTTTAAATACTTTGTTATGTGTATGTGTGTTTGGCCTCCATGGGTGTGTATATTCATGTGAGTGGGGTGCCCAGCAGAGGCAAGAAGAGCCTCAGAACCCCTGGAAAAGGGGTGACAGCTACTTGGGAACTGCCCCCAGGCCTCTACAAGACTGCTGCTCCAGCCCCATACATCTGTCTTGTAATTCATTATTTTAAAAGCGTATGTAAGACTATAACTTGTAATTCAGTTAATACATTTGAGAGCATTCTTATCTAGAAATAGTGCAGCGATCTGCCCTTTGGATACTAAAGTATTTATACGTAATTATGAAAAAAACTATAGATGTTGAAGTAGTGTTGAACGAGTCCTTTTCTGAAACTTGTGTCATTAAATAATGTTCAGTTCATTTGTATGTGAGCACAGTAACTGGTCTGTGGTGATGTCTGTATTTTATGTATTTCACAGTTTGTTGGCTTAAAACGAAAGTAAGACAAAAAAAGTAAAAGTTTATAATACTTGTAAATCATCCTGAAGTTGTTAATCACACCTGAAGTGGAGAATAAGATTAACATGAGAAGTTGTAGTTTATACTTACCCTTTTTGGGGTAATCATTAAAGTGCCTCATCTTGGGTGTACGTGGTCTCATCCTGTTTGACTTCTTGAAAAACCAAGTAAGCGTGGTTTCACATTTGCAAGGAATCAGACATCAGATCTGTTTGTCCATGTGACTTCTATAACTTTGTTGCAACATACAGACATGCCGTCCTTCACATGGAAATAGTGAAGAATGCTAGTGGGAAGCTTACGTGCGTCACACGTTTCTCACAAAAAGTATCCATAATTGAGATGTAAAACATCAAGCTAAAAATGCTATTTTCTGTCAAGCTAAAATAGTTAATATATAAATATATATTTATAAATATGTGTATTGACATGTAACAATTTTTCTGAAAAGAACATGAAGAATATGTAGCCCTGGCTTTTTTTTTTATCATTAGCCATTCATTAATGTTTTCTAGAAAACTACTATTTATTTTGTCAGCCATAGCAGAAACGAAGAATCTGTTTGCATCTCATTTCACATCAAGTTGCCTAGTTGAGACGGACAGTGAAACGCTCTGTCAGCAGAAACAAAGTCTTGCCGTAAGAAGGCTTTTCAGAGAAAGCCTAACAAGACTAGCACTTGTTACTTCACTCATGTGTTCCCTTTGGTACTTTATAAATGTATTTTGGCTATCTGCTGTCAAGTGCCAAATTGCCCCCTCTTGGTACATGAATGTATTGGGTGGAGGTAGTCACTTAGCCTTCTGCCAACCATGTCTCTCTTAATGATTAAAGATGTGTATGATGCTTTTTTTTAGTGTTAATAGTTTTTGCCATTAGTGTACATTTAATACCAGCATTTATTTTATGGTTATCATTAGTGTTAAATTGAGAGTCTTGAGACCACAACGTCAGCAATGATATATAGTCTGTATGTCACAGGGAGTTGCACCCTTGTCAGATCTTAACAATGTGGTCACCTGAACAAGACCTGTACAATGACACCATCAGCTGACATGCCAGAATGTATTGAGGATGTCTTACAAGGCTGAATCTCTAAAAGAAAAAAGCTACTAAGAACCAGTCTTACCCAGGGAAACATCTCTTGATAGGTTATCCAATCCCAAGTAGTCAGCCCTAAATACATATGAGCAGTGGTTAATGGACTTGACAGGTTATATTTACATACGTGCAGATGTGTATATATTTTCTATTGCTGTGAATATTCCTGACCAAAGTGTGCTATAGAGTTCATTAGTACTTACTGTTTCAGAGGGTGAGTCTACGACCATTATGTTGGGGAGCATGGCAGCAGGCAAGCTGGGGTGGTAGCTGAAATGCTTGCTTGCAATCTGATCCAGAACTAAGAGGCAAAGAGAGCCAACCGAGAATGGTGTGGGCCTTTGAAATCACAGCAGGAGAAAGAAGGATTATGTTACTTTAATTACATTTAAAAATAAAAGATTGCTGATTTACATACCTTACTTGAAGCAATACCAATACCCTTGGTTTCTTTTTCATTACACCAAAGACAATTTTTGTCTGTAGTTTCTTAAGTGTTGTTTATATATGAAAATCTCATTTGTCTACTTACCTCATTTGATGATCATGTTTGAGAAATATCCATACAGGGGAAATTGGAATTTCCTCCTAAACTTTTTAGTTTCATTAATAAAGTACATTTTATTATATGTTTATTTGTTTGTTTGTTTATTTGAGACAGAGTCTCCCTGTGAAGGGCTGTCCTGGAACTTACTATGTAGATCAGGCTGGCCTTACAAGAGATTTTCCTGCCCTTCTGCCTCCCAAGTGCTGGGATTAAAGGCATGGGCCACTACACCTGGCATAAGATAACATTTTGTAAAGGGGTAGTTTATTATGGAGATTTTTTTGGCGATCGTTGCCCAGGAACACAAATTTAAATTACTTCGAATTTTGTGTTTCATTGAGGGAGCTTTTTTGTTCCATGAGATTTTATAGCTTTGCAGAACAAAAAGTCAAATTACAGCAAGTTTAAAATACATTAGTGGTTTCATTAATAGAGTTTTAGAATGGGCTCAGATGTATGCTCAAGGACAATTTTATTAGCATTTAGAGCAAAACAACCCTAGAGCAGTAAACTTTATTAGCTACCTGGAGAATAGAGGTGGAGGGAAACTACAATAATTGGTCAGATGTATAGACGAGCAGCTACTGGGGGGACTTTAGAGAAAGTAAAGATGCCCAAAATGTTTGGGGCACCCGAAGTATTAAAGCGTACCTAGAAAGGATACAGAAAGAAGAAACGTTTTCTGAATAATTCAGAAAAGCAGGCTGACACAGAAAACTTCAATACTGCTGCATAATAGGTGATTCCATTTGCTCCTCATCTTTTTGTCCTTTCCTGCCTCCCATATGTCACTGGGGGGGTGGGGAGTGGGCTTTGCAAAGCCCTTGCCAGGCTAGTCTCTGCCTCCTGCTTATGGGTCAGATAGAAGCTCTTAGTTCCTGCTCCAGTACCATGCCTGCCTGCTGCTGTGCTCCTCACTGTGATGGCCTCATCCTCTGATACTGAGCAAGTCCCCAGCTAAATGATTTCTTTTGTACGTTGCTTTGATCGTGATATTTCTTGACAGCAATAGAAAAGACATCACTGCCATGTGACAGCACTGGTACAGAGCACTGGTGTCCTAAGGTTATTTGTGTGCTTCGTAGAGGAGAAACTGGGCCCTGGCAAGTGCTAGGAAAGGCACATGGATAGCATCCCCGGAATATATCTGTCACAGAAAGTGCACCATGTGGCAGCACTACGTGGCAGGTAAGTGAATAGGAGTATCGTGCAGCTGGGCTGGTACATAGCAAGAATGGGAACGGGCTTGCACATGCCATTGTATAGCAGCACTAGTATCTGGCAGGTATGTGAATATGTGCTCATGCCATCACAGCGGTGCCAGGACATAGCAATCATGCTGTAGCATGTTTTTGTGGTGCTGGGACATGACAGGCACTCAAATGTGCATGCCTGCCCCTTCATATAGGTGGAAATGAAAGGTATGTGAACAGACATACCCATTTGGCGACAGTGTCACATGGCAAGCACTGGGAGAAGTCTATCCTCACTGCTACCTGCATGTGTTGGGATACAAGCATGTAAATGGTACTCATGCTGCCAATTGGTGATGCTGTCACACAGCCAGCATGCTATGGCAGTGCTGAGCATGGTAGGTATCCAAACAAGATTGATATTACCACCATGTATTTAGACATGACAGATGCATGAGCAGGTATCCCTAAGCTGCCCTGCGCAGCCTTAGGACCTGGCATGGGTGCAAACACATGTGCTCATGCCACGAGGTGGCAGGTCTGGCATGCCACAGGATTTTAAAAAGGAGAGCTAGCACTATCATGCGGTGGCATTGGAAGATTGCCTGTGTGAGCAGGTGTACTGCAGAACCATGTGCTCTGTGTCCCTGTAGACAGGCCTGCCCATACATTGGTGCTGGAACACTGGGTGCAAAAGCAGGTATATTGTGCACCAGGTAGAGGTTCTGAGATGCAGCAGGTACTAAGATGCATACACAGGTCACCATGTGAGAGCACTAGGACATGACTGGCACACAGACAGGCATGCCCACAATGCCACTTGGTGAGCTTGGCAGCCTCGTGAAATGGCAGGCGCATAGACAGGAGTGTTGTGTCACCACGTGCTGGCGTTGGAACATGACATGCCTGAACATGAATGCCCATGCTGCCATGCATTGGGATGTAGCAGATGCCAGTGTTACAACATGGCAGCACTGGAACATGGCATGTAAGCTAACAGGCATGTGCACAGTGCTGTGTGCCAGTGCTGGGACACAGAAAGCACACGGACATACCTTGCTCTCAATACCAGTTGGAGGCAGAAGGACCTAGCAAGTAGACAGGTCTATCTGCCATGAAATGGTGGTGTGACACAGCAGACATGCAAACAGGTGGTGTCAGGCAGATGGGAAGGCATTTTTGTGCTACCACATTGTGGCGCTGGACATGGCAGGTGAGCTGTGCTCCCACACCATGGGGCTGGGACTAAGCAGGCATGGAAACGTGTACCCCCATGACTGCCTGGAGGCAGGGGACACACCCATCACGCATGCAAATTGGCATTGCCATACTGCCATGTGATGGCACTGGGACACGGCTGGTCCACCAAAGTTATGTTGCCATGAGGTGGTGCCGGGACACAGTATGGGTAGGTACAGGTGTTTCTGTGTCATCAGAAGGCAGTACTGGACATTGAAGGCTTTCAGACAGGTGAGCAGTCCTCACCACAGGGCAGCACTAAGAGATGGCACCAAGGTGAGCATGTGTGGCTCTCCTGCCCCATGGCACCTCCAGATTGGCACAAGTGTAACCAGACCTGCCCCTGACACGATAGGTCAACACTGGGACACAGCAGGTGCAGGCACAGGCAGACATGCCTGCCTCCATGGAGTGGCTCTGGGGAAGGGTAGACATTCGAATGAACAAGCATTCTCACCGTGACAGATGGCTGTGGCAGGAGACAGGCAGTCATGTGGACAGATGTTCCAGGGCTGTCTGGGGGTGGTGCTGGGACACTCCAGGTTCCAAGTAACACAAACCAGTGCTGCTGTGTGGTAGGTTTATGAGGTGGCATGGGTGTGAACAGGTGTGGCCACAGGGCAGACATGTAACATGGCAAGGGTATGACCAGGACTGTCCATGGTATCACTTGCAGGGCTGTACCACAGCAGGTATGCAAACAGTCATGGTTGTGCCACCATGCAGAGGTGCTGGGATACAGCCAGATGCAAACAGATGTGGTCCAAAATGGCAGGATATGAACAGATATGAAAACTGTCACATAGTAATTCTGGCATACAGTAGTCTCCAAAGTGCATGTCCATGTTGCCACATGGCATCACTGAGCCAAACGGTTGCAGAAACAAGCACGCCTATACTTCCATGTGGTGTCAGTCATACGAACGTATGTGCCCAGACAGCCACCTGGCAACAGTTGGATACAGCATAGGTGTGAACACATGTGTGTTCACGCTGCCTGAGGCTGCAACACCGTAGGCTTGCGAACAGGTGAAACAGCACCACCCAGTGTGGCACTGGGAGATGGAACAGGTTGTGAATAGGTGTGCCGCTCCACTGTGGCACTGGGCTTGGCAGAGAGCAGACATGCAAATAGGCCTGCCTGTGATGCCACAGGTAGGTGCTGGAACAGGCAGGGGAACGAGCTTACCCACACCACACCCCTTGGAGGTGTTGAAGTACTTACTGCAGGTTCACAAAGCGAAGAGCTGTTCCGCCACATGGTGGCGCTGGGACACAGCGTGTGTGGGAACAACCTCGCCCATACCACCATGTGGTGGCCCAGGGACATGGTAGTGCCACATTGTGGTGCCAACAGGAGTGCTGTGCCACCACCTAGAGGCACTGGGGCAGGATAAGCACATGAATAAATGTGCTTGCACACAAACAGCACACAGTCATGCAGTTATGCGGCAGACGCATAAACAGATGTGCCCAACATATGACAGCACTGTTACATAGCAGGTGTGCACACATGCATAGGCTTCCACCTTTTAAGTCTATGGCATGGCGGAGCTGGGACATGAAAGACATGAAAACAAGCATGTCCATGCCAATGCTCGGACACAGCAGATACATGAACAAGAGAGCCGTGGTGTCATGACATGTTGCTGGAACATGCCTGGTGCATTAAAAGACACATGTACATCAGTACCTAGTGATGCTGGTATATGGTAGCTGTGAACATGTGTGCTTGCATTGACACATGGCATTGCTGGGACACGATGGTTACAAAAACAGGTATGTACTGCCTTGTGGTAGCGCTGAGAGACAGCAGATGTGCAAACAGGTTTGCTGGCACCACTGTGTAGCTCTGACGAGATAGCACCAGTGAAAGCAGGCCTGGTCACATCGTCAGAGGGCAGCATTGAGACATCTCAGGCTTTCAAACACGTAAGTCAGCAACATCATCATCACTGAGAGATGGAATGATTGGGACAGGTGTGGCCATGCAATCACATTGAAGTCTCAGACCAGGCAGACATGCACACGGGCTTGCTTGTGATGTCATGTGTTAGCGCTGGAACATGGCAGGCATGTGAATGGACATTCTCAGACCACCGTGTGTTGGTGCTAGAATATGGCAGCTTCCTGGACCACCACATGGTAACGCTGGGATATGGCAGATACTCAAACTTGCACAACCCCACCAGCACGTGGAAGTTCTGGGACACAGGAAGGTGTGGAAAACTGCATACCTGTGTGGACATAGCACAGGTGCAAACATGTGCCAGCACTGTCAGGGGTGTAGTGTTGGTCCGTGGCAGGCATGTGAACAGGTGTGCATGCGCCACCAGGTGGCGCTATTGGGACGTGGCATACATGATAAAAGATCCCTGTGCCACTGTATTCTGGCACTGGTTCATGGCAGACACATGAACGAGAGGACTCACCACCACTTGGCATTGCTGGGACTTGGCAGGCACATGAACATGAATAAATATTTCTCCAGGCGACAATCCTGGGCCACAGGAAAAAAGTACAAAAATGCCTATTTTTGTGATGCCAGGTGCTGGCACTGAGACACAGCAGGTACACAAACAGGCATGCCACACCACCATGCACTGGGATATGGCAGTCACGCAAACATGTGGCCAGACTGGGACATGCAGGTGTGCTAATAGGAGTGCTGTTACCCCAAATGGTGGTGCAGGGATATAGTGCTTGTGGGGACAGGCTTGCACACACCATCAAAACAGTGCCAGTACCTGACAGGCACACAAACAGCTGTTTCTACAGCAACACATGACAGTCCTGGTACATGCAGGTGCCTGTACCACCTCGTGGAGGTGCTGTGACATGACAGACACAAGAACTGTCATGCCTTTCACTATTTGGTAGCACTGGAATGTGAAGGTCCATGCACAGGCTTACCCATCATACCATCTGACAGCACTAGGATATGTCCTGGGTGTGAAGAAGTGTGTGCATGCTACCACATGGCCATGCTGGCCTTAGCAGATGTGTGAACAGCCCTGCCCATGACACTGCATGTAGGCACTGGAGCAAAGCAGGTGCATGAACAGGCATGCCCATGACACTGTGTTGGAAAATGGCAGCTGGGTCCTTGGGACTGTTGCACCATCACATGTTAACTCTGGGATACAGCAAGTACACAGAACAAGCTTGCTGTTCTGCCATGTACGTGGTGGTGCCAGTTCATGCCATGTACGTGGTGGTGCCAGTTCATGGCAGGTGATAGAACAGGGTTTTCCACTCTTCATGTAGTGGCGTTGGGACAGAGCAGGCACATGAGTACATATGTCCATGCTGCTATTTGGTGGCGCTGGGAATGACAGGGGTATGTACATGCATGCCCCTCTGAGTTGTGGTGACACTGGTGGGCCTTCACGTGACAGTGCTAGAAAACGAAAACTATGCCTAAATGCCTACTGCCACGTGGCAGTGTTGGGCCCAGCAGGAGTGCTATGTTGACACATGGTGGCCCTGGGACATAGCAGACACTGGTGCAAACTTGCCCAACACCACAACATTGCATCACTACTACACAGCAGGCATGCAAACAGACATGCCCAAGCAGCCACATGTAGTGCTGGGACACTGCAGGTGCATGAACAGACCAGTCATGTCTGCATTGACACATAGCAGCAGCATGGCACAGATGCAGTCAGGTATGCCTTTGCCACCATAGGGCAGTGCTGGAACACCACAGATTTTCAAACAGGTGAGCCATATGGCAGCACCAAGAGAGGGCACAGGTGCAAGCAGCGTGGGCACGTCACCATTTGATGGAATCAGAGTTGGCAGACATGAGCGGGCCTGCCAGGAACGCCACACCTCAGCATTGGGACATGGCAGATGTGCTGCGCTGCCAAGTGCTGTTGCTGTAATATGGCAACCATGAACATGCATGTTTGTCGTGACATCTGGTGGCCCTAGGACAGAGGAGGTGAGCAAGCAGATATGCTCAGGTCACCACAGGGGGGGGGGGGCATTGAGACATGGCAGGTATGGGGACAGGCTTATCTGAATTATCACACTGTGGTACTGGGACCTGGTAGACACATGAACAGACATGCTAGAACCCAGTAGGAATGCAAACACTCATCACTGTGTCATGACGTGACAGTTCTGGGACATCATAGGTATGCTGTATTAGTCAGGGTTCTCTAGAGTCACAGAACTTATGGGTAGTCTCTATATAGTCAGGGTTATGATGACTTAGTCTGTAGTTTAACTCCCCAACAATGGGCAGCTGTGAATGGGAAGTCTAAGGATCTAGTAGTTGCTCAGTCCCACAAGGCTAGTAGATTCCAACAGATGTGCTGGCAAGTAAATGCAAGCAGGTAAGGAAGAGTAAACCTTCCTTCTTCCAATGTCCCTATGTAGGTCTCCAGTAGAAGGTGTGGCCCAGATTAAAGATATGGACCACCACACCTAGATCTGGGACTTGCTCTGTCCCAGATGACCTTGAACTCAGGGATCTCCTTGCCTTAGTCTCCTGGGATTCATAGCCACTATGCCTCAAGATCTCCTTGCCGCTGGGCAGTGGTGGCACACGCCTTTAATCCCAGCACTTGAGAGGCAGAGGCAAGTGGATTTCTGAGTTTGAGGCCAGCCTGGTCTTCAGGATGAGTTCCAGGACAGCCAGTGCTACACAGAGAAACCCTGTCTTGAAAATAAAAAAAAAACTTTAAAAAAAAAAAAAAAAAAAAAAGAAGATCTCTTTGCCAAGATCCAAGTTAGAAACTTGTATTTCCCAGCCTCAAGATCTGAATCCCAAGTGAGCCTTCCAATTCTAGACTGTAGTTTATTCCAGATACTATCAAGTTGACAACCAGGAATAGCCATTACACGTGTGAAATTGCATGTCTATGCTATCAAGTGAGAGCACCTGGACACAGTTCAGGCATGAAGAAATGTTTCTGTGCTAGCAGGGTCTGTATTGGTATGTGACAGGCACAGACATGTGTGCCCATACTCCCGTGTGCTGGTCCTGAGACATGGTAGGCATGTAAAACAGGTATGCCTACACTACCTCATGGAAACCTTGGGAAATGACAGGTTAACAAAAGGACAGGTTAGCATGGTGGTGCTTGGACATCGCTGTTGTAACAAGTCTGCCGGTACAGCCATATGTCAGCACTGGTAAATGTTAGGGACATGATCAGGCATGCCTGCACCAATGCATGGTGACACAGGGACATGGCAGGTATATAAACAGTGCACCACATGCCAGCAGGTGGCAGCACTGGTACACAGAAGACAGGAACAGATGCCACACTACTCCCACCTCAGCTCTGGGACGTGGCAGTCACATGAACCAGTTATGCCTGGGCCACCAGGTGGTGGTGCTGGGACACTGAATGTTTAAAAACAGGTGTGCTGGTGCTGCCATTTATGGGCATCTGAGAAAAAGCAGTATGTGAACAGGAATGCCGCGCCATCACAAGGTGGTGCACATGGCATACATGTGAGCAGAGATGAACATGCCCTCACATAGTTAGTGGTGCTGATGCACGGCAGCCTTGAACACACCTGCCCATGCTGACATCTTGTGTTGCTGGGATACAGCAGGAATGGAAGAGGTGTGCGTGCATGCGATGTCAGAGAATGGCACTAAGACCAAACAGACTTTTATAGGTGAGCCAGCACAGCCAAGTGCGACATTGGAAGATGGAACCGTTTTAAGCACGTGTTGTCATGCAGTTACATTGTGACTCCATATTCAGAAGACATGTGTACAAGCCCACTCACAATGCTGGGATGCAGAAGGTGTGCAAACGGACTTGCCCACACTGCTGCTTGGCAGAGTTGGGACAAGTTAGGTGAGTGGACAGGTGTGCCAAGCTGCCACATAGTGCCACTGGGACATAGCAGGCGTGCAAACAGGTGTGCACACTAATGTGCTTGCTGGCACTGCTACATGCTGGCACTGCTACATGAAGACCTGGAGGCATGGTAGATGTGCAAACATGCATGCGCACTCTGCTGTGTGACAACGTTGAGACAAGGTAGACACACAAGCAGGTATGCCCACACTGCCTTGTGGGACACCACAGGTGCATGAACAATCTTGCCCATGCCACCAGATGGCAGTGCTTGAACAGGGAAGGCATGCCAAGAGGTATATCCTTGCCACCATATGGTGTCTCTAAAACACATCAGACATGCTAATAGGAGTGCTCTTGCCATCACCTGGTGTCGCTGGGACCCGCCTAGCGTGTGAGCAGATGCCTGCCTCACTACACAGTGGCACAGGGACATGGCAACTTCAGGAACAGTATGGTCTACAGCTCCATGCTACAGTGCTGGTATGTGTATATAATCTCCCTCATGCGAGCTTCTACCCTGGGCTAGCAGGCTCACCTGTATCACCAGGTGACAGTACAGGGACATGCCTGATGCATCACTGGGTGTGCCCATGCCACCATAGTGTTTGCACAGAGCAGATGCATGAAAATGTGTGCCACATGGTGACATTGGGACATGCCAGGTGCAAACGTGTGTGTGTGTGTGTGTGTGTGTGTGTGTGTGTGTAGGCCACCATGTGAACACTGGAGCATAGCAGGCTTGCAAACAGGTGTGCCAGTGTGAACACGTGGTTTTGTTGGAACATGGCAGGCACACAGAAAGGCGTGCCTTGCCATTGTGTGTTAGCACTGGAGGCCGATGCACAAAGAGGAACGCTGTGCCATCATCTAGTGGCAGTTGGGACATAGCAGCTGTGACAATAGGATTGCACACATTTCCACAAAGTGAATACACGCCCTGCTCTGCAATGTAGTGGTGTCACGGCATAGCTGGTCCTCACACAAGCCTGCAAGTATTGCCATGATAGTGCTAGGCTGAGGCGTGTGTGCAAACAGGTGTGCCTGTGCCACAAGGTGGCGGCACTGGGACATGGCAGGTAGGCTAACATGTGTCCCTTCTGTCACACAACAGCACTAGAACATGGCAGGCACATGAACAGGCATGGCCTAGGTCACCTCGTGGCAGCATTCAGACAAGGCATATGTGTGAAGAGGTGTGCCCACACCACCTCATGGTGGCATGGCATCACAGCAGAAGCATGGATAGGTATGCTGATACTACCTCCTGGTGGGGCTGGGACATGGCATGTGCTCAGACATGCATGACCCCTCTGTCATGTGGCAGTGCTTGGAGATGCCTGGCAAGCAAAAAGGCATGTCCATACTGCCACATACAGCACTGGGGCACAGCACATGTGTGAACCTATATGCCTTCCTCATCACATGATGGAAAGGTGATGTGCCTGTGAAAGTGAAGATGGATTGCTTTCGGTAATGTACACATCTTGACAATAGTGATTCTTCCAATCCCTGAGTATGGGAACGTTGTCTTCCAGTATCTTCTTCCAAACCTTTCCTCGGGGTTTTAAAACTTCTTATTTCAGAGGGCTTTCCAGTTATGGTAAATAGACAAGAAAATAAACTATTTTAGTTCAAAGTAGGAATGGGTAAACTAACAAGTTATTTCTCCACCAGTAAAATGAGCCAATTAAAGCCATATTAGAGCATATATATATATAAAGGCAGGTTTATTGGGAAACTGCTCTCAGGTTGTTCACCGATCCTAAGGAAGGAGACCAGGAAAATAACCATGGGAAGGGAGATGGAGCGGAAAGAAGAAAGAGGGAAAGTGTGAGCACAGAGAGAGGGAGAGAGGGAGAGAGGAAAGAAGAGAGGGAGTAGAGAGAGACAGAGACAGAGAGAGACAGAGAGAAAGAGAGGGGGAGGAGGAAGAGACCAAAATGTCTGGATTATATAGGGAAGAGCCTCTGGGGGAAGGGCAGCCCCAGCCCCTGGGCTGGAAAGTTCAAGGTAGAGGATGGGTTGTGCCAGGTAGTGACTGAGGGATGCTGGGAGAATCTGGAGGCCGGGTCTGCTTTGGGATGTTAAATATGCACCTCAGTTCCTTGTACTAGATCTGAAACCCAACACAAACTACCTCTATTTATAAATTATATTGTCTGTCTGTCTCCCTTCATTTCCCCTCTCCTTCCTCAATCCTCAACCACTAACATCTTTTTTTTCTTTTTCTTTTCTTTTTTTTTTTTTTTTTTTTTTG
>JANHMN010000013.1:24563453-24610969 GCA_030674055.1 Rhabdomys pumilio
TTTTTTTTTTTTTTTTTTTTTTTTTTGGTTTTTCGAGACAGGGTTTCTCTGTGTAGCCCTGGCTGTCCTGGAATTCACTCTGTAGACCAGGCTAGCCTCGAACTCAGAAATTCACCTGCCTCTGCCTCCCAAGTGCTGGGATTAAAGGCATGTGCCACCACAGCTCGGCCAGCCCACTAACATCTATTTACGAAAGATCTTAAAGAATCAATGACTGTCCAACACCTCTGGAAACAATAAACAAATGCAGTCATGTTATATATTGTGTACGAGATTACTTTATACAATTAATTGTGGGTTTCTTTTATAGTGATGATTACAGTTCCAGAAAAGAAAGTTAAGGAAATCTCATTCATGATAGCACCCAAAATAAGCATTAAGGATAAACCTAACTAGAGAAATATAATATTTCTTCGCTGAGAACTAGAAAGCATTATTGAGAGGAACATGAAGGAACTGATGGGGAGACACATTTTGAGAAAAGCAATACTGTTTCTTGTTAAAACTCAGAAATCTTGTAGCTCTCTTTTCAGTTGCCATTTGTATTCATTAGGTTCTTTAAAATTAGACTTTGGGGTGAAGACAGATGGCTCAGTCTTACAGGGGACCCAAGTTCAATCCCCAGCATCTGTAAGCCCACAGAAAATCCAGCTCCATTCAGGTGCAAATTCAAGTTAATAAAATAACCACATCCCCCAAACAAACAAACAAACAAAACCACAGCAAACTGTAACTAAATAAAAATACTCACAAGAAAACTGTGAAGTCCATTTTATGTTGGTCAACTACTCCTGAACAAGAGCCTATCTTAGATACCCAGTGTCACTCTATCGGAGAGAACTGATACTCCCTCTCCCAGCAGGTGTAAGTGATAGTCCAGTTGCTAACATTTACCCTTGTGTCTAGGTTCTCTCTCTCTCTCTCTCTCTCTCTCTCTCTCTGTGTGTGTGTGTGTGTGTGTGTGTGTGTGTATGTTTGTGTGTGTGTGTCTGACTCTCTGTCTTTGTCTTTCATTTCAGAAAATTATCTTCATTTTTGCATAAATATTAATTTTAAAAATTAGCATACAAGGTAATGGGTTTTTATTGTGGTGTTATCTTTTCATTCTGTATTTATTTTGCATATGTGCGTATGGTGTGTGTGTGTGTGTGTGTGTGTGTATGTATGCTATGATGTGTGATGGTCAGAGGGCAGTTTCTGGGGTTATTCCTCACCTTCTGTCTTGGTTGAAATAGGACCTCTTTCCGCACTGCATTTCTCTTGCTCTTCATCCACTGCTGCAGACGGTGGACTAGCTGTGTAATCTTCAGAGGAATCTCTTATATCCATTCTCACACTGGGATTACATACACACACTACAGGAATCTCTTATATCCATTCTCACACTGGGATTACATACACACACTACAGTGCCCAACGTTAGCACGCATCCTGAGGATCAGAGCTCAGGTCCTCAAGCTTGCCTGGGAAATCTTTTACCCACTGAATCATTTCCCAGTGAAGTATTAGCATACAGACTTTGTTCTTACTGCTCTCCCTGCCTGCCCCCCTTCTCCAGCCCAGCCCCCTCCTGCTGTCCCCAATATTCACTCTTCTATTTTCATGTATTTTATTACTCCCCCTTGAAACCTCTTCTTCCCATCTCATGATCCCCCTTTAGCTTTATCCCCCCCCACGTAATAACACACATAATAACAATGAAAGTCTAGGGCATCTATATAAGAGAATTATTATCTTCATTTGTATTATTTGTCTTGTTGATTCTGGCTTCTTTTTGCTTAACATAATGACCTTTAGCACTGTTTTCTTGAAAATGTCATAATTTCATTCTTTATAGGTGAATATAAGTTCATCATTCATATGTACCATATTTTCTTTTTTTTTTCTGTTTTTCTGTTTTTTTTTTTTTTCGAGACAGGGTTTCTCTGTGTAGTCCTGGCTGTCCTGGAACTCACTCTGTAGACCAGGCTGGCCTCGAACTCAGAAATCCGCCTGCCTCTGCCTCCCAAGTGCTGGGATCAAAAGTGTGCACCACCACCGCCCGGCAAACACATTTTCTTTATTCATTTACCTGTTGATGGACCCCTAAGCCCAAAGAGAATTTCTTGTGGGGGGTTATCTCTAAATTGGGGAGAGTTAAGGCTCTTGAAAGAGTTGGAGATTAATGATCTATTTTGACAATCCTGCTTCGAAGTATATGGCCCCTGATGACCTTCCCCCATCTTGATTTCTCCAGCATCTTCCTTGGCGTCTCCCTCTACAGCGTGTTCCATCTGTGATTTGAAGCATGCTTGTTTTTATAGAAATGAACTAGGCAAATGCTATTCATTTGCAAGGAATAAGCTCAGGGAACCTGTTTGCAAACAAAAGAGGTATCCATGGAGGAGTTATTGGATTAGATTCTCCAAGGTGTCCTGCCCTGCACACTTCAAGTGCTTATTTGGAAGGGGCACCACAGATAAAACTTCAAGTTGTGGGTACATTTAACACCTCCGTGGGATCTCCCAATGGGTGGCTCCTCCAGTTCCAACTGATGCTGTATAACTTTCCTCACAAGCACATAAAATAAAGCTGTACACATCAAGCAATGTTCTCATAGATTTGATAGACAGCCAGGAGACACTCCCACTCGCCTCCCAGATGAACCCCTGTAAAGATATCTCATCAAATTCAGTAATCAATGTTCCCATCTGCTGCCTGGTTTGTGAATAAGACCCAAGCTCATAAAACACAAAGGGCCTGATAAGGACAAGTTCCCCCGAAATGCCACACAGGGACAGGCTGGTTTCTACCAGTTGTCAACAACATAGAATGACTTGGAAGATTGTACAACTTTCAGTAAAGTAAAGATGCTCTCACACATGCAGCCTGGATATTAAAAGCAATTGAATTGTCCTGGTGATGATCCTGGTTCCCTAGTTTCTAACCCTCGGTTTAGGGGGAAGCTAGCCTCACTTCTCATTTCTTGCACATGGATGAACAATTACCTTCTTAGTACTGTCAGCCACCAATACTAAAGTACCACAGTGATTGTAGTGCTTTCATTTGGACTGCCATATACATCTTGTTTGTAAATGGCTAACGTATAAAAGGGATAAGAAAAGGAGAAAACAAAGATTCTTCTCTCCGGGTCACTTGAAAGTAAATGTGCTCCTAATTGTGTTGAGCCAGCATTTCTTTTTTTCTTTTTTTCTTTTTTTTTTTTTTTTTGATTTTTTAAGACAAGGTTTCTCTGTGTAGCCCTGGCTGTCCTGGAACTCACTCGGTAGACCAGGCTGGCCTTGAACTCAGAAATCCACGTGCCTCTACCTCCCAAGTGCTGGGATTAAAGGCGTGCGCCACCACCGCCCGGCTGAGCCAGCATTTCTAAGGAGAAAGACTGAAAGAAAAGTTCAGTGCTCACAAGTCTCTCAAAGGCTGAAGCCCTCGCAAAAGCTTAGTAAGGACAAAATTGATGTGGCATTACAGAAGAAAAAGAGCATGTGTGTTCCGTGGTGAGCTCTTCTTCCCCCAGAGTAACTGTGTGCATTTCTATCCAAAAACAAAGAATATTGTGGGTGGAATCGTTGCTTGCCCAGCCCAGGACACTCTGAGTATTTAGGTATGGTCAATATAGAGGCACCAGCAAAACTCATCTTGAGCATAGAAACTGTTAGATCCAGTGGAACTTGCACTTACAGAGAGTATAATGTGGCCACGATGCTCCTTGGGCCTATCTCTTTGTGAGTGAAGAAAGCCAGCTCTGACCCCATAGAGTCTGATATGAATGGCAGTCCTACTCATGGGTAATGACTGTGGACTGTGGACAGTTGACTGAAGTAGTGCCTATATGTGTTGCTGAATCTAGTATTAACCTTTTGAGGAAGTAATTGATACAATCAGTGGAATTTTGTCTTGTATATTGGGCTCTGTTAACATTTTTCTTTTCTATGCTTACAAGAATATGTATTGTATTCCAGTAGCTTACAACTCTTGAGATAAATTAGCTCTTGGTTGGTGTTGGGGACTTTTTAACACTCACAGCCAGTGGGAAGATGATCCAGGTGAGGTGACGAAGGAAACATCAGAGTCAGCACTCTCCTTTCAGGCACTGAATCAAGACTTCCAGAGTTTGACTTCATGGTTTACTCTTTTTACACATTTAAACTCAGTATTTCTACACGACAATTATAGCAGCAACATTTTAGGCATAGCTACATAGAATATCCCTAACAAGGTAGCAAAGCCTCTGTAACCTTTACAATAAGAGTAAGTTCTACTGGTTGATAAACAGAGCTCAGGGCTAGAGCCTAGAAGAAGGATCAGTGATAAGCATAAGGATAGAATCTATTGATGAAGGATGCAAAACACATGGGACCTCTTTTATAAGGATGAGTTCTATTCACTGAGAGATAAAGCTCAGGATTAGAACCTAAAGAATGTAGAGGATATTGAGGAGTCAGGTGAAGGCTGATTCCCAGTATAGTAGCAAAGGGTCATCACTAGGTCGTTTGAGCATTTTCAGTCTGGCCTTCCAAGTGACCAGCCATCATTCATTTCAAAAAAAAAAAAAAAAAAAAAAAAGGCCCTGTGTGGTTGTCAATTCTGCTTTGCCCAATGTTTACCTAAGCCATGCTTCTGATAGATTAGGATGGTCAGGCTTGAGCCTTTAATGATTCTTGTTACATTGACAAAAATTTCTTTTCATATATTTAAAATGATTTTAACATGCTCCGTACTTCTGGACATAATGGCACTTGGGATAGGCAGATCCATGTTAGTTTGAGACAAACCTGGTCTACACAGTGGGTTTGAAGCCAGTAAGGACTACCAGTGAGACTCTGTCTCAAAATAAAACAACAAAAGCAAAACCCCCATAACAAAACTGCCCGGTGTCTGAAATTTATGTTCTGTATCTTGTATGCTGTTCTGTGCTTATTTTATTAGATACTAGAATGGCTACTCCAGCTTGTTTCTTGGGTCTATTTTCTTGGAACACCTTTTTCCAGCCCTTTACTCTGAGATAATGTCTATCTTTGTTGCTGAGGTGTGTTTCTTGTATGCACCAGAATGATTGATATTGTTTACATATCCACTCTGTTAGCCTGTGCCTTTTTTTTTTTTTAAGAATTAAGTCCATTGATGTTGAGAGATATTAATGACAAATGATTGTTAATTTCTGTTATTTTGGTGATGGTGGTGGCAGGGTGTGAATGTGAGTGTGGGTGTGTGTGTTTGTATGTGGGTGGGTATGTGTGTGTGTGTGTGTGTGTGTGTATGTGTATCTGTGTCTCTATCTGTGTGTGTGTGTGTGTGTGTGTGTATGTGTGTGTCTGTGTATCTGTGTGTGATTCTCTTGGTTTTTCTTGTATGAAATTTCTTTTGTTTTCTTGGGTGTAGTTAGCCTCATTGGATTGGAGTTTTCCTTCTAGTATCCTCTGTAGGGCTGGATTAGTGGAAAGATATAGTTTAAATTTGGTTTTGTGATGAAATATTTTTCTGCAGCTATGATGATAGAAAGTTTTGCTGGATATACTAGTCTGAGGTGACATCTGCATTCTCTTAGAGTCTGCAAGACATCTGTCTTGGCTCTTTTGGCTTTTAGAATCTCTGTTGAGAAGTCATATATAATTCTGATAGGTCTGCTTTTATATGTTACTTGGCCTTTTCTCCTTGTAGCTTTTAATATTCTTTCTTTGTTCTGTACATTTAGTGTTTTGATTATTATGTAGCAGGACGTTTTTCATTTCTGGTCCAACCTCTTTGCTATTCTGTAAGCTTCTTGTACATTTATAGGCATCTCTTTCTATAGCTTAGAGAAATTTTCTCTATGATTTTGTTGAAGATATTTTCTGGGCCCTTGAGCTGAGAGAATGTTTCCCTTCTTCTGTTCCTATTATTCTTAGGAATTCTATGGTCTTTCCATGATGTTTCAAACTTCCTGGATGTTTTGTGTCATAAACTTTTTAGATTTAGCGCTTTCTTTAACTGATATATTAACTTCTTTTATCATATCTTCTATGCTGGAAATTTCTGTCTTCCATCTCTTGTGTTCTGTTGGTGATGCTTGGTTCTGTTCTTGTTCTCTTCCTTAGGATTTCCAGGATTCCCTCAGTTTGTGTTTTCTTTATTGTTTCTATTTTCATTTTCAGTTCTTGATCATTTTACTTATTTCTTTCACATATCTGATTGTATTTTCCTGTATTTCTTTTAGGAATTTGTTCATTTCCTCTTTAAAGGACTCTATCATCTTCATAAGATTGTATTTAATGCTTCAGCTGTGTTAGGATATTCAGGGCATGTTGTGGCAAGATAGTTGGGCTCTGGTGATGTCATATTGCCATAACTATTGTTGATTGTGTTCTTATGCTGTCCTTTAGCCATCTGGTTGTCCCTGGCTGGATGATTCTGATATCAGCAGGACTCCTTGGAGATCTAGGCAGAACCCAACAATGGATCTCAGGGAACAGGAAGATGCTTTCTACTTCTGCTGGTGGTGCCCTGAGTGGACCGAGCAGGTAGGGGATTGGCTGGGGAGGGGTCTAAGCTGGACACTCCTGGAGCCCCAAAAGACTCTCCTGGAAGGCAGGGAGAGCCTTGGACCAGAAAATGGAAGCCAGGGGACATTGCACATCTTACCTCTGTTAGTTGTGCCCCAGCAGGACCTGACTGGCAGGGAATTGGTGAGGGAGAAGTATAAGCTGGTTGTTCCTGGACCCCTCACAAACCCCCTCATGGATACAGGACACTCTGGGGAGTTCTTTAAGGCTCCTCAGGATGGCAAGGCAAGTCCAGAGCCAGACTTCAGCTTTTGTGGGCCTAAAGAGGAGAAAATAAAAAGGCATGGAGGGAAGGAAGGAGGGAGGAGCTAGAGTTAGAGCCAGCTAGTTAAAAATAGATCCTATGGTGATTATCACTAAAAAGAAAGATAGAACAAACCACTGAACTGGCTCCTTCTACACAGGATGTTTTTATTCCTCATTTTTTGGCATCCCTTGCTCTAGCCCACAGAATAAAGAATGAAGTAGGGATACATAAATGGAAACATTTTTTAGCATCCTAGCTGAAAAGCTGTGTTTTCCCACAGACTTACTGAGAGTTTCCCACTTAGGCTGAGAAGAGAGTAAGAATACATAGGTGACATAATGTCCCTCAGATATTCAACCAACCCATGACACAAGCTCTAATTGGGTACTAGAAAAATGACTGGGGGAGATTGTTTCAAAATGAAAGGACTTGGTGATAGGATGGCGCAGAGAGGTTGGGGGCACCTTTGCAGGCCCCTGTCAAAGTGTGCTGCTAAGCAATTATGTCCACAACAAATCTAGTGTAAGAGGTTTATTGAAGGAGGTGGGAGAGCAAAAGGTCTTCTTGGAGTGGAGACATGAGAGAGAACCAGAGAGAATGAAAAAGAAGGAGAATGATGGAGAAAGAGACAGAAAGGGAATGAGAAAGAGGGAGAGAACAGGAGAGATGGAATTAACCAGAGTGAAATCAAACAAGATATAGAGGGAATGAGAGAGAGAGAGAGAGAGAGAGAGAGAGAGAGAGAGAGAGAATCAGAGTCACAGAGAGACAGAAGTATCTGTAGTGACAGGAAGGGGGGCTGCTTTTATGCTCCATACCTGCTGTACCTAGTGGCTTTGGGTGATTACATAAGCTACTAAGGGTAGGCTGGTTTTAATGCCTGATTTCTAGCCCTGAGAGAAACATGATTTGATACTGAAGTGATATTTTCTTGATGGGCCTTCTCAGGAAATTGAAAGGCTATGACTCATGAGCTCAGAATGGCACATCAGAAATTTTGAGCAAATTTAATTAGCACCTCTGAGGTATCATTCTAGGATAGCATATGAAGATCAGTGGGATCCACGGACATAAATCTCCCTTTCATCTCCTCTCTTATTAAGTAGCTTCTGGTCTTCAGGAGTGATCTCTAGGGCATTGTGACAGGTGATCCAGCCTCACATCAGCTGTTATGAGAAGAATCAAGGCTAAGCATTTCTGGAAGCTTCTTGTTCCAGGGTAGAGTGGCTCACTGTAAGTACCTAGTTGTGTCTTGAGTATAACACTATGTTAGGTTAAGCACCCATCATTTTTACTTTCAGGTGATGAGAATTTCAGAATCCTTGGGAATAAAAAATTTCAACTTTCTGGGAAGCATACAGGGTTCCTCATAAGGAGTCACTGACAATGGGCCATTAATCAATGATGGCCCTGACTTAGGGAGGATAAGTCTGGAGCTGAGTCTGTTCCTGGGACACCTGGACAGAGGAGATAACAAGGCCAGAACTGAGCTTGTTTCTAAACTCTTCAAGGTCTCACCAAACATGAGGAAACTAACTTAGCAGCCAATTGAAACTGTACCAATATCACTGCTTTGTCCTGACCAATCATATTAGAGGTCATCTAAACCTTCTGAAAATCTCCCTAGCCCTGCATTAAAGGGGGCCTATGAGCCCCTCTGTTTATCTTCATTTTGATGAATGTAGGTAATTTCTGCAGAACAGACACTCTTTGTCTTTGTATACTATGACTCTGGGGTCTTCCTTCAGTGATTCTTGGACTCTAACAGTGAGTCAGTTGGCAGTGGCAGAGAGATCACCCTTGGGAAGTAGAAAGTCAACCACCTCTTTTCAGCTGCCCAGGCCATTCATTGTTAGCCATGAGTACGCATGTTCCTATTCTGATGGGCTTCTATTGTTATTCTCACTAACCAATCAAGTTTCTGCTCACTGGGAGATTTTCCCAAATCGTTGCCGGGAACAACCATCACTGAGAGTGTCAGCTGTAGATCAGCTGTTTCATCTTGACTCTGTCTACCTGCTGAGTGCAACCTTTTTCTGTCCCTTTATCACATGACATGGTTGCCCTTCTGCTGTTGTCAACTTGACACAAGTTAGGGTTCTCTAAGAAAAGGGAGCTATAACTGAGAAAATGCCTTTGTAAGAGTGGAGGTAGGCAAGCCTATGGAGTGCTCTCTTAATTAGTAATTGATGTGGGAAGGGCAGGTCATTGTGGGTGGTACCATCCTTGGGCCAGTGATCCCGGATGGCATAAAAAAGCCAAACGAGTAAGCCATGGCAAGCTAACAGCATCTCTTCAAGGTCTGTGCCTCAGTTCCTGCCTGTAGGTTCCAACCAGCCAGAGTTTCTGTGCTGATTCATCAGTACTGTATTGTTACCTTGAAGTCTGAGATGAAATAAAGCATTTCCTTCACAAGGTGATTTTGGTCATGGTGTTTTATTACAGCAATAGAAGCCCTGATGAAGAGAGTGGTAGGTATTCGCTGAGAAGCAGCACTATGTATGTTTACAGCACTATGAATGTGTAAAGCACTGTGATATACACAGTACTGTGTACATATACAACACTACATATGTACATAGAACTATAAATGTATAGAGCACCACATGTGTACACAGCACTATGATAAACAGAGCACTATGTTGTACACAGCACTGTGATGTACACGGCACTGTGATGTACATGGCACTGTGATGTACACGGCACTGTGATGTATACACCTACCTGCCTTTCCTAGAACCCCCTACATTGATCATGTTGCCATGTAGGACTCCATCCTATCCTTCCTCCTCCCAATTTCTTCCTTGGGCTTCTTGCTGACATCAACACTGAGTAGGACTCTCTCCTTCTTCCTACTTAGGTTGCTCCAAACCCCATCTACCTTTCTTGGGACCTGCCATACACGGTTCTGCTGTACTGAGATTCTCAGTCTGTATCGGGAGGTGGTAGAAAGCAGACTGGCTCCAGGCTTTGACGCCATGTTCCTGCACTAAACCCATTTTTGTCTCAGCAAGCTCTCTGATGGGGCTGGAGCTCCCTAGCTGGTTCTGCCAGACCACTCTCTAGCTTGACCCTGTAGTGACTAGTTGCTGTGCTTCCAGCTCCGGTTCCACTTGTCCCTGGAGCTGCTAGTTCCTTCACAACCATAACCATCTGGTTATCTGCAGACACACTGGGTTTCAATAACCCAGTAAATCAAAACTCTAAAGCTTAAGATTAACCAAACAGATTTATAAATCAGCAAATACTCAAATCACAAGATGCTTACACAGATTAGACAAGTTATCCCATCTATCCTAACCTTTTCATATTATCCTGCTAAAGGCTGGTTAAAGCCAAGCTCGTTAATGTCAGCTTCCATTTCCACCGTCTCTCCCTCTCTCCCTCTCTTTCTCTCTTTCTCTCTCCCTCTCTCCTCTCTTTCTCTTTCCTTTTCTCCCTCTCTTTCTCTCTCCCTCTCTCCCTCTCTCTCTCCTTTTCCCTCTTTCCCCTCTCTCTCTCTTTCTCTCTCTCTCTCTCTCTCTCTCTCTTTCTCTCTCTGCCTTCCTGTCTCTGCCTCCCTTAGCTCCGCCTCACTTTTCCCTATCCAATCATAGGCATCCCCCTGAAAATTGATTGGGCAGAGAAATTTTTGCCACATCAATTCTCCTCTCTAAACTGCCCCAAATCTACTTGCCTTCAGCAGGACCCCCATACCAAATATTATCAGTACCTATGGTCCTTTTATTATGCAACAGCACACCAGAATTCTTTCTCGCATCAAACTATAACATAACACATGCTGACCCACCTTTCCTCATCACCATCACACCCTCTCTCCCCACACTCTGGCAAACGCTGCTCTACTCTTTGCAATTAGCAGTGTTTAATTCTGAATTAATCAAGTCATTAGTAATGTTTCGAGATGGGTTCTTTCACAAGCATTCACCTAATTAGTCCAGAAACTTTCTATTTCCCATTAAATGGGACATAAGAAAGCAAAATAACTTTTATAATACAGGACACATAAATCTTTGAGTTTATGGCTAATAATTAATTGCAAAGAACTTTAAAAAACAAACAAGAGTGGGGTGGTGGGACTGGGATGTAAAGTGAATAAACTGAATTAATGAGGGAAACAAACAAAAATGTAACAGTACTAACTACCAGTTTCTGTCCAGTAGACTATTTTAAGATCAGGTCACTAGTCTAACTAAAACACTGGAGAAACTGGGATAATTTTAAGGATTAAACATGGTACTTTGTTAAACACACACACACACACACACACACACACACACACACACACACACAACCACTCCTAGCTTTGTAAATCTCAAGTTACTCTTTGTTCCAATGAAATTATACTTTGGTAGGAAGTCAAGTGCCCATCCTTTGCTATTAAGCACCAAGGAAAGAGGCTGCCAGGCACCTATTACTGAGCTGGGCATTCAATTAAGAGCTCTTGGAAAAACCAAGGTTTTTTTTTTTTTATGAGACTATGAGTCAGTCAAACCGCCTTTCTTTTAGGCATTGGTGGTTTGATCAATGATTAATTACCGGACTTGTATCTCTCCCCAGGAAAAAAAAGCCCCTTAAATGTTTTGATTTTATTGTGCCCGCCATGATTTTAAAATACATGACACATGTTCCTTTCGATATTAAAAGTTGAGACATGTGGTATGAGGCAGAGAGTGGAACAGCATGCCAAGAAACCATATTCTCACCTTTTTGGTCAAGTTCGTTAATCCTTGAGAGAGTCCTTTCTGCTGGAAAATACGAGCATCCTAGGCCGAGTCCAGGGTAATTGCAAAGACATCTCATGGGGAACATCTTACCGGCCTGTAGTGCCTGAAACAGGTTGAAAAAAAAGTACATTCCTCTCCTAACTTCTCACTAAAAATTATTCTCCCCCCACCCCCACGCTTCCCTAGCCTCTCTCTTAAAGTATCCCTATTATTGGCCACTGTGGACTTTTTCCACCATTGTTGGATAGATGACGTAAAAGAGTCTCATTTCTCTCTGCCTTTCTCATTGAAAGCAGGACACTCTATAGTCCTACCAAATCATCTCATATGCAGCAACATGAACCAGTTCATCTCAGAACTTCTTTGGACACCACGAGAATCTAGATGTAGTACTTTCTGTTATATTCTTGTGTTTGTTTAAAAAGCAATCTATGGGCACTAAATGGGTCCCTATTTCTTACAATTTAAGCAAGTGTCCTCCATGTGTTGGTTAGATTTTCTACCATTCAACGGTATTGGGAGGTGGTGGATTCTCTAGGAGATGGGATATAGTAGATGGTTTTACACCCCCGGAGATGTTCTGTAAAGGGGATATTGAGAACCTTGAAAACTACTGGAGATGTTCTATGAAGGGAATGTTGAGAGCCAACACTTTTTGCCCCCTTAAACTTAGGCATTTTGCCACCAGGTAAATGGTTTGACCACATGCTGCCACAGCCATATTCTGCCTTGGTACACATCTGAGAGCAATACAGTTGACCAAGTATGGACCTGAATTAACCTTCAAAGCTGTAAGTCTTTTCTGTTTATAAGTTGACTGCTGCAAGTATCAGTTAGCATCACAGAGGGCTGATTGATATCCATTAGCCCAGAACAGCTTCTTTGTGTAATAGTTGGAGGAAAGCAGTCACATCCCAAGACCATGATGACAAGTCATACTTACATCTAAAACAGGATTCTCATCCCTACATGACTGTTTTATTTTAGTTTTCTATTGTTGAAACAAAATACAGTGATCAAAGCAACTTACTGAGAGAAGGTTTTCTTTGGACTTACAGTTCTAGAGGGATAAAATTCCAACACCATCATGGCAGAGAAGTGTGGCTTCAGGCAGGCATGGCAGCTGAAGCAGGAAGTTCAAATCTTAAATCCATTTTATTTCATCAATCTATGTTTGTACTCGTACTAGTACGATGCTGTTTTCGTTATTATGAATCTATAGTATAACTTGAAATCAGGTATGCTGGTGTCCTCAGTACTATTCATTTAGCTCAGGACTGCTTTGCTACATAGTATTTTGTGATTCTCTGTGAATTGTGCATCATTTATTCCTAAAATTTTGCCTTTATTTAGTGGTAAAGTGTGTTTCCTGGAGATGGCAAACAGAAGCATCCTGCTTTTAAATCCAGCCTGCTTGCCTGTGTCTTCTGATTTTGGAAATTGAGATTATCAATTTGTTATGATCTGGCTCCCCCCAGAGTAGCTGTAACCGTTTTGTTTATGCCTGCCAGCTACTTCATACTGTTGCTGTAACACACATGCCAGTCACTGACACTGAGAAGTGACCTGGATCAAGGACATGATGACCACATACGCTGTTTTGTTCTGTATGTTCTGAATGTTCTAGATGAGGTTTGCTAATCTTAAAAAATTCCACAAAGCTTTACATAAGACCCACCAAACCAAAGATCAGTATAAACTGTTATGTCTAAAATATCTTGAGTCAGGGCTAATCACTGTGTTTTTTTTGTGGCTGACACTGAAGAATGCTACTATTAAACCAAAAAGTTATGATTGTAATACTCATGCTTTGTTATCTCAACGCTCTGAAATTTCCATATTCACCCCCATCCGTCACTTCCTTACCTTACTCAGGACCAATCAGCTTAAGATTTGCTGACAATACTTGGCCTAGTAAGCCAACTGCTCTGTTTCCTATTACTTTTGAACTTTTGAACCTGGGTTTTTCTATAAAGAAGTATACTCTGAGAGTCAACTATTTCTACAATTAGATTTTCTCTTCTTGTGGACCTGGACGTCCAGTGTTATGGTGTGCATTCAATACATTGTTCTTGTTTAACTGAGTGTTAACTTGCTTAATTGGTATACACATGATTTGTGTGGCAATTTCCTGAACCTCAACAAATTCAGAGTTATTATTGAAATGTGTGAGTGAGTTCCTTTTATTTTAACGATTTTTGTAGTGTTTGGTGCATTTCTAGTCCTTATTTGCTTAACATTTTAACATCTTTTATATCACCCCTGCAGCCTCTTTAATCATTATTATTATTATATTATTATTATTTAGCCAAAGGACATACTTTATTAGCTCCTGAATTCTAGTTCTTCTTCTCCTGTACAGTTTTGATTGCACGTAGCCGACCAGTCAGGCGGGCAGCAATGAGACTCACTTTGAGCCCAGCAAGGGCATCTTTTCGGATAGTGGAGGGTTTGCCAATGTGCTGGTGGTTATCACTTCCAAAGGGATGTTCCACGGGATTCATGGCCACACCCCTCATAAGTGCCAGCAGTTCCTCTGCCTTGTACTCATGGTAGGCACTGTCAGCCTTTAAGATAGGCTTGCTGATTCTGCCCCCACAGGCCACGACACCAACAACAGCTCTGTTGGCAGAGGAAATGACTTTCTTGGACCCTGAAGGCAGCTTCACTCGGGTCTTCTTGGTCTCCTGGTTGTGGGAGATGACTGTGGTGCAGTTTCCGGAAGCTCGTGCAGACTTGCCCCTATCCCCAGGCTTCTCCTCCAGAGAACACACAACAGTACCCTCAGGCATGGTACCCACGGGCAAAACATTGCGGGTATTCAGCTGGGCCTTCTTGCTGCAGTTACACAAACTGTCCAGTGTGGATTCCCTCTGCTGCCATGAACAGCTCTGTCCACTACTTGAATCGGTAGGGATGCGGAAGACTACTTTTCCGAAGGGAGCGCTGTGGCTACGGTCATGAATGATGTCCTTTACAATACCTTTAATGTAGCCTTGCTGCTCTGCAAAGTCCAAAGTCCACAGCACGCAGGCGTGAGCAGTGCCCTTAAGGTGCTGGTGTTTCACATGTGTGCACAAAACACAGAACAGGAGCCTTTCTTCTGCCCTCGGATCACACGGCCCATGGTGGTGAGTCTGCCAGCAAGCAAGGCCGAAAGAGCTTATTCTTCTTTTGTTTGTTTGTTTGTTTGTTTGTTTGGTTGGTTGGTTTTGGTTTTTCAAGACAGGGTTTCTCTGTGTAGCCCTAGCTGTCCTCAAACTCAAAAATCTGCCTGCCTCTGCCTTTCAAGTGCTGGGATTAAAAGCATGTGCCACCATTGCCAGGCTATTTTTTCCAGTATCTTTTGAAGAGGTAATTTAGTGGTCATTAAAATCTCTTAGTTTACTTTTGTCATGGAATATTTCTCTTTCTCCATCAACTATAACACATGCTTTTGCTGAGTTTATTAGTTTGAGTTTGTGGCCGTGGTTTTTCAGGACTAAATAGATATCATTTTTTTCCTTGTGGGTTTTAATGTTTCTGGCTTCATATATGAGTTGGTACTTTTCACTTAGCTTTCATATGTTTTCATTGTTCTGGACACTATGTTTTAAGTATATGATGTACGACGTAGTGTCCTTTCTGCTACTATTTCATATTATATATGCCTCTTACACTGTGATGGATCTCTATTTAGATTTGGGAAATCTATGATTGTATTGAAAATACTTTCAGTGCTCGTTGTGTGGAGTTCTTATTGGGCCATAATTGCTAATTTTTTTAAATGATGTACTAGAGATAGTGCATGTTCCATTTGTACAGTTTTAAATTTTTATCATTGTCCTTGACTGAAGATATCAACTCCTCGACCCAGTCTTCAAGCCCTGTCCATGTCCTCCCCATGGTACATTCTATTAATGAGGGTTTCTAGTGAGCTTCTCATTTCAATTTTTAATTTTTTATTTTAAGCATCATTTTAGTTTGTCTTTTTTTTCAGCATTTATCTTTGTTGATTCTATTTTCAGTTCTGCATTTGCTTCTTTATTTCATTTATGTGTATCTTTGTATTTTCTTGTTACTCATCCAGGAGTTTATTAATGGTTTTCTTAACTTCTTTGAGCCTATTCATCATCATTGTTTTGAATTCTTTGTCTGGAATTTTATGTAGTCATTCTCACCAACAGGCATTTGTTACTCTAGTATTGCTAGATTTTTAGATGACATATGTTGCCTCAAAAATATTAAGGAGTAAATTTAACCATGGGTGTGAAATCCTGTGTAAGGGAAAACTTTTAAGACACCAAAAGAAGAAAATGAAGAAGGCATTAGATAGTGGAAAGACTATCTATGCTACTGACTTCAGATGCTCCTCAAGGTCAGGAACAATCTTCAGATTTAATGTAATCCCCATCAAAATTCCAAATATATTCTTCACAGAACTAGAAAAAATAACATATGTAATCACAAAAAAACATGATTATTCAATATTGATTAATATTGACAAAGCAGAAAGAACAAGGCTAGAGGCCTTGTATTACCTGATCTCAAATTATGTAATAGAGTCACAGTGATAAAGAAAGCATGGCAGCAGCACAAAAACAAACATGTAGACATGGCAATGGCACAAAGACAGACATGTAGACATGGCAATGGCACAAAGACAGACACGTAGGCATGGCAATGGCACAAAGACATATATGTACACATGGCAATGGCACAAGGACAGACATGTAGATATGGCAACGGAACAAAGACAGACACGTAGATCTATGAAATAGATTAAAATGCTCAAGATAAATCCACACATTATGGGCCTTTAATTTTTAATAAAGGTGTCAAAATATCTACTGGAAAGACCATAATTTTTTCAATAAATGGGTCTGTCAAAAATGGATCTCCACCTGCAAAAGAAAGAAATTAAATTCATATCCATCACCATGTACAAAAATTGATTCAAACTGTATCAAAGTCTTAATTTGAGACTTTATGTGCTTGAACTGCTTAAAAATATAGGAAAAATCTCTTTAGCATGTGGGGTTAGGCAGCACATTTCTAAATAGAAAAACAAAACAAAACAAAACAGAAAAAATAAAACCTATTTTGTTGAGACAGGGTTTCTCTGTGTAGCCCTGGCTGTCCTGGAACTCACTCTGTAGACTAGGGTGGCCTCGAACTCAGAAATCTGCCTACCTCTGCCTCCCAAGTGCTGGGATTAAAGGTGTGCTTCACCACTGCCTGGCAAAAAACGATTTCTTTTGGTTCTCAGTTTAAGGATACTTTCACCATAGTGTAGAGGTCCTAGCGTTAGGGATCTGAAGTGGCTTGTATTATTGTACCCATTGTCAGAAGGCAGAAAGCACTGAATACTAGTGCTCAGCTAGCTCTCTTTTTGATTTATAGTCTAGGACCCTAATGTAGGAAACAGAGCTGACAACATTTAAAGTGGATCTTCTTATATTGATTAAACCAATGAGATTATCCCTTACACACATGCCTAGAAATGTGTTTTTAGGATCAAATTCTAGACTCCGAGGTCAATAATTAGAAATCATTACAGATTCCATCAGAATGGCCACCATAAAAAAATAAATGATGGTGAGGATACAGAGAGAAGGGCCTTTATTCACTGTTCATGGAAATGTAACCTAGTGTAGATACTTTAAAAACCAGCATGGAGACTTACCACAAAAAACTAAAAAGAGAATGACTATATTATCCAGCCTCACATCTCCTGAATATATACCCAAAAGATTCTACATCTTACTGCAGGAATACTTGTACAGCTATTTTTATTAATGACCTGTTCATGACAGCAAAGAAATGGTATTAGCCAAGAGGTCCATCTACAGAGAGATGCACAATACATAGTGGAAATTAATTCAGGTGTAGAGAAATGAAATTATAAACATTTTAGGAAAAATGGATAAAATGGAAAACACGTTAAACAAGGAAACTCTGGCTCAGAGACGAATATCTCATGTGTAGATTCTAGGCTCTGGTGTTAATTCCTTTTATCAGGTGGGAATAAATATGGGTAAATCCTAAGAGACTTTAAAGGGCTCATGAGACTGGAAAGAAAGACTTTATGAGAAGGGGCTGAGAAAGACTGTGGAACAAAGTGAAGAAGAATACTGGGCAAAGAGTATGAGGAAAATTGGGGTCAGGGAGGATGAGGGAAGAGAAAGTTGGGGAGGTAGATCAACCCAAATAAAATATATACAAAACTCTCATAGGTTACTTTGTAGTTTAAAGAATAAAAACAAATATTTAAAACAACGATAAAACAGTGCATATACAGAAGTTTTTACAGCTTTTCAAATCCAATGTTGTTATAATATTCAGTTCACCAAGTGTCAACTAATAGTCAACACTTTAATTATTTACATTTTAATTATTACTACTACTACTAATAACCTGTGGGAGGTGAACAAAGAGATGTATCAAACAAGGGATGATGTTTTCCTGTGCTATAACATTCTTGGAAACTCATAATTTTCATTATTGGCCACATTATAACTTCCATTGATAAAACTTATAGGAAGTGAGGATGGAATGTAAGAGGAAAAGCCAGAACTTATTCTTCAGATCTCCATGTAGATTTTTGTGAGAAACCACCCAGGCTCCATTTTGTAATCAGGAGCCATTTTGATGCTCTAGTTCATTTTGGTTTCTGTTTTCTGTGAAATTTAATTTTCTGTTCCTGGGAACTGGGCTGTGCCCACCACTGTAACCACTGAATGTTCTGTAACAAATATTTCAGAAAGATTTCCTTAACTGCTGGTCTCACTTCTGTATCCATGCTTGCTTGCAGAGTCTCTCCCCATATCCACACCCTGTGGTCTTGCCCTATCAAAAGGGCTTGAGAAACTCACTTGAAGATGTTCTACTGAACACTGGGTAAGACAGCCACCAGACAGCTCTCTTAGAGTACAGAATAAAGCTTACTCTGATTTGGCTATAGTTTGTGATCAGTGTTCTTTTCATTCTTGAAAAGAGAGCTGTATATTTTTGCCACGTTCTCTGCTCTGCTTCAGGATTGCTGAGTGCTTGTTGGAGCTAGTGCTTTTCTTTTTTCTTTTTCTTTTTTTTTTTGTGAAAATCTTTATTGAATATTTTATTTACATTTCAGATACCATCCCCTTTCCCCATTTCCCCTCCCTAGAAAACCCCTATCCCACCCCTACTTCTCCTTTTTGCTTTTATACTATTTTTTAATGTTAATCAAAGGCTTTATAAGTTTAGTAATGCTCAATATCAATCAGAAGTGTAACCCAATACCCAACCTAGATATATCAACTATCTTTGACTGGCGAGAACATGAAAACATCCACCTCAGTGTCCCCCCTCTTGTCGCTCCTCCTCTCCTTCTCCTCCTCTCCTTATGCCTTATCTTCCTCTCCTTACTCCTCCCACCTTAGCTCCTCCTACTTATCACCATTCCTATTAAAATAAAACTTTTTTCTTAAAATACAATTAGAGCATAACTATACCAACTTGTATCAGTAAGGTACAAGATAGACCTAATATCCAGTCCATCATGTTGTTGACTAAACAGAACCTCCTAACTAAAAGACTGTCCCTCCTAGAAGACTTAATTCTGAACCTGGCTTTTTTTCTTGGTTTTAGAATGAATGTCAGCTGAAAACCATCCTCTCAAACCTTTTCTCTCAAAGTAAATAGCCGGGATTGGCTATGAGACTATAAGTCTTCAAACCCGTCAAAAATCCAGAATGACTGAGTTAACTGAAATTATGAGAAGCACCAAGCATAGCTTCTAAAACGTAGCCAAATTATAGAGACCACTGAGCACCTGGACAGTTCCTATACTACAAAATGTTGGAGCATTCAATCTTCAGCCTTCTGGCCCAGGATCATCTGACAGACCAAGTGATACAGGATTATTAAGGGCTGATTACTCTGTCTTGGCAGATATAATCAGTCGACTATTCTGCAAGTGTGTCCTTTTCTGGACAGTGATTTGTCTGTAGATGAAAAGAGGCAATTCTTGTCTAGTGGCTGTCTCACCACAACTGGAGTAACTCCAAAGATGGAGCTAGCGCTTTTCATCTGATTTGATCCATGTTGGAGTCATCTGGGAAGATGAAACTAATTAAGAAGACACTCTTTCATGTTGGCCTGTAGACAAGTCAGGGTATTTTCCTGATGATTGATATGAGAAGGTCCATCTCACTATGAGCAGTCCTGGATTGTGACCAAAAGCAAACTGAGCAAGGCTGTGGAAAGCAAGCCAGCAAGCAGTGGTCCTTTATGGCTTCTGCTAAAGTTCTTGCATTCATGTTTCTTCCTTGCTTGAGTTCCTGCCTTGGCTTCCTTCAATGAAGGACTATAATTAGGCCACATAAGCCAAACAAACTCTTTTCTCTTCAAGTTGTTTTTGGTTGTGGTGTTTTGTCATACCTGAGATAACTACTAAAAGCAGAACAATTTTATTGTGGGTCCTGGTTTAGGATATTTCAGTTCACAACCACTTGGCTCTACATTTCCTGGCCAGTGAGAGACAAAACATCATGGCTGAAGGGTGTGGTGGAGAAGACCTCATAGCAGCCAACCAGCCAACAGAAGGTAGGTCAAGGCCTGGAAAATATGACACCCCAAAGGTTCCCTTACATTCCAAATGATGACATCAGATTATGAGCCTATTAAGATAGGTTGGTAGTGTATACCTGTAATCCAAGTACTTAGGAAATACAGACAGGTGAATTGTGAGTTCAAGGCCAATTTAGACTTTATATTGAGATTCTGTGTCAAGAAAAGAAATTGTGAATCTAACACTGGACCAAACCATTGTATTGGTGATAGCTTCATGATCTAATCATGTCTTAGAGCTTGACTCCACTAGCTGGGAACCAAACCTTTAACACATGAGCCTTTTGTGGGGGAAATGATACAAATTTGATTTCCAGAATTAAAATAGTTTGTTGGTATTTTTAAGGCCAAGCTGATGTTGACTTATTTCATGAACAGCACACTGGACACAGCGAGGACTAAAGTCCTACAATGGCACTGGAGTCAAAGCAACCAAGGGAGCTTAGTTCCGGCAGCTCCTCTAGCAAACACAGACATCAGCCTGCAGCAGGAAGCACAGTAACATCATTGTAACACCCAGTGTGAGCATTAGATCCAAAGCTGTGCTTCCAACATGGCCATTTGCTTCTAAGGGCTGTGGTTGCTAAAACATGAATTCAACTGTTTCAGCTTTGATTTTCTTATCTTTCAGTCAGCCTACCCCACACATGATGAGCATGTATTGTATGAAGTGAATTCTGCAAACACAAGATCAAGTTATTTAACTAGTCTAGAATCAGTTAGCTGCAAGTCAGAGTCACATTGACAAACTAGGCTTTGTTGCTGTTTTGTTTCATTATTGTGCCTTTATGCTTTTACAAAATAGGTCAGATCTTGTTTTCTGGATTACATATATGGTTTGCTGAGCACTGGATGTCTCTTTGGCCCAGAGACAGATATTTCTACTATTTGTAACTTGGAGGCGTGCATCAAGAAATTGCAGATGATTTTTGTAGCATAGCCAGTCTGCAAAATAGCTATTATAATAAATAAAAAATAATGGCTATTTATTGTTTTAAAAATTGATACAGCTGTGTTTTCCCCAGCCTCCTTTCCTGCTTTCATGAACCGTACCTTCAACAGATGGTCTCCTGAGAACTGGGGATTAGCTTGATGTGGAGGAGGAATTAAATGAGAGCTGCTCAACTTTTCTGCCCAGGTTACAGCTGGAATATTCTGAGTGAGAAAAACAAATGCCAGTCATGAGAGAAGAGAGGCACCAAGAGACCAAGAGGTATGGAGAGGTCTGGAGCTCCTAATGATTCTGAAAACGCTTCTTCTAGAATCTCCAGGCAACAACTGAGATATGCAGATAAGTCATAGTCTGTTCAAGTGAAAACAGCCTGAGACCAAAGCCCTAGGCAGTCCAGAAGCCAAAATAGTTTGTTTCCAGCCATTGTTTTGTCAGGTGGGTGAGCCTGCCCTCTTCATCCTGCTGTGAGCGTGTGTGTGTGTGTGTGTGTGTGTGTGTGTGTGTGTGTGTGTGTGATTTTTTCTTGTGGTTCTGAGGTAAGTAATGCAGGAGGTCTCTCTTACCAGTCTCTGCAATCTTTCTGATAGCATCGCCGCCCCTTTCCAGGTAGCATCTACAGTTTGGCTAAACATTATGAATTTAATATTTAATGTTAAAAGAGAAACAGTTTAGAAAGTATAGGAACCACTCATGTGCCTTGTGCAATTATGAGGTCCCTGGGCTCCTTTAAACAAGGAGCTCTGTTCTTTTAAAGCAGTTACCAGAAGTAAAAAAATACAATAATGCCAGGAAGCTTTGCACAGGCGCATTCAGCAGGAGGGTCGAGATGTAATCTGGGAACCTGGCCATCTAGGATATAAGGTCCTTGTCACTGAGGTCCTCTCTCCAGGGAATGCCCAGTGGAGGTTGGTTTAGATTAGCCCTCAGTGGACAGTTCTTACCTGGTCAAATGGGAACCATGACACTGTGGGCCAGAGACTTCAGAGACTTAGAGATGAAGAGGTTTGGCCACCAGTTTGCTAGCATTTGTAGCAAGCTGTAATTAGATTAGTCAGATGATGAGACCAATATAATGAGATCAATAAAAATGATTTACAATTTTTCTGAAAAAGTTTATTCAAGTTTTCCTTCCTTGATGGGAAAGAAAGCTCACCTTCCAGCAGTCTCCATGTGTCACTGGCTCCACACTGCCTTTTTGTTTCATCTACATCAAATTTCCCAGTCCACTTGTGTCTGTCAGAGTCTCACTCAGGAATATACAGCCTCCTCCTTCCTTTTCTTTCTCTGGATGCTAGCTTGACCTGACTTTCCCACATGGCTGTAGTCTTGCATTACACCAGAGGCTGTCAATGTGGCTTCCGTTAATTGTTTGGGATCCAGTACAGGAGAGAAAGGCTGCAAAGATGCAGAAAGAACAATCACAAAGGTAGTCATTGTTGCCAGAAACTAAGTGCCAATTCCACCTTTGGAGTTCTGTGAGATCCAGGCTCTCCCATTGTCAGATTCCTCCTTCCTCCTATAGTATGCTTCATGCTAACACTACATCATTCTCGGTCAACATTCTTCTCTCATGCCATCCCTGAGGCCCTTCTGAGAATGTCTTCAGATAAGGTGAGAGAGATTCAGGTCATCAAAGACTGAGACAAGAGTAAGAGGTTAAAATTCTTTTCCAGGCCGGTTGAGTGGATGGTTTTCAGCTGACATTCATTCTAAAGCCAAGAAAAAGCCAGGTTCAAAACTAAGTGTTTTAGTCAAGAGAGACGACAGAGGTTCTGGTTAGTCAACAAAAGGATGGACTGGGTATTAAGACTATCTTGTACCTCACTGGTACAAATAGGAATAATTATGCTCTAATTGTATTTTGAGAGAAAAGTTTTATTTTAACAGGAAGGGTAATATGTAGGAGGAGCTAAGGGGGAAGGAGCACCGAGAGGAAAAGATGGAGTAAGGAGAGGAGAAGATGAAGTAGATGAGAAGCTAGGTAATGAGAGAGAGAAAGAGAGAGGGAGCATGGAGGCAGATGTTCACGTGTCTCCACCAGTCAAAGATAGTTTACATATCTAGGTTGGGTATTGGGTTACACTTCTGATTGAGCATTACCATACTTATAAAGCCTTTGATTAACATTTTTAAAAAATTGTATAAAAGCCAAATGGAAAAGGGGGAATGGGATAGGGGTTTTCTAGGGAGGGAAAATGGGGAAAGGGGATGGCATCTGAAATGTAAATAAAATATCCAATAAAAAAAATTCTTTTCCAAAGCATGAAAAATGGCCTGGGAACATTTGACCATCCAATTGTTGAGTGTGCCAACTCTTGAAGTCAGAGTTTCAAGTCTTTCATTTATGGGCACAATAGCGAGTATTTTATGAGGCTATTGTTATGAGTGAGAATCTAGGTTTAAGTTGAACTGACTTTTCAAAGAAATGTCACACCAACTAAAACTCCCTTTATCTTTACACAGCAGTTGTGATTTTTTATATTTTTATAGTCTTTGCTTTAATTTTAAAATTAAATTTCTCTTAAAATTATAAACCAGCACTTTATAAATCATAAAGCGATACATTTCAGTAATGACAGATGCCATTAGCAAGACCCTGACGTCATCCTTCTTTCTGTTCTTCACTCTAAGATGAATATGTTTGTACTCTTCTGTGTATTCCACCAACTCAGAGGTCATTGTACACACACACACACACACACACACACACATTTAGTTTGCTCTGTAATTTTTATTTTCGTTGAATAGATTTCTACAAATGAACTAAAGGGATTATATATATTATTAGCAAACTTGAAGATCTTACACACACACACACACACATCACAAAAAAATAAATCACAAAAACAATCCACCAGCCATTAGCTTAACAGCAGGTTTGAACCTTCCTAATGCTGCAGTCCTTTAATACAGTTCCTCATGTTGTGGTGAACCCTGACCATAAGATTTTTTTCATTGATACTTTATAACTACAATTTTCCTATTGTTGTGAATTGTATCATAAATATCTGATATACAGAATATCTGATATGTGACCTCTGTGATGAAGTCATTTAACCCCAAAGAGTTTGAGATCCACAGGTTAAAAACTAATGGTTTAGGAGCACAGATTGTGGACTTTTATGACATTGATAGTACAGGCTACTTGCTGTGATTACCAGCTATGTATGTTTTCTTACTCTTTCTTACTTCATATTATTTTACATGCCCTTTTATAATTTACTAACCTTTACAGCTGTTACTAATAATTAGAGAGAGGTGAAAGAGCTTCTATTGAAAAGTCTCTTTGCCTTCACACCTGTGTACATGTGAGATGGCTGGACAAAGTGGTAGAAAAAAATCCCACATGCTCTTATGCTAAAAGAGAACCTTGAAAGCAAGTTCTGTAGTCTTCTGAGTTCAAGGTTTTGAAACTCTGGAGCGTGTCTTAGTGGTATAAAATATTAAGTCTTTCAATGTATTAATAAAACTAAATTCACTATCATTTGTAAAAGTTCTAGCAGCCCTCAATTTTCCAGTTACAGAAGCCACAACGTGCTAGTGAGCACTGTGCTGGGCTAGCCTCATGGTATTTCTCTTTGGAGACAGAATTCATGGGGATTTGAGCAAAGACTACTCAGTGAGCCACCAAAGGCCACAAAGAGCTTTGTTTGAAGTGAATGTCTCACTAATAAGAATAATTCTATTAGTTTCTGTTTCTCTTGTAAAATCATCTTGAGATATTTTTTTTTAAAGTCCTTCATGCACAAACACTGGCAAAATAAATTTGTGCTCTTGACAATAGCTTTCCTCTTTGAATATCATCCTAAGGGAACCAAGAAGCATGAATCAATGCCATCTTCACTGGAAATGCCACAGAAGATAATGGAGTGTTTGCCTTTATTTTCTCAAGTCCTTTGTCCAAAATCAACATAGTGAAACCGAAGTTGCACAAGTTACTTTTTCAGAAGGTACTGGGATAAAGTTTATAAAATATGATCTTTGATGTAAGGTCTTCATATTTTAAGAGGCACCCTAGTTATATTTCTGTTTTATTGTTAGCTAATTTCACAAACCAGCTGTGCAGTGTATGGGCACATAAACCTGCTGGTCTCAGTGGAGACAATGTCAGATTTGAGGACAGCTTTGGAGCATCTTTGTTCTAGATGATTTTTTAAGAGATCGGGTTAGGATGTAGAGAGAGTGAGGGGAAAACCTTAATTCAGTGGAATAGATGGCTATCATGGTCCAACCAGGGTCATCTTGTGGGATGTGAGAAGTCATTGGAAAATATTAGCTGCTAAATGAAAAAGAAAATATGAGGATTTAGTTGAAAAAGAGAAGATGTTATTTTAGAAGGTATTGGATTGAACTGACTCCTACCACCTCTGCAAAATCATGAGGATACCAATAAAGAAAAATAAGAAGTCTGACAATAATGCACTTCCAGGTGATAAGATCTGGACCTCAGACTTGGCATCTTTGATTTCCTAACAGTGACTCTCCAGTTCTCCTGCAGGCTTTTCAAAAAAGCAGCTTTCCAGGCTCTTGCCCAAACTTCATGAGTCAGGATGTCTGGAAGGTGGTTGAAGTAATAATCTCCTCTTTCCCAAGCCCCTGAGGTGACTGACAAACCTCATGAGGTCTTTTGAGAGCATATCATGTGCTATATGATATTTTATATACTCCCCAATGTGTGATTCTCCTTGGAGTGTTGAATGACTCATCTCTGTGTACTTACCCATGTTACAACCCAAGTAATGAGTTCAAGTTGCCTAGGAACATGTCATGATCACATAGCAGGTGATTGATTACTAGAGGTAGAAACTTAGGCATCCCAGCTTTGGAATTCACATCCTCTAGTACCACAGTGCTTTGGGGTAGTTTTATATTCTAAATGCTTTGAGAACCATAATTAACAATGAACTTCTTAGAGTATCACCTTTTCTGTCATGTAATGGGCATATGCATATCTAAGGTATAAAGTCTGTAATGCTAAGATCTGAGGATGCAGTAAAGTTCTCAGTCTTATTTTCAGTGACTACAAAGGACCTAAGAACTGATGCAGTGGTCCATAGTTGTTATTTCCATTCATGGACAAATCTCAATAATGACAATGGTGAAGGGAGGGTGTTACTTTGTGTTGTTTTGTGATGCACTTTCTGAGGTGGCTTCTATGCTGAATGATTTGACCATCTCTGGAAAAGCTCCAGTCTTACAAATGTCTTCTTATGTTTTCATCAAAAAGTAATTTTTCTTTAAAAATGTTGAGCCTTCAATACCCCAGTGTAGGGGAATGCCATGGTGGGAAGGTGAGAATGGGTGGTGGGTGGGGGAGCACCCTCATAGAAGTATGGGGAGAGGAGATGGGATAGGGGGTTTCCAGGATAAAGAGAAACCAGAAAAAGGAATAACATTTGAAATGTAAATAAAGAAAATATATAATAAACTACTTTATTTGTTAAAAAAAAATGTCGAGCCTGAGGAAATACTCTTGTTTGTGGGAGACTCAAACACTTATGTATTGCCCAGTTTAAATACAAGAGTTCATATACCAACAAGCACATCTGCCATCCCTTTGTCTACCATAAGAAATTGGTGACCTATTCCCTCTTGGAAAACACCTGAATGCCCACAGGCCTCTATTTGCTGTCCTGGCAAAGTAACTGGACACAAGTCTAGCATCATGGCTTTCTTTGCTCTTCAGAGGATCAAGAGAGAAAGAGTTATTTGTTTTTAAAAATTGAAATGTTGAAGTGACTAATCTATCCCTTTAATGTTAAGAGCAGAAACCTGATTCAACAAATTTATTGCCTGTTGCTAAGGCTGAGTGTGACAGTATGACCTTTTATTAGCTATTTGGCCAAGGATTTGAATCCCTCTAACCACTTTGTTCTTTCCACCATCACGAATGATTCACATGAAGTCCCAAAGCAAGTAGCCCTCGGCACAGCTGTGCCCTATATTCTTAGTAACTTGTCTTTGCAACTTACTTTCATTAACCCCTAAAGTAGCAGTTCTCAGCCTGTAGGTTGTGACCCCTTTGGGGGTCGAATGAATTTTTCACAGAGGTTGCCTAAGACCTCCAGAAAACACAGATATTTACATTATGATTCATAACAGTAGCAAGATTATAGTTACAAAGTAGCAATGAAAAAAATTTATGGTTGGGGTTACCACAATATGAAGAACTGTATTAAAGGGTTTCAGCATTAGGAAGGTTGGGAACCACTATCCTAGGGTATTTGAATGATAGGAATTGACTAAATCCACAAAATGACTTTTGATAATAATATCAATATCTTCTCTAGACAAACATCTTTCATATGACACATAAGCAAGCAAAGTAAATGAAAGACATGGGCAAGGATGGTGGCCAAAACCTGGACTAAGAGACCCTAATGGTGTCCCTTTTGAGTCAGTGGTGGAGCATTGGTAGGGAGGCAGAAATACAAGACTGGCTCCTGGGTTTTACAGTTCTCCAGATGTTTGATGGAAGTTGTACTTAATTAGTCTTTGGAAATGTGTGATGGTAACACATTCCTTTTTGCTATCCTAGTGGAGACGGCAGTGGGCTGTGTATGTAGTATTGAGTCTCTGTAGAGCAACTGAGATTAGGTCTAGGAACCTGGTATGCATTGTGTGGCTATAGGTCCTGGGAGAATAGGAAATTCATGAATCATAAGTAAACTTAGAGAAACTATATTTCATGATGTGATCCAGCAAACAAGGTGGTAAAAAAAAATGTTCAAGGAAAACCCAGAGAATTTTCTTTCCTGGAAACCAGAGGAAGGTGGTATTTTTAAAAGAGCATAACAGTCAATGTGCCAGATGCCACAGATGGTCAGAGGAGAGCAGCAGGATGAGCAAATTCCACTGGTTTGGCAGCCTAGAGAGTCTCCATCACCCCAAGGTGATTAACTATAAAAACTGAAGTAAAATCCAAGTGGAGGAAAATACAGCAATCTTTTTAGAGTACTGACTCTAAATCACAGATACATACTATTTTCTTTCCAGTCTGCCAAAAGAATACTTTTGGGAAGATTTACAGCTTTCTGGGAAAACAGTAAGGTCAGGGGAACAAGTCCAAGTGTAGAGAGAAGTCATCAGAAGTTTTGACCACAAATGTGACTTTTAGTGAACATTTAACAGGTTTGATCACTTCTCTGAGCTCTCACATCTCAGGTATTGGAAACCTGTAATGAATCAGTACTGTGGATTCTGTTCTAAGGAGGTAGAAGAGTAGGAGAACAGGATCCAACTATACTAATTTCAATTTTACACCATGTTGGAGGCAGCTCAGTGTATTCAATTATTTTTGTTTGTTTGTTTTAATTCATTTGCAAATGTGCATCAAAGGTGTTTGCTTCTTATATTGGTTACTTTTCAATTTCAGCGATAAAATAGCTTGAGCATGGATGGCATTTCATTGGGCCTATGGCATTGGAGGGTTTCAGTCCTTGAGGTGAATCAAAAGCATGGTGGCAGGAGCAGCTGAGCACTCACATCTTCCTCTGACAAAAGGACACACCTCCTATCCTTCCTAAACAGTTCCACCAATGTGGGACCAAGTATTCAAACATATGAACCTATAGGAGTTATTCTCATTCAAACAACCACATTCAGCACCCTAGCCCCTATTAACTCATAGTGATATCTTAATGCTAAATGCATTCAGTTCAACTTCAAAAGTCTCCATACTCTTTCTGTCTCAACATTGTTTAAAAGTCCAAAGCTTAAATTCTCTTCGGAGACTCAAGGCAATCTCTAAATTGTAAACCCCTATAAAATTCAAAAAGGAAATCACATGCTTTCAACACACAGTGCCACAGAGTATACATTTTCATTCCAAAATGGAGAAATGAGGACATAGTGAAGAAATATTTGACTACAGAAAGATGAAGACACAAAAATATAAATTGTTTAGTCATCAAAGGGCTTGGATAGCTCTTCCTTCCCTTCTAGTTTTGATGCCTACAATATTATTCTCTGTCTTGGATGGTTCTACTCCCTATGTGCATCTCTCTTTGGCAGATACCTCACGGCCTTGGCAATTCTAACATCTTGAGGTCTCCAGTGTAATCCAGGTTTCAGTTTCACAAGTTCACACAACAGTCTTTCATGGCTTTGATGTAAATTCTTCCTTGCCACATGCTTGACCCCAGTGACCCCTCTTAGCTATAGAGGCTGATTCTATGATCCTTTACTTGTTTGTCCTTCATAAGTCTAAAGCTAGAACCATGTGAACAATATTGCCAGCTTTGTCTGCCCTCTTGAGATGGTGTCTGGGCCCCTTTAATCATATTTTCAGAAGCTTTCATTATGTTATTGCTTTTTAGGAGCAGAAAAATCCTTAGGCCTTTTCTTTATATAAGATGGAAATTTGGCTGTGTGGTGTCTTAGGCTGAAGGCTCTGTCCTCTTTATTCCAATTTGAATCAGGCCTCTCCTATCTCCTTACTACCTCTTCCGGCACAAATCTTGGCTCTAGATTAATTTCCTGATGCCCTTTTAATGTTCAAACTATATATTTTCTGTTTATTCTTGCCTCACTTGCTCTTTTTAGAGTAGATATGCATGAGAGAGATTACTGATAACCACACCGCAGAATCAGGATTAGGTTGTCTTGAAATCTCCTCTGCCAAAGAAATTAGTCCAGAGTTTTCAGTATAGCCTTGAGCAAAAGGATAAGAGCAGACAGCAGCCATAGTCATTGCCAAGACATTTTAGGAATGGTTTCTACCTCAGTTCCTAATACTGTTCCCCTCTGAAACCTCTTGAGCTGAGCCCCCATAGTCCATACTGCTCCCAAAGATGTCTTTCGTCCAAGCTCTTGCCAGGATCATTCATTAAACTCTGTTTACAGAATTTACAATATTAAATTGCTATTACAGCCCAACACCCCAGAGTCTTCTACCACCCCTTTCCAACAAACTCCTCCCACCTGATCAGAACTGCCACAGCAGTAGCCCACTTCCTAGTACCAACTTCTGTATTGGTTACTTTTCTATTGTGATGATAAAACATCATGACTAAGGCAATTTATAAAAGAAAGTATTTAATTGGGCTTATGGTTTCAGAGGGTTACAGTCCATGATGGGAGAGAAAAGGCATAGTGGCAGGAACAGTTGGCATCTCACATTTTGATCTATAAATAGGAGACAGGGAGAGAAATACCACCAGTCTTTTGAAATCTCAAAGCCACCCTCTGGTAATATACCTGGTCCAACAAAACCACACTTGCTAATTCTTCCCAAACAATTCCATCAATTGGAGACCAAGTATTCAGACATGTGAGCCTATAAATGCCATTTTAATTCAAACTGCTATACTCCCTTTAAGGCTATTTTCAACTGAGTGTTTTTTGTCTTCACAATTAAAATAATTGGATGTTTACTACAATATCTTTGGATGAGCTACTTTTTATAAAGTCATAATATGTTGGTTTTTGATTTGCCTTTTAATTCTCTAAACATGTGGAAGGCAGATGCAGTTTCTCATGAGGATAAGGTCATGCCTGCTCTCTTGGAGCTATATGTATAATTATGGCCTCTATAACATCAAGGACTCATTTTCCAGAATGGTCAGCAACCATTCCCTGGTTTCCTCAGCCCTTTGAAAAAACACTGACTAATGTTCACTGATGAAAGTAAGCCTTGATTCTCCTCTATTCCCATGTTTTGTAAGAGATTATGCTAGAGGGGGTGACAGAGCTTCTCTCAAAGATGTTTGGAGACAACACACTGATGGAGTTGTCTTTAATGAAAAGTCATTTAACATTTGCTCATGACTTTCAGTGTGCCTAGTGCAAAGACACCTAATCCATCATTGTGATATTTGGGACTCAATTTAAAAAATATCAGAGAGGGGGGAATTTTGAAAAATAACAGAGCACATGCTCTTCTGCACCTAGACACAGGGATCCAGGAAGAATAATACTTATGCTTTAAAGAAGCAATGAATGAGCAGAGCATTGTGGTCTCTTTGTATAGTGTCAGTGGGATAATAAATCACACAACCATTAAAGATTTACTTGGTGATAGGAGACAATAAATTAGTTTAAATGAGTTGTTTGAATCAAAATTATTTTGAAATGAAGATAGACTATGGGTATGGGTTCCCAAGCCAAATGAGGGAGAGTAGAACACTGTCCATATCCCAGACAGCTCTCAGAGAACAGGGCAAGAGTGGAGCCCTACCCAAATCAGCCTACTCAATTTCATAGAAACAAAGGCCACATCAGGACAAAACCAGTTAAACCTTTGTTTCTTTGCTAAGAACTGGCTTCTCAGAAATCATGTAACTGGCAAGTCTGTTGATATTCTTGGAAGGTCTGTGCCCCTTGCTGCAATACTTCCTCCTTTGTTCTTTGACTTGATATATACAATCCCCTTATTTCAATAAACAAGCTGTCCCCTGACAGTCTCCAAGTCATTTATACCCGCTGTGCTTACAACCAACCCCCAGCTCCTCCAAATCTTGAGACTACAGGTACACAGTAACTAATTGAGGGTGGTAGACCTACATATGGGAACTTTTAACGAGTTGGTCCACTGACCCTGGTACAGTGATGCACATCTGTAGTCCCAGCTACATTGCAGGTTGAGATGGGGAGGTCTTTTAAGTCCACAACTTTGAGTCCAACCTGGGCAATATAGTGACAGCCTCACTCTTGGACCTCAGAAAACAAAACAAAGCAGGAAACCCAACTAACTATAAAAACCTTATGCAGTGGTGGAATATGTGTAACATGTATCTTATTCACCAAGGAAACACTTCGAGACAGGCTGGGCATCTTTCTGTAGGTCGTAAGGGCCTGGGTTCAGATCCCTGACACACATGTAAAAGTAGAGCCAGAGATAGGTTAATCCCTGGAGCTAGCTGGTCAGCCAGTGAGCACAGAGTTCAGTGAGAGACCTTGCCTCAAAAGATTATATATATATTTTAACCTCTGTTCTCCTGTTCAGGCACATGCATCCACATATTCACATGTGTCTACACCACATGTACACACACACACCAGAGAGAGAGAGAGAGAGAGAGAGAGAGAGAGAGAGAGAGAGAGAATCTATTGTAAGCCGAATGTCTTCTCTCAAACATAATGTGTATTCACACAAAAGGCAAGTTCATTGACCTACACTGACTGGGCATCTCATAGCAACAAAGCAGAGATGCAGTTGTGGTTACAAGTGGTTTTGTTATTTGTTTACTTGTGGGCCTAGCACTACCTGGGTGGTGACAGTGAAGGTGGTAATTACTGTGTGATAACATTTTCCAGTGACACAGACAGCCTAGTGAAAACAGAGGGCAGCCATCAGTAGAAACCAGGGAGAAGTAAGCAGAGACAAGAGAAAGCCATGCTGTGGTGGTTTGAATGAAAATGCCCCCCATGGGCTCATAAGGAGTGGCATTATAAGGAGGTGTGGTCTTGTTGGAGTAGGTGTGGCTTTGTAGGAGGAAGTATGTCACTGGGGGTGGACTTTGAGCCTTCAGAAACTCAGGCTGGGTCCTGTGGCTTACTTTCTTTGTCTACTGCCTGCTGATCCAGATGTAGAACTCTCTGCTCCTTCTCCAGCCCCATGTCTGCCTGCATGCTACCATGCTTCCCCACATAAAGATAATAGACTAAACCTCCAAACCTGTAAGCCAGGCCTATTCAATGTTTTTCTTCCTAGCAATAAAAATTATAACTAGGACACATGTCATGTAACTATGGTTTCAGCTATGAGGTTGTGGGTGTCTGCTGATCAAGATTGTTCAAGTTAATTTTTTTTTTGTGCTAGATTCATACAGTGAGGTAGGAGGTCCATTGTTCTACCATGTCTGGGTATGTAGCTTTAGAGACATCATAGTCATAAGCCTCCTTTATATTCGTGCATTTCAAATTTTCCATCAAAGCACCCATCCAGTGGTACCAGTTTGGGGGTGGGCCCTGGAGGTCCGTAAGTTCAGGCTGGAGCTTCCTGCAAGCAAGTCAGCAACCTTCTTCACCTTTTAATGATCTCTCAAATGGACTTGATTTTCCTGTTAAATCTCTAGTCTTTTAATGCAGGAAGACTGTTGTACAGAAAACAGATCCAATATGAAATGCACTGCCGCTTGTATACTGCAATTGATTTATATAACTTGGCACATCTCTGTTCTTCACAAATGAGCGAGATGACTTCACTCCTTCCGAAAAACCAGAGATAGCCAGTTGTTGTCCTTATTGAAGATTGCAAGGCCTGTGAGCCAAGCTCAGGTGGCCGCTGCTGCAGGCCCTGAGATCCTCATCAGCAATCAATGGTCTCTTTTTATTGGCTGGTCAGGATTTCCCCTGCCAACATGCCCTTCTGCTTGTCCACAATGTTTGACCTAAGGGGACTTCAATTTGTCATTGCCTTGGTCTTATAGGTATGTGACTGAAGGCCTTGCTGCTTACAGGTGTTTTGGAGCATGGGGACACAGAAGACAAGCTGTGGATTCAGAGAGTCACACACTGACAGGTTGAGCCTCTGTATACAGTGCTCTCATGCCCCATGGTATCTTAATTCTTTTGTCTTATAGTGTTTCTTAGGTGCCTCTCCGAGTAACAATAAAATCCACCTAAAAACAGCTCATTTAATACTTTTCTGTAGTGTTTTGAATTACACTGATAGTAGTCACAGTTTATTTGGCTCATAGCTTACTTGAAAGGTAACTACCAATATATTATCTTTACAACTGGATGTTTGAAAACAGGAGTGGTTTTGTGTTTGATACAACAATCTTCTTGTCATAGCAACATATAATACACAATTCAAAACTTTCAAACCAACCTAGACGTCTTACTAACACCCTGAGTTTTGTAGGAACAAAAATAAATCCAAAGATATAATGGCATAGTATACTAGAATCATGGAGAGTGTCTGGTAACATATGCATGCATGTGGTTAGCACGTGTTGAGTGCTTGACCATTTGACCTAATATAATATAAACCTGTTGTTATTTCCAATTACATATGAGGAGACACAGAAAGGCTCAGATTCAAAGCTGCTTGTAATGCTGTGTGAATCACTTCCCACAGCCAGTGAGAGGAAGGTGAGTTAACCTCAAAACTTTGAGAGTGAGGCAGGGCTGGGCATGGTAGTGCACGACTTTAATACCAGAGTGTAGGAGGCAAAGGTAGGTGGGTCTCTAAGAGCTTGATCCCAGTATGGTTCACATAGAAAGTTCCATTGTCAAAACATCCTTTATTGTCAAAACAAACAAACAAACAAACAACAGTCTCCTTTAGTTATCATGAGTTGTCACAGGCCACAGTTAGCCCATTACCTCCCTGTATTTGCTACCTGCCCTAACCTTGTGTAAAGCTGAAAGGTGCATGTCTGTGAGTGAGGATGCCTCTAACTGGTTCCAAGCACTGATCTCTGCTTCGATGGATGCTGCTCTTGCAGGTCCAAATCTGCATTCTGTGTGGATAGCTGGCCGATTGCAAATAGATCTGCTGAGGTTAATCTTATTCCATAGACCTGAGCCTGTGATTAACCTGCACAAGGAACAGAACTGTGTGCTCCTGCTTGCAGGCTGAGCCGGTGCTATGACTCAGGAATCCCTATGGATGAGGCTGAAGCCAGACCTTTGACACCACATTCTTCCTTCCTGTGCTTTGCTTCCCTTTATGTATGACTCATCAAAGGTCCTACATGTTTCCCCTGAGAGTACTCCACTCGTATGTGTCTTACCATAACACCCCCTCCTCTGAGTAATACAGATTGGTCATTGTTTATCCAACGAGCATGTGAGGGCAGAAATAGTTCAGGTTTTGAAATATTTGCATATACAGCATCATAACTTGACGTGACTTGGCTAGCCATGAACTGAATATGTGTTCCGAATATACCTTATCCACACAGGCAAAAGACAACTTGACACAACAATCTTGTGTACCTATGTTCTGACCACTACCGATCACTCATGATCATATGTGGGATTTTCTACTTGTGTCCTCATGGTGGTACTCAAGAAAAAAATTACTGTCTTTGTAACATTTGGATTTTCAGATGATGGCGTCCTCGTTCCCTGTTTCATTTCTTTGGCAAAATACCCAGATCAAAGCATAACTCAGGAGTGCATGGTAGTTCAGAATTCCAGAATTCATCATCCTGGGCAAAATCAAGGCAGCAGGAACTTGATGTAGTTTGTTATATCACATGCACAGTCTGGAGCAGAGAGAGTAGCCATGGTCGCTACTCAGTTCACGTTGTCTACTCTTGCACAGCCCAGGGAACACATATCATCCGATATGGGCATCCACAAACATGATTTCTTCCAGATCATTGTGTGATGAGATAGGAGGTCTGAATCCCAGGGAACACGATACACTGCCACCACTGAACAAGCTATTTGACACCCAGGACAATAGGTTTCCTGATGCAGTTTCCCTGCAGCACCATTACCCATATGGTTTCTAAAAATAAATCTCAATTTGATATGAAGGGCTAGAATCCTTGCAGCCACGGGGACCTGGAGCTTGTCTTAGAAGTGTAATACAGCAATGAAGTGGAGTTTCTGTTTTATTGGGATTGCTGGAAAACTAAAAGCCACCAAACAGAGTGACATTAAACACAACTCTTTCATGTTTGGAGAGTTGCCCCAGTGGTTAAGAGTTCTGGCTGCTCTCCAAAAGGACCCAAGTTCAGTTCCCAGCATACACAAGATGGCTCACAATCATATATATATATGTGTGTGTGTGTGTATACACACACAAATATAAAAATAACATATTTTATATAAATTATATATATAAATTATCATGTAAATTATATAATATAAAATTTAATATATATTTTATATGATATGTATATAAATAATACAAATATAAATATATAATCTATAACTCCAAGTCCAGGGCATCCTATGCCCTTTTCTGTACAACTTAGGTAATATACATATATATATATATATATATATATATATATATATATATATATGTGTGTGTGTGTGTGTGTGTGTGTGTGTGTGTGTGTGTGATACACAGAAAGCAGGCAGAATACCCATACACATAAAGATTAAACAAACACCCTTTGGTGTCCTCATGGATCCAGTGGGTGAGGAGTTTAGGTAGGCGTGGCTTGGTGTATCTGTTTTCTAGTGTCTAGTCTCACCTCTGATAGAAGGTTTAAGACCTGTGACTAGGCAGGTCTCTAGGCACAGCAGTCATGGTGGTGGTGTGTGTCAATGTTGTCAGTATAGCTTTGTTGAGGAATATTGTTAGGGCATATACAAGCTTCTCCACATGGCTTGAACTTTCTTAAAACACGATGGTCTCATGTTAGCCAGATCCTGACATTGTAGGTCAGAACTCTCGAAGCAAAGATCCAGCTGAGAAGGTGTTGGGTGATCTAAATTTAAGGTGGTGACAGCTTTACTATTACACCATATTCTCTTGATGACAAGAGTCACCAGTCCAAGCGGACTCAAGGGAAGGAAGATTGACTCTTAACTTGACGTGAAGAAGCTAATAGCTAGGGTTCAGAAAAGCTCTCTGGTTGGAACATTTTTAGAAAACACGGTCTGCAGTGTCCCAGTGACACTGGGATGACTTACCACAAGACTGAGGGTTCTTGAAATTTTTCCTTGCTCACATCTTTGCCATTCCTTTCTTTTCCCATCCACAGTCTACCTGTGTTGTGAGGAGAAGTATATGTTAGTGCAGAGTCTTCAATACTATTCCTTTGAAGTGGGGATAATTCTTCATATAGTTTTTCTTTTGTTGAGAATTGATGATATAATCTTAACTGCAGGAGGCTAACACACAGGAAGTTGAAGCAAACAGCTTCAAACTGTCTGTAATGCTTACCTTACTTTTCAAAGGTGGACCCAGGCCCTTGGCTAAGTTGGCTGAGCTGAAACCTGGATAGCAGCCCTGCCACAAAACTCAGGGCCTCCCTTCAGGCCAGGCCACTGTGAAAGAGAGATTGACGGAGTTCTTCTATCACTTTACTTCTCCCAACTTGTTTTAAAACTAATGTCAGACTCAACTTTTTAAATTCCCCCCATTAAAAGCATGCACCCTCTTAGAATTCCCCGAGTGCCTCTCTCAATTAGCAAAGCTCATGTAAATAAATAGTTAATGAAACTCATCAGACTTACAATAAAGACAGCAGAGTTGCTTTAGCTAAATACTTTATGGGCACCCATTTATTTATTTTTGCCATCTTACCATTTCATTTGGCAGGCACGGGACAAACCTAGAGTTGGCCTTGCTTATCATTTCATGATTTTCTAAAAGATAATTTTTAATTTTTTGAGATTATAATATAATTATATAATTTTGTTTCCCCTTCTAAGCCCCTGCCATGTACTCCCTTCAAATTCATGTATATATGCATGTGTGTGTGTGTGTGTGTGTGTGTTGTGTGTGTGTATTTTTAATATCCATTCCTTCCATGGAATCTGGGTTTATGCATGACCCCCTCATTCCCAAGGGCTCAGGGTCTTTAGCTTTATTTATGTGGGCAACAATCATCATTTTCTGGGCTTAGACTTTTATTCCAACCCAGTTTTAAGTCAGCTGTAAACTGACCTTATACACTTTAATTGTTGATAATTATAGGGGAAGACAAAACACTATATGGGCAGGGAATTTTATTTTATTTATTGCTGTGTGTGCTTGTTAGTCTTTGTCAACTTGAAACAAAGTAGAGTCACCTGGAAAGAGGGAATCACAACACAGACATTACTTCCATCGGACTGGCCTGTTAGTAGGTCTGTGGGGGCGTTTTCTTGATGGTTAATTTGTTACAGCATGGCTCAGCTCAGTGTGGGTGTTGCCATCCTTAGGCAGGTGAGACTGGTAGCTGAGCAACCAGAAGAAGCAAGCCATTAAACAGCATGCCTCCATGGTCTCTGCTTCAATTCTTGCCTCTGGGTTCCTACTCTGACAAGATTTCCCTCAATAATAGGGTGTGACCTGGGAGTTGTAAGTGAGATATACCCTTTGTTTTCTAAGTTGTTTTGGTCATGGTGCTTATCATAGCATCAGAAAAGCAAACTCAGGTACCAATGTCAACTACATGCAGTCTATAAATACAACAGTAATAAAAGATAGTGGAAGCCCAGTGAATATTAACTTGATGCGGAATGGACATAGACTTGTACATGCTAACCCATCAAGGGATTCTTGTGTTTCAGTGCTCAACAGTCAAAAGTTTAGCAGAAGACTAAGTAGTTTAGGAACTATAAGCTTGCCTGGACCTGTTCCTGGTGATAGAATTATTCAAAGAGAAAGTTGTTTTGTCCCTGAATCCCTGCTTTACACATGTCAATCACTCTCTTCATGCATATTCTTGGTTTATTATCCTTGCAAGATCTTAGGAGAAGAGGGACTCAGAATTTGTTAGTTTATGCACACTTGAGACTAGTGACCCACCTACATTCCATGTGTACAAAATGGACTTGCTTTTGTCTTTTCCTGAGCTGTTATGAGTTTTCTCATCAAGAATAACCTAGTTTGTATTGCTACTTGTTTTTATCTGTCTTTCAACCTCCAGTGGAGACAGCCTACAAATAGAAATGTAAGGATTTGAGTTTCATATGATGTGGTAAGACTTTAGGGGTATGAGGCTGACTAGAGTGTAGGTACCAAAATTCTATCCAGATCCAGAACTGTTATGATTCACCCTAAGAGATCTCCTGGGAAACAAGAGTTCTGTCTGATCACTGAACCAGTATGTGCCAATCTCCGTGCCAAACTTCAGGCCAAACCCTAGACCTTAGCTGCTGGTATCCCTGGATAAGGATGAACATAGCCACAGCTCCTTCAAGTGGCAGATTTCCGAATTCCTGGAATTTATTTCCAGATTAGATGAACAAAATTTTTGAAGGTGGTATGCAGAGTTGTTGTTGACACTATTATTAAAATTATCAAAGAATAAGCAATATTTATTCTAGCATTTATTCTTTTATTCCCATTTATGCTTTCGAATTTGTTTTTTAGTTATATAGAGAATAAAAATTTCTAAGCTTTTTTTTCCCCTATGAATCACACATCCTATACACTACTTCTTTAAAGCTCTGTTTCCCTTTATTAATTTGTTTCTTGGTGCTGGGGATTGAACCCAGAGTCTCACAGTTACTAAGTCTATGTTCTACCCTGAGGTTCAGCCCATGTCTTCATTATTTTAAAAAACCCATGGCCTTTGATTTTAGGGTTAGAATATATCAAAGGTCAGCCTATGGTCATGGCTGTTGTTGCTGCTGAGTCTCTACTATGAATAGATTAGGTCCTGGGCCAACACATACATCATATATACATATATACATATACATATACATCATATACATATACATATACATAATATACATATACATATACATATACATATACATATACATATACATATACATATACATATACACCATATACATATACACATACACATATACATATACATATACATATACATATACATATACATATACATATACATATACATATATATTCATCCCTGCATTTTCATCTTCATATCTCACATATCTCACTCAGGCAAGAATGAGACTATTGTATCAGTAAGAAAATTGGGGTTCGCAGAGACCAAATAACTTGCCCCAAGTCCATGTGAATGCAAGTCTCTCCGCCTACCACAGCTTTAACTATGTAATATTGCTTTGTAAATAATGTATTTTTCATAACTCCAGATGGCTAATCAGTGGATGAGGTAGTCCTCTCTTTTTCTGCTTAGGATGAGTAATGTTTTCTTTTCAGTGTCCCTTAATGCATTTCCGTGCAGAGGACTACTGCTTGCCTATGCAGCAGGGATGTGAACAAGGAGGTAACGGAGTGATGGATTATGCATAAGCTCCTTAAATAATGGATCACAAGCAGAGCTCTAAAAGGGTGTGTGTTCAGCTGCTGATGTGAGCGTGAGAAAAAGGGTGGTGTCAGATCAAGAAAGGAGTGAAACTCTAACGAATGTCTCACTTCTCAAACTTGCTGACCAGCAAAACTGACAAAGCTGTTTCATTATTTCTCATAACCATTTTGCCACTTTCCTTCAGGCTAGCCCACTGTCCTAGCCTTCCGCTGGAGCCTGTAAAGCATCTTGGCATTCTTAAGTTATGTCTATTAATGCTACACTTAAACCAGGTCTGTGTTTCGGCATACTGTTAGCTCAGGGTATCAGTTTTCTGGGTGCTGGCATGTTTGAAGATCCAGGCAAATGTGAAACATTCAATTGTATGTAATTTATTCCATTCTTTTCAGAACTGAATATGTTACTCCATTTCATTTTTATAAAAAGATTTAACATATTTATATGTATTTATGTGTTCTCATGTGAGTTCATGTACATCATGTGTATGCAGGTGTCTGGGAGGTCAAGGGGCATTGGATCTCCTGAAACTGGAGTTACAGGTGATTGTGGGTGCTGGGAGTTGAAACTGGATTCTTTGCAAGAGCAGTTTGCTCTTAACCCTTGAGCCACCTTTTTAGCCGTTAATTTCCACCTTACACAACACAAATTAATTTCAGATCTCTCTGGACTGTGCTGGATAATGTTTAACACAAACTATTGGTTTAAAAATCCTATGAATTGGCTCTGGAATCTCATCAGTTAAGAACACTGACTGGCTGCTCTTTAAACTCAGGTTCAATTCCCAGTACCAACACAATGGCTCACAGCTGTCAGTAACTAACTCTAGACCATCTGATACTCTTTTCTGGTCTCCGTAGACATCAGGGATGTACATGGTACACAGACATGCATACAGGCAAAACATCCACACTGTAATATTGATTTAAAGTACATAAATGTAACAGGAATCTGGGATTGTTATGACATTGATGATAGAAGTGATTAAGGAGGTAGCAGTCATGTGAGCTGAGTGATTTCTTCTTTCTGAATATCTCCATGAGTTGCAATTGCAATTATTACCTAGATCTATGCTTGAGATTCAAAGAGGAGGCTTTGTCTAATTGGTCAATCTATGGGCTGTAAATAGAATGTGTTCTTCATGGTAATCTTTAAATTAATCCACAGTGATAATGAAGATAAAGTAGGGAAAATTATTTTAAAATATATCATTGGAAAAATTGGATTTAGGCAGAGAGCTTCATACACAACCCCCACATATGTGAATATTATTTCTGGCCTGATAAAGAATTTACTGGTATTGGAAAGGGGTCAAGTTCACTGTTTTGGTTCTAATTCTATAGTTTTAATTTTCTCAAACTTTTTTAGAAAACACACACCCTTGGTTATTTTCTTAAATTCACATGCTTACTTGGCACAATAGCAAGAAATGGGCCATATGGACAACCTTAGGTGACCTGTCAGACATTCTGTCAAGCATTATGAAAATGGCACTCCATAAAACACAGCTGGATCAGCATGCACCTTGTTCAGTCAAGCTGTGGGGAATCTCTTCTTCATGGTGACTCCTGTCATTTGTGGGGCTACTGTAAGGGTGAAATTATTTCATGTAAATAGCATGTGTAGTACAGTGTGTTCATAAGACAAGAGGAACCTTAGAGTCGCAATTCTAGTTTTTTTCAGTGTTGGTGTAGCATCAAACAGGTCTCAAGCTCTCAGGAGTGCTGGGTTTCCTTTGGGAGAGCACAGAGACAGAAAGGACAGAGGATGCCAGCGATGTAGCACAGGGTTAGAACACTAGCTTCACATGTGTGCGGCTCATCATTCTAACCCCTATGTTGTGAAGGGATAAAAGGAAAGGGAAAAAGAAAAGAAGCACACAGTTGTGTCTGTGCTCAGAGTCATCACATCTCCAGTCCACTGGCATATTTATTGCCGTATTTATCACTGAGAGGGCAGAGCACATCTTAAGAACGTTGGCCACTGAAATGTAGAGGCCTTAATGCTAACTGGTTCTGGCTGACTCAGAATCCTAGTTTGTCAGCCCACCTGAGTGGTGTTGATACTTAAGAAAATACAGTTACCTACACCCAAGAAAATGATTGGCAGCATAGAGATAATTTGCACCTCAGGATAAGTCATCACTTTTCCTTTTGGGACAATGAAAGATGGCAGTATATACTACGGACACTGGAATGTTCGTTTCTCGAAGATAATATCATTGGGCAAACAACTTAGATTATTAAATTATGTAAATACAATTCTTGAAAGAGTAGCAGAGTCTTCTGCATTTGGAGACTTCTTAGGAGGTCTGGACGTCTGCATTCACTCTGTGTGCGCAGAGGGTGCCACAAGTTGCTGGGTTTCTCATAAAATGTTTGAAAAGACTTTTTGCACCATAAACATCACAAGTTAAAGACTTCTGCTCATCAAGGACCAGAGTTCAGGGAGGTAAGCGGGCTACTCTTCTCAGGCTCAGCAGCAGCCTTGGTTTTCCTAAAAAAGTTTCAGAGTTTGTATAAGTCATTTGATTAAGAGAGAATTCTTTCCCTGCTAGTCACTGAGCTGACTGATCAGTGTCTTTCCCTGTCTCAATATTTATCACAAAACACTTGAGGTGTTTCCCCATCTCTTGTGGTCTGGTAGTTTCTTGCTCCCTTGTTTTCTGTGACTTGACAGTTTTGAGGTATATCAGAAGGTATTCGTGTAATGTTGTTTAGTTTGGGGTTCGTGTACTGTTTTTTTTTTCCTTCATATACTGGGGACAAAGGATTTTGGAAAGAATGCTGAAGAGACATTTTGGAGTGATGTAAATGTTCTGTATTTTATTGTAGTATAACAGTAACCGTGAATTATCACTCATAGTATAAAATGAGCACAGTTTGATATGTAGAAATTGTGACTCCCTGAAGTTTTTGGAAGTAGTTATTTCATATTCATGTTGATATATCCACATACATACCCAAACACAACAATCAATCACATATAGTATATAGTACACATTGTTCAGTTGATTCTTCACGATTCAGAATCTCTCAGATGTTCTGTGTATTGTTTCCATTGAGCCCTGGATACCATATGAACTGTTTCTAAACTTTATAGACCATGAGGTCCTTTCTTCCTTTTCTTTGTTTTTCTTCTTCTAGCACCTCAGAATTTGGTTGGTTTCAGAATAGATGGTTTCAATAAAGCATATTTACTTGTGCTGGAGAGATAAATTCATTTAATTTTTACTAGCATGGCTGGCCAAGGATTAGAAAGATGGTTTTGTTCATGGAAGTAGAAGTATCTTTCAGGTTTAGTATGCCACTGTTATCATGTTTGTGAGAGTAAAAATGTGATAAGGTTTGAGAGTTGTAAGGTTTCGTTGAATCTAGGAGTCATTTGCTGTTAATAGTTTTCTCTCTGCTTCTGTGATAAACACCAACACCAAAATCAACTTGAGGAAGAAAGGGTTAATTTCATCTTATGTCCCCACACTTCACTCTCCATCATTGAGTGCATCAGGGCAGGAGCTCGAGGCAGGAACATAGAGGCAGGATCTGGAGCAGAAGCCACCGAGGAACCCTACTAACTGCTTTGCTCCCATGGCTTGTTCAGTAACCCCCCATCAGTAACCACCTGGCCAGGGGTGGACTCACAGTACCACATCAAGCATCAATCAAGAAGATGCTCCGTGGGCATGCGCACAGGCCAAGCTGATAGAGACAATTCTTCGACTGAAGGTCCCTCTTCCCAGATGACTCCCGTTTATGTCAAGATGGCCAGTAATCGGCACCTTTGTGCACATGCTCTGTTACCACAGGGTATCTCAGAAAGTTGGGGCTTGTCTTCTCTGAGGTGTTACTTAGGTTTAGATCTCTCAATCTAGTTGCCGAGGGCCTGAGGGTTTGAGCTTTACCTCAGAAGTAGAAAAGGTAAAGTATGGTGATGTTGATATCAAGAGGTTGTAATCCTAATGTTAATATATATCTATAGTTACAAAGTTGTTTTTTTTTTTTTTGAAGTGATTCATTTACCATGGACAAAAAAATTTATCCATTCACCAAAGTTCCATGTCTATGAACTCAGACAATCCCTTGTTTAGATGCTGACTTCCTGAGTGGAAAAGCATTAGCTGCTTTTTGCTTTGTACTGTATTCTGAAGTGTTGACAATACTTACTGGTAGGTTATAACTTATGAGGCATTTTACATGATTCATGTGTCATGTTTGAATTTGTATTGATAAAAGAAGCATTCCTTGCCTATGAAGTTCCATTATGAAAGATGGAGACAGTATTGAATCCTTTCAAGTTTTTCTGAGGATTCCTCAGACCCAGAGTCTACACCAACAATGATTTGGACAGGCTGTACATGTAGTTGAAAGTATTAAGCCTATTAGTATTTTGTTGGCTTCATCCTGGCCAGGGCTGTGTCTTGACACTAAGACAAACACAGCCTAGGTAACTGGTGTGCTGAGGCCACCTGGCTGAGGGCCAATACCTGCAAGCAAAGTTGTGACTTGATGAGATGTGAAGACAGATGGCAGCCATCAGGCTTTATGACTGGGCAGGTGCATCATGTAGTCTGACTTGAAGGGAGCTGGAGGCTATGTATGTGTTACAGCTGAAGGGAACAGGTAATAAAACCAAGAGTGTCCCCTAAAGAAGACAGCATCAGATTCCCAAGAGTCGGAGTTATAGGAGGTTGTGAGGTGCCTGATACAGATGCTTGGGGACTCAGGTCCTGTAAGTACTTTTTTAAATCACTGAACAGTCTTTCCAGTCCCTTACAAGTGTGTCTAAAAGCCTACTGTTAGGCTTCAAACCAGGGAAAAATGGCTGAGGTGCCTACTAACAGATCAAGGTTCTCCCTGAATTCTTCAGCACCTACCAGGGCCTTTGAGGCTGGCATGTCCCTGTCCTAACCCCGAATTTTCCATCCCAGGGGCTAGGCTGCTCTTCTCCCAGCTGCCTTTACCCCAGTTATCCTTCCCTGTATAATCTAACCATTTTGGTTACCTGGTCTTTTTGTCTACTCTCTTTGGCTGCTGCACTTGGTTCCCTTGTCTCTCCTGTCATTCCCCCCCTTCCCCTTTCAATATTTTTCACGTAATACTAGGGATGCCCCCATCTCTGTGGTCTGGTACCTACCTATGAGCAGTCAGATCCTTTCTTTTTCTTTTTCATTCACTTACCTCCCTGTTGATTCTAGAGCCTGACAAGTTGACATTATCACCAAAAGCAAGATTGCAGGATTACAGGGTATACCCAACATTAGTTCTTTGAGGGGCCCTTATACTGTTCTCCATTTGTGCTAACCTACAGTCATACCAACAATGTCTCAGAGTTCTCCTTTCTCTGTTATCACCAACACGTTGTTCTCTCTCTCTCTCTTTCTCTCTCCCCTCTTCCTCTCTCTTCCTTCCCTTCTTTTTCTTATGCCTATGTATATATATATATATATATATATATATATATATATATATATGTGTGTGTGTGTGTGTGTGTGTGTGTGTGTGTGTGTGTGTGTATGCACACATGCACCTGAAAGCCAGAGGTTAATGTCAGGTGTCTCAATCACTTTCCACATTACTATTATTTGGAGCAGGGTCTTTCACTTAACCTGAAGTCACTGGCTGGCCAGCAAACAGAGACCCTTGTCTTTGTCTCCCCATTGCTGACACTTATGTGGGTGCTGGGGGTCTTGTGTGTATGTAACATTGGAATTCAGGCTCTTTGGGACCATCTCTTACAGACACTGATGGGAAACCTACTGGGACACTTGTTTATGAGTCCTCAGTGAGGACACTCATTGATCCCACCACATTTAACCTGGGAGTGCCATGTCCTGCTCCTCATGCTCTTCCCTGGCTCCTTACAGGGAGGTGGGAATCAGAGAGCCTAACTGCAGGCTCTTGCAGTGGAGCTCCCTCCCATTTCCAGAAAGGTTTAAAAAGAGACTCCCTCATCTGTATTGGAGAATTTGATTCTCTTCAGAGACCCTGCCATGCTCTGTTTGGTGAGCTTGGGACTGAACTCTCCTTGGACTCCCTGTTCTGCTACTGCCTCCCTGTCTATCTGTTCTTGGCTTGAATAACTCTTCTAATAAAGTTGTGAGTCCCCAATGATTCATCTCAGCGTCTCCTTGAACTTACTTCCATATCCCAAACCTGACGGATATGAACTTGATTCTCTTCTTACATAGCAAGTGCTCTGCTGAATCTCCTCTCCAGCCCCTCATTTTGTCTTTTATAAATAGCCCTTCCACCTGAGCCTGATTCTATCTACCTCTCTGTAGTTTCATTCTTGGGGTTTAAATGTAATCTGTCACAAGGAAGTACTGAATGAGTTCTTAGCAGAAAGCTAGTGGTTGGGCTACCCTAGCTAGGCTGCACTTTATAAGACCCAGAAGTGGAAAGAGCACAGGGACTTGAAGATATCAGTGGCTATGGGGATATTAATCCTGTTTCACAAACATATAGTCTGAATCTTTCTAATGCAGATAGCCAGGAAAATTACAAATGTTATTGGAATGAAGTTTCATAAAGCAAGGGTGAAGACTCACAGGTGCCCTACCACAGAAGCTCCCACTGATGCTTTTTCTCCTTTCTGGGGATGCAGGAGGCTCAGTGGAACCCTCACAATGGTATGGGCACTCAGAAGATAAAACAAGATGTCTTGGCAGAGAGGAGTTTGTTTATGCTGTCCTTTGGCTGCTTCTTGGAGGCCAACATTCCACTTTAGGAGATCGATATTCTTAAATTGTTGGCTCTTTAGCCTAAAGGAAGTGGACCCTTGTCAAGCTAATGGAAGCCCTCTCCCCATTACAGGAGAGCAAAGCTATTCCCCTCCTCAGCTTAACTCTCTTCTACCTTAGGATAAAGAAGAGGTGATCTCCCAGGAGCCCATAACTGGTTATCCTTAGCCTCAACAGGATAACCAGATCTTTACTTCTCCTAAAACATAGAAGCAGAGACCATGTCTCCTGAGGGCACCATGATTAGGAAGTGAATGTTGAGAATTAATTTTTTTTTAAGTTGCACTTCATTTCAGGACAGAGATTTTCTGTGTAGCCTTGGCTGTCCTGGAACTTACTTTGTAGACCAGGCTGGTCTCAAACTCAGAGATCCCTCTGCCTCCAGAGTGCTAGGATTAAAGGTGTGTGCCACCATGCCCAGCTGAATGATGAGAATTCTAAGGCCTCTGAGTGGGTGTCTTTCAACCATTTGGCCACAAATGAATCATCCTGTAACTCTGCAGTCTGAAGGCTGCAGCTTATCTACCATCTCCTTGGGAAGACCTCCTCTGACTCAAAGTGCAGGGCTCTCCTAGTGGGATTATCTAAAGATGCTTGCTGCTTCTCTGTCATAGTGAAAGCCTCATTATTATTAATGCCTATGCACTTTCATGCTTTCTTGGCTACGCCACAACTTTGATGCACACACATACTATCTCTGTTGAGTGTTCCAAGATCAAAGTTTGGTTCAAAGTAAGGCACCTAATAGATGTATTTTGCAGGACTGAGTAAATTCCATTTGTTTCCCACTGTGTCTTATGTTCTTGAAGCCCATTTGGGCATCTGAGTTAGTACAGTTTGCATCACTTGATAGATATCATTCTATGTAAGAGTTGAGATTTAGTCAACCTAATGGTTTCAGTTCCTCATGG
>JANHMN010000013.1:24617195-24634695 GCA_030674055.1 Rhabdomys pumilio
ACACACACACACACACACACGTACAGAACAAAACCAAATCACTGTAATAACTCCATGTCCATGACTATCTCTCAAAGTTGATGTGTTAAATTAAGACATTTTCACATGAACAACAGACTGTATTGATTGCCAACTTGTATTTCAAGATGTACGAAAGAAAAGTCTTTCACAACCCAGAATATTAACCATTATACAATCAAGGTTAAAGGAAGTCTTTAAGGTAAAAGCAAGGTCATAGGTACAACAAAGAAACAGAGTGATCACATATGGTGAATAGGTAGCTATAAATGTGTAGCCGGGCACTGGTGGCGCACGCCTTTAATCCCAGCACTTGGGAGGCAGAGGCAGGCACATTTCTGAGTTCGAGGCCAGCCTGGTCTACAGAGTGAGTTCCAGGACAGCCAGAACTACACGGAGAAACCCTGTCTTGAAAAAACCCCAAAATAAATAAATAAATAAATGTGTTTATACAGGTGTTTGTATTTACCTCCAATTTTATCCAATTCTGTTGAAGTTTCTACATTTATCCAAAGGAATTAAAAATTAGCTTCACGTAGATTGTGATAAATTAAAGATACCTGCTGTAATCCCTAAAGCAATGTCTAAAAATAACTTGAATAAATTATATAAAAAAACATCAGCAGCATGTACTTATGCTGACTTCATGTTTGACAAAAGTCCTTGATTGCCCATGAGTGATGGCTTCTCAATATTTAATATTGGGAAATGGAGATAGCTGCCAGATAAATTCTTTTTGAGAAACTACTATTATCCCCTTATTGATCACTAAAAGTATATCTATTACTAAACGACACAAACTGTTTGTGACCTGGAATGTTTTACATGTAGTTGAAATGCATCATAAAAACACTGTACTTGCAATTTAACTGCTTAGAACATGTTCTGGGGGAGCCTACTGAAGATACCTATTACAGACGTAAGCAGTTGGCTACTATAGCTCTGATTCCAAAACAAATCTTAAAGAATTGGTTAAGTACTCCATGGGATTGGTATTTTCATAAGGTTAATATTGAGGATCACTAATAGGCAGTATGTCTAGCATGGGAGAGGGCCATCTGAAAGGTGGCTGTACTGTTCTGGTCTACAGTTGACTGGATGATGGCAGAGAAAGGCTCTGTTCACTCAATGGACAGATCTTTTGGAATGCTGTGTAGCAAGGATGACCCAAAAGGTATCAAATCGACTTTTATACTCTTTCTGCCTCATGTTATGAGTGGCTTATGTGCCCAATAAACATCACATGATCACTCTTTCTTGTGTTACCCACCCTGCATTGTGGTTGACTTACAGGGGAGCCTTGTTAACGATATTGGAAGCAGACTTACCAGGCATCATAACAGAACCAACAGACAACCACAACCATAATACATAGCTTTACTGTCACTCCATGGGGAGACCCCAAAGTCAGTCCTCAACTAAGTTGCTGCTGTGCTCTGTATCTTCACACACTGTGCTAGACTATGAAGGCCTGGTAATACAAGCCCCTGATCCCAGCTGCTTGTGAAACTGAGGCAGGAGAGCTTAAGGGTTCCTTGAGTGATAAAGGGAGTTCATGGCTAGGCTGGATACCCTACTGAGATCCTATATCAAAATTAAAAAACAAAACAAGGAAAGGACTGGGGATGTAGCTCAGTGATAGAGGATTTGCCTAGAATGCACCAATCTCTAGGTTCGAAAGAAATCCTGCTAGATAATGACAATCTATCTTTTAACATTCATTTATTAACTGTGTCACAGAAATAGTCACTTTATTCTTAGTACTTCATTGGCTATGAGTCTCTGCAGAAGCCCCCATCCATGTAAAACAATGTTTTTGTTTTTTTCTCCAAAACGGAGCCTGTCAGAAGTAATAATTTATGGGCACAAACACAAATGTTTAGGTAAGAATTTAACAGGCATGTAATATTTATTTGGCAAACCAACAGCAGTGGCTTTCCCACTAAGGCCCATGATCACCCCAGTTAAAGACTTACCTTACAATATCTATCTTTTTCTTGTAATATCCCTTCTTTGTATACCAGGGTGGCTTCAAACTCAGATCTTCCTTCTTCTGCCTCTAGAGTGCTGGGATAAGGTATGCACCACCACATCTGGACAGTATCCCTACAAACGTCCTGTCCTGTGAGCCAGGCCTTAAGTGCAACTGGAAAATGGTTAACAGTGCCTGAAACATCAGGACCACTATGGTACCAACAGGCACATCTTGCTTGGCAGACTGATAGGGTTAGCATGTTGTGTTTATAATCAGAGATACTGGTGACAATTCCTCACCATCAGTCCACATAGAACCTTCTGGCACTATAAATGCTCACCAACAGGAGGATTGCCTTCAACAGGAGGATTGAAGAGCTCCAGCTTTATTTCTTCATGTCGTATAACCAGCATGTATGAACTACCAGCTATAGGGTCTTAACCATCTAGTTCTGGCATGCAATGAATAGCAAGGACAATTACCCATCTTGTTGGCCCCAGCATCTTTCTGGCCTACATCTCACAGGAAGAGAGCCAACTCTAGGCACTGAGATTTTCTTTCAGTAGACTTATGAATACAATTGGTGTGGCAGTGGAAACGGTCCGATGGGAGGAGGGACAACAGCAGAGTTATGAGGAACATTTCTGGATGGACACAGTGGGTCTGAATCTTCAATGTGGTGGTAGCCACACTGTAAATCTTTGCTTAGACTCACCAGTCAGACACTGAGGTTATTGGGCGTCAGTGAAGTTGTTTAAGGAAGAAAAGTGAATGAAGTTTCTGACACTAGACACACTAAATACTGAAGCTTGTGAGCTGCTGATGTCCCCACAGTTTTGCATGTATTCAAATGGTTAAACTGCTGAAAAGAGAGTCAGTGGTAGATGTGGGCTCATTATCACAGAGAAGCACAGTGAGGTTATTCCTCACAGAGGAGGGTAGCGATCAGCCAACATGGAAGCTCAGAGCAGTTAGCTCAATGAGATGGCAGTGTTGAGATATTTTCTCCTTTATCTTGTACTTTTAGAGGCCATGACGGTTGATCAATTTGTACAGCTGCTCTATTTTTTATTATAAGTCCATCTGAGGAGCAAAATCAGTCTTTTGGATGAACTTATAATGCCTACACACATACAACACATATACAACACACACACACACACACACACACACACACACACACAGAGAGAGAGAGAGAGAGAGAGAGAGAGAGAGAGAGAGAGAGAGAGAATCATTGCTACCCTTATGATAGTTTTGGTTAGATAATCATTTAGATTCCTTCCTGTTTAAAAATTCTATATTATAAATATAAAGCCCGTATTGACAAGGAAGTAGCTTAAATGCACTTCATGGCATCTTCCTTAGTAATGAGCAGAATGCATGTCAGCACCCACCAGCGCCGTTTCCATCAATGTGATTTGTCTCAAGGGAGTGTCGTAAAAAGATGGGGAAACAAATTGGTCAGTTAATTAAGTGTAGCATCTGTAGCACTCTGTCAACGCAGCAAACCACAAGACTGTTTGAAGAGGCAGGATACAGCCCACTCCCTGTGCAAACTCTGAGGACTTATAAGAGACACATGGGGATCCTGTGATCCTGATCCAGCGAATTCAACAAGGCTTCAAAACAGAAAAATAAAATGCATAGAAAGTCAGGAGGGCTCTCAGGCCCCCAAACTCACTGCCATCTGGAAAGTTCAACTTGAAATATAAAATAAAACCATGTTCAGCTTTTAACTGACTGATTAATGGTTCCAGCCCACATGCACTGGGCAGAAAGCCGAAATCAGCATCGGTCACAAGTCTCCGATTGCTCTCCATAAAACAGCCAGTGGAAACTGATAATAGGTTTACAGATGCCCTTTTCTCTAGACTGTCTTACGCTCCACATTGCTTCCCCTTTCAGCATGCTGAGATCTTGAGATAATACTTTTCCATCTGTGTGACCGCATTTTCCTGTCTAATAATCATCATAGTTTTTTTTTTGTTTGTTTGTTTTTAAATCCAGGACTAAATGTATGTGGAGTAGTCTTTAAAAACTGCCTGGAAGTGGCTTGAAGTTGAAGGTTCTTAATCTCTCTTCTCGGTGTGGTCCATTACCCTGTCATGTCCAGCTTGTCACAAGAGACCACAAGCTCTCTTCTTGTAAACTTCTAAGCAGGAAAAAGTCAGGGTGAAGATCCCTGATGGAGTCTAATAATGGGAACCCGAGAAAGCCTTTGCATTTTACAATAAATGTAAGTTGAAAAAAAAAAAAAACAAGCCTTTGCCTCATGTCTAAGTGTTCAGTGTAATGAAAAGCAAATAAATAAATAAATAAATAAATAAATAAATAAATAAGGTTCATTCAGTTTCCCTTTCCTTCTCCTATAACATCAGGACATCACTATAATTTAAATTCCAGAATGCCGTTCATATAATGGGAGCATGAGTTATGTTCCACTTTGTGGTGTTACTGTCTGACAAGTTCTGTAGCCTTTAGAAAGGGGGCCTCATTGGACAATCCAATCTTATGGATCTTATGGATTAAGTATGGTTCAGGTTCTAGCCCAGACTCTGTGTTCTCACTTGCCACTGAGATGTGAACAAGCCTATCCCCAAGAACAGGAGCCGCCCCCTGCCCCATAAACAGGGGTATCCTCTCCATAAACAGGGGTGTCCTCCCCAAGAACAGGAGCTGTCCTTCCTATGAACAGGGTGTGTTCTCCCCAAGTACTGGAGCTGTCCTCCCTACGAACAGGGAGTGTCCTCTCCAGAGTTATCTGTGCCTTCTCTACCATGAACATGTGAGCTGAAAGAAGCCTTTGCTCTAAATTTTCCATCAGGTATTTTGTCCCAGCAACAAGAAAACTCAGTCTCCAGTGGTGCTCACTCTTGTCTTAGTCTGTATTGACTACAAGATATTGATCCATGTTCTCTGATGAGACATTTACAAACCTTTTAATTGTATAATTTATTTTTCTTCCTTTTGTAAAAGTAATATTTTTAAATTTATTCTTTGAGATTTTTGTATATGTGTAGAAAGCATTTCGATTGTATCCGTCTCCCATCTCCCATCTCCCCAGTCCAACTCTTCTCTGACCTGCCAACACGCACTTTCCCAACTTTGTCTTCTTTTTAAAAAATCCTGCTGAGTCTAATTAGTGATGCACACATGCACAAGGAAATGAAGCCATTCATTGGAGCATGGGCAAAGTATCAGTAGCTGCAACCCCCACAGAACTGTCTCTTTTCCAACGGCCATCATGCCAGTAGCACCCCAGTAAGGGATCAAGATCTCACAAATCTCTCCCCAGTCCATGCTGGTATTTAGATTGGCTTCAACTAGTGTGGATAGCCACAGATATTGAGTTATGAATGGGCTGCCCATGCCATTTCCAGAAGGCAGCACTACATGCTACTTCTCCTCATCCTCCAGCTCTTAGATTCTTCCAACCCTTCTTCCACAACACATCCGGAGCCTTGCAGGGAGGAGTTGACATAGATATTCCATTCAGGGATGAGGAATACTCATGGCCACGTATTCTCAATACCAATCATGAGTCTCTGCATTGACCTATTGCAAACAGAAGCTACTCTGATTGAGCAAGAGCAGTACAGACTTATGGGTAATAGCATAAATATTTGACAGGCGGTTTGACAACCTGTCCATTTAGCAAAATAACAACAGGCTTTCTTCTCAGCCCTAGAGTTTCTCCATTCATGGGATTTTGGAAACTATGGATGCTCCAGGAAATTTTGCACTAGGACCATGTTAACCTCCTCTTCATCCTTCCAACTTTAGGATATGTGCTGCTGAAGCAAGCACCTCTTATTTTCCTCACGATAGCCCTTTAAGAACCCTGATTTGGGTGTGAGGCGATGGCTCAGTGTGTGAAACTCTTGTTATACAAGCCTGAAGACCAGCATGTGGATTCACAGAACTTGTGTAAACATGAAGTGGGAATGATAGCCTGCCTGTAACCCCAGAGTGTGGGAACAGAAACAGCTTGATGACATAAGAAAGGCCAGGAGAGGACTGAACACAAGCTCGGGGAACTGGGACAATCAACAATGACAAAGAAAACATAAGAAGGTACCAGTGAGGATCCACAGATATATCTAAAGCTCTGAGGAAACCAATTCTATGGATAATAGAAGGAGAAGAATCTAGTTCTAAAGGTATAGAAAACATGTCCAGGATGCTCTTTTTGATGTATTTGCAGAATTACATGATAAAAGCAAATTAGGATACCATTGTATTAACCTCTTCTCCCCACAAATTATTTACTTAAAAGTTACTTAAGATGCTGTCTTTGCTTAGTGCTTGCACAAAGGATGTATGTTTAGCATTTTGCTGTTGCTTGCCATAATGCCTCCCTGCCATGACAGACTCTTATCTCTCTGAAACCATTAGCACAAATAAATTCTTCTTTAGAAAGAAAGAAAGAAAGAAACAAAGAAACAAACAAACAAACAAAGAAACAAACAAAGAAAGAAAGAAACAAAGAAAGAAACAAAGAAGGAAAGGTGTTGGTAACCATTCAACAGAAGACTGGCAGGGTTCCCAGGCTGTGTGAAGGACGTGCAGACAGTGGGTAGCACTGAAGGACTCGTGGTAATAAAACAAAGTACCCAGAGCATTCTTTGTGGCTTTCTTCATTGGGTACTTGTAACAGGGTAAGAGAGATGACCTCAGTTCATTGCTGTACTCTTAGTTTGGGTATAAGCTGCCTCAACACACAAAGGTCCAAAGGTTTTTCAGTACACAGTGAACTGAAAACTAATTCAATACACAAGTGAAGTGAAACCAAGCAGCTAAGAGTCAGCCAATCACAAGGGGCAACTTTTCAAGCCATGTTTGAATAAAGTAGATATGCACAGATTATAACAAATCAGGCCGTCTCTTTCCTAAATTTCCTGCTGGCCTCTTCCTTTTCTCTGCTTGTAAATATAATCTGCTTCTGTGGTAAGTAGAAAGCTCTGAAAGGCTTTGGGTCCAAGCAGCTGCCCAACTAACCAGGATCACAAAGAGTTTCACTTATGACGGTGGTTCTAAACCTGTGGATCGTGACCCCTTTAGGAGTCACTCCTTCCACAGGAGTCACCTCTTCCACCGGGGCCACCTAAGACCATCAGAAAACCCAGATATTTACATTACAATTCATAACAGTAGCAAAATTACAGTCAAGAATAGCAATAAAATGATTTTATGGTTGGGTGTCACCATAACAGGAGGAACTGTATTAAAGGGTTACAGCATTAGCAAGGTTGAGAACTATTGACTTAAGAGCAAGTACTAAGATTAGAATAGTTGATACTTTTTCTTATGATGGCATCTAAAATCTAGCACATGACTAGCACCTCAAGTTTAGACAACAAATATTTTTTAACAGAATTCTGAAAGGGGCTGGAGAGAAGGCTTAGCAGTTAAGAGCTCTGGCTGCTCTGCAAAGGACCCAGGTTTGGTTCCCAGCACTCAGCAACTTACTATTATCAGTGACTCCAGGCTAGGGGGATAGTGTACCCTTTTCTGGTCTTAGAAGACACTAGAAACACATAAAGTGCACTTAGATATATTCAGGCAAAGCACTCATACAAATGAAAAGAAAAATAAACAAATCTAAAAGAAATAACTAAAAAATAAGAAAAAAGCAATTAAAATACATACATTAAGAAGTGTGCTTAACCCAGGAAATCTTAACAGTGCAGTTGTCTAAACAAGACTTGCACAGTGACAACGACAGTTGCCATCCCATCAAAACGAGGGGAAAAGAATCTCACAAGACTCTCACCCCTACATGAAGCGCTACAGGTAGTTAAGGGCTCCTCAGAAAGGGAAAAGCAGTTCTTCTCCTCCCTGCTGGAGGCCGCAGAAAATGGGGGAGTAAAAGAGAGTGCTCTTTGGGTTCCAGTTTGTGTATATCTGTTTTATTCAAACATGGCTTTAACAGTTGACCTTTATGCTTGGCCCTCTGACAGGTTATCCAATCCCAAGTGGTCACCCCTAGTCATATCTACCGTATGAGGAACACTGAATGCATTTAGAAGGTTGTATATACACACACACACACACACACACACAACGTAACAAAGAAAAAGGGGTCATGAATTTGAGAAGTAGTTGGGGAAGGAAGCTTGGAAATGATGTAAATACACCAGAAATACATGTAACTCTAAAAACAGCTAAGATGGATGCAAGCAAAGACGTGTGCTTAAACAACTAAGGTAAAAATAAACTGATTTTTACCTATTAATAGAATCTTCATTAAGGTATTACCAGTGTGTGTGTGTGTGTGTGTGTGTGTGTCTGTAGAACAAATAATGCCCTTGAGCCTGGACATTTGCAATATGGCAGAAGCAGTCCTGCTGAAGACAAAGGTATAAGGAGTATATTTTCTTTTGGGAATTTTAAACTCTCATAGTCCTTGAAATGAAACATTTTCTCAGAAATCCCAAGCCTGCATGGAAACTCCTATCCTCTTAGCTGAGCTGAACGTGGTCTCACCATGACTGCGATACTTGTGAAGAGCTATGGTCACTATAGACACAGGTATTCGAAGGGCAGCTGGAGGCCATGTCTGCGGATGGCAGGATGGCAGTAGCTGACAGTCTGACAAAGGCATCTGTCATGGACTGGCTGTGGAAAGAAAGCAGACTGTGCTGAGTCTGTCCACAGCTGATTGACATTAGCCGGGAAGTTTTCTCTTTAAGTCTCTAGACGTTTATCAGAAAGCCATTACAGGCTTCAGATATATTAATTTATTTTAGGGCTACTTTGAGTGATGTTCCCAGTTCAGTTGGCCCGAGCTTTTTTGGTTCTTTCTCTGAAATTGTTTCAGTCTTCTCAGGATGACTGCAAGTATCTTGGCAGAGTTCAACATTGTGGTTTATTTTTCTCCTGTTCTTGGGAAATAGCAAGGGGTGAATCTTCGATTGTGAGAGCTTGCTTCTCTGGTGGCTTCCAGGGACAGGGAATGGCTCCTGTTTTTGATTCTAGGAATGCATTGTGTGTTCTTATGCGGAGACTGATATGAGACTGATGGGGACGGGGGGTATAATAGAGGAGTCAGCTACCGCCAGAATCTCACAACAAAGTCAGCAGAGCCCACTGTGGTTTTGAGGGTGGCCTGTCTATTGCCTCTCAGACCTGGGGCACTGATTTGAAAGTGCCTGCCTTGACCATTCAAGAGTGGTATGTGCTATTGTTCCCACAGGGCTCACCTTGCTCTTGTCATATTAAAACCCAGCCTAACAACATCTGCTTCCATCTCTTTGTTGGCCCATGGAGTCAAATGGCAAAGGCTACGTTTGCCTTGGATTTACAGAATGTGGTCTTTGGTCACTGGATGAGAGTTGGTGTATAGGCATCTTAGGTGTTTTCATGTTGACCAACTGTAACTTTACGTTCATCATCACCCACTCCCATAATGCCTCTGGGCCCTGGCTGACAACTGAGTGGACAATGAGTATATACCTGCTACCTTAATTGGCACACCCAGTATTGATCCTCCTAGCAGTGATTTCTTTGCATCCTCAGTAAGTGATATGTGGACTAATCCCTGTCCAAAGGCCACACCCATGGGAAAACAAACGAGTCTGCGCAGGTCAAATAACTTTGAGAAGGTATGTAGCCTGGAGTTATGTATTGACAAAATGAATTCTGGGGAGGTTTCCTTTCTGCCACAGACAGTGTGCTTGATGCTGTTGATGGTCCAGCCTGCTGTGCTCACATGTGGTCACTGAAAACTGGAACAACCTTCCTTTGTTCAGTTCCACCATTCATCTGTGTCTGCTCATCTCAAATGCTCGTTCCTCAAGAGTTTCAGAGATAGAAGGTTGAGGTCTGATCCTTCTATATGAATTAAAGTTGATCTTAAGAAGAGGAACACACTGGACAGTCATGGCGCACGCCTTTAATTCCAGCACTTGGGAGGCAGAGGCAGGTGGATTTCTGAATTCAAGGCCAGCCTGGTCTACAGAGTGAGTTCCAGGACAGCCAGGGCTACACAGAGAAACCCTGTCTCAAAAAACCAAACCAAACAAACAAAATAACTCCAAAAACCAAAACCAAAAAAAAAAAAAAAACCAAAACAAACACAAAGTAGTAGGTTCAGCTCTAAAGTATCTGGGTCGATTAACATAGCATCATATGAAAAGGAACACATCTCTGTGGTTTTTTGCATTACTTTTTTGAAAAATCAGGATCCCAGGGTCATGCTGGACTTCAGGTAAAAATTCACACTTTGCATTATGTATTTTATTACTTTTAATGTCCTTCTCATTGACTGACCAAATAAAAATTTATTAAGTCTTCAATGGACTCCAGTGTCTATGGATTTAAAGGATGTACTGGCTAGGTTACTGTTGGTGTTTTGTTGTCTCAACTCGACACAAGCTAGAGTCCTCAGAGAGAAGGGAGCCTCCGTTGAGAAAATGCCTTCATAAGATTGGGCTGTAGGCAAGCCTGTAGGGCATTTTCATAATTAGTGATTGCTGTGGGAGGGTCCAGCCCATTACCAGGTGGTGCCATCTCTGGGCTGATAGCTCTGGGTTCTGTAAGAAAGCGGGCTGAGCAAGCCAAGAGGAACAAGCCAGTAAGCAGTATTCTTCCATAGTCTCTGCATCAGCTCTTGCCTTTGGGTTCCTGTTCTGCTTGAGTTCCTGTCCTGGTTTCCTTTAATGAACTGTGATGTGAAAGCATAAGTCCCAAACCCCCTTTCATTCCCATGTTGCTTTGGTCATAGTGTCTCTTTATAGTAATAGAACAGTGACTAAGTCACCCAAACATATTTTATTTTCTTTTTCTGAGCATGAGGACCAAATCCAGGGCCTTATGTTTGCTAGGCAAACACTCTATTGCTGAGCAAAAACCCAACTCCCTTCCCCTTTTAACTTTTATTTTAGCGCCTTTTAAAATTTGCCAACCATTTAAATCCATATATTTTAGAAGAAGATGCTAGTCTCAACACTCAGGACATTTTAGCTGTGCCTTTCGAATGTTTCAGTTTGCAAAGTATTTTTGCCCAGGGTTCTGTAAACAGCCTCTGCTGGATTATACTCTCTTTGAAGAAAGAATAGGGCATCAGCCTCTGTTCTCTCATACTCTTTAAAATACACTCAATGTAAAAAAAGCAGCCACACAAATGTTTCTTTTATGACATTCAGATAATGTGGCTCATAAAACTTAAATTGCTCATGATGATTCTTCTTTGCCACTTTCGCATCCACTCATAGCTTATGGAAATCATCTTGGGCTTAGACATTCATTATTTAGAGAAACAAAATTGCCCGAGAAAACTAGATATTTCTTCCTTTAAGAGATTTCCCCACTAACTTACTGGGAGGGGCCCAAGATGGCTTTCCACTCTGAATTGTTCTACAAGAAAATGGTCAGTAGGCATCCTCCGCGGTGAAGGTCTTCTAAATGAGTTAGTACTGGAGCTGAACAAGACCACGGAGAGAGATGTTTCTTCCCACACTATCATAAAAACTTCCCAGTTTGCTGGTCATAAAAGATCATCTCTAAATCATGAGTCCATCTCACTAATTCTGCTGCCTAGCTAAAGCCAGCACCAGTTACAGCTTAAATCTTCAAGCCCCATGGAATTTAGTGCCATTTAACAGCTATCTGGATGAGCTATTGTACTCCATGGATGTCTTGAAGTGATCATACCAAGATTTTTTTGTTCTTCTGAATTCTTAAATATTTTGAATCTGAGAATCAGCCAGGGTAAGGCAGCCTTGAAGTAAATGATCTTTTGTCATGTTTCTCCAACATTGATATCTGGATTCATGGTGGCCAGAGCAATTCTCACACGAACAAGAAAACTGCTGAATATGATAGCTTCAACAGATGTTTGCTGTGATTTCTAACTTGGTCCTGAGGTCTGTCTGCAGAATATCTAGCCACAGTAACTACTTTCTAGAAGAGACTGTTGAAGAGTGGGTCAGACTCAAGTGTGTGTATGTGTGTGTGCGTGTGTGTGTGTGTGTGTGTGTGTGTGTGTGTGTATGTGTCTGGTATGAGACAGAGAAAGGGACATTAAAAACAGTAGCTGAAGGGTTGCTTTCCTTATAGATCTGGGAGAACAAATGGGAGCTCTAGTTCCATAGGAAGTCCCAAGGTAGCAGGGTACAGGACTGAGAGAGAAGGGAGACCATGGGGCTCTGCTGTACTGGTACCCAGGGTCATTGTTCTGACCTTCCCATAGAGATGGATTGGCTAGCCTAAGGAAAATGTGTGAGAAGTAGAGACCACTCTCACCTGATTCTAATATTGACATTAGACTTTGCCATGGCGGAAGTTGTGGGATTTGCTTTTTTTTTTTTTTTTTATAACTGAGATATCATAAATCACTTTATGAGAGGTGGGAGAAGTTGTCATTAGTCTGGAAGTGATAAGGTATGAACGACTGGCTTTCAAATGACTGGTGCCAGACTTGCAATGGATGCTGAGGTAATGTAAAACAGCAAGAATTCATTGTGTTGCTAAATATTCATTAGAAAAGGTATTATCTCTGATCAAGTCAAGCTACACAGAGAAATAGGACCTAGGAACATAGGTCAGTGGAACCTAGAACTTAGAAATATGTTCATGGTGTAAGGGGATGCACCTTTCCCTTTTTTATTTTATGAATATATTGTTTAAAGTTCCATGGGCCCCTTCTACAGTCCCTTGTCCTTGAGAATTATAAGGAATCCCAGTAATATGGGTAATATTAAGTTGTTGACAAAAAGTCTCGAATGCTTGACTGCAATAGCCAGTTTCACTATCTGTTTTTTAATTGGATAATTTATTTACCTACATTTCATATGTTATCCCCTTTCCTCATTCTTCATCCCCCAGAAACCCCTTATTCCACCCCCCCTCCTCCTTCTATGAGGGTGTGCCCCCACCTATCCACCTACTCCCCCTGCCTCCCTGCCCTCGAATTACCCCACATTGGGACATCCAGCCTTCACTGAACCAAGGACCTCCTCTCCCACTGATGCCCGACAAGGCCACCCTCCCCTACATATACAGCTGGAGCCATGGGTCCCTTCATGTGTGTTCCCAGGCTGGCTGTTTGGACCCTGGAAACTCTGGTTGGTTGGTATTGTTGCTCTCCCCATGGGGCTGCAAGCCCCTTCAACTCCTTCAGTCTTCTCTCTAACGCCTCCATTGGGGAATCCTGTGATAGGTTCAATGGTTAGCTACAAGCATCTTCCTCTGAATATGGCAGACTCTGGTAGAGCCTCTCTGGAGATTGGTAAATCAAGCTCCTGTCAGCATGCACTTCCTGGCATCCACAACTGTTTGCATTTGGTGATTGCACATGGGATGGATCCCCAAGTGGGCCAGTCTCCAGACAAACTGTCTCTCCTTTAGTCTCTGCTCCACACTTTGTCTCCATATTTGCTCCTGTGAGAATCTGACACTGGCCAAGGACAACAAAATGGGCTGCTTGGCAGGAATCTGACTTTGGCCAAGGACAAGGAAGTGGGCTTCAGGCAGGAATCTCACATTAGGCTAGAACAATGAAGGAATTTCAGGCAGGAATCTAAGTCTTAGGCTATAACAAAGAAGTAATTTCAGGTAGGAATCTACATCTTAGGCTAGAACAAGGAAGTAGGCTTCAGGCATGAAAATGACTTTGCAATAGGATGGGGGAGTAGGCTCAGATATTTTGGCCATCCTGATAAGCCCTAAGAAACAGTGATCATGGGAGTGATCAAGGAACTTTGTTTATTGCCTTGCTTGTTCTTTGACTAATTGTGTTTATTGTCTTGCTTGTTCCTTGACTATTTACATCTATTGTATTGCTAGTTCCTCAACTGACCTTAATACTTGCATGTAATTAAAATGGTATAAAAGCAAAAGGAGGAGGGGGAATGAGGGGTTTCTGGGAGGGGGAAGAATGGGGAAAGGGGATGATATCTGAAATGTAAATAAATACAATATTCAATTAAAAAATAGCAAAAAAAAAAAAAAAGCAAAAAAAAAAAAAAAAGAAAAGAAAGAAAAGAAAAAAGCTCATGCTCCAAGCTTGTCAGGTGCTGCCACACGTATGATTTCATTTTATTCCCACAAGACTTCTTAAAGGCAGGCATCTCCCTGGATCTACTCCTGGGCTTGCTATAAGTCGGGATAAACTTGTTTTGGAGTGCCTAGCTTGTAAATGACACCACCCCAGAGATGGCTTCCTCGAAAATCCTTGATTTCCAACAAGAGGGCTAGGGTGGCGGGAAATGGTGAACTTCGTGTAAGCAAAGAGGTAGAGAAAAGACAGAAAGGCAGAATGATGCGCAGAGTGAAAGGTAACGTTGGTGCTACGGGCTCATAAAAACTCTGACAATGGGGAAGGGAGCAGGAGCAAGAATGTAGCAGGTATCGCCAGTCACACAGCATGTGTGGTCCCTCGGAAGACGACCCTCATCTTCTTTTAAAGCCACCACAAAAGCAATAGACTGTTATTGGATATGGAGTGGAAAGTGTTAAGTCTGTCTTGAAATGTCAAAATCAAGGCTTCAAGGAAGCATCTTTATTTGCAGTGGATGTTTTCACTTAAATGCAAAATGTATAAAGTGGTGCCCCACTTGTATACAGCTTCCAGTGATTACAACACCATCAATCACAATCAGGAGAAAGTTATTTAAAGATGCCTCCTTTCGAGGAGCCAACCCAGTTAGACTTCGAGTCTCAGTGTCTGCCCTCGAACTGGGGGAATCTAGACACTGCTGTGGATTTTAATGAGTGCTGGCCAGTGGGCAGCTACTGGGTTAGGGCCCAGCTGATCCATCTCTGTTGTCTCTGTGGCTGCCAGGGTAGTAGGCTCTCTGGAGGCCTGGGAGGCCTTGATGGTTAAAGTGCAGTTTGTAAATGCACTAGCATCTACGAACATCGAACATCGAACTGAGATGTATTATTCATGCTGGATCGAGAACAATAGCCAGGCTTTTGTGGTTTATGCAGTAAACTCTGTTTTCACTTAAGAGTGGAATATAGTAAATACAAATTGATGATACAGGCAATAATTATCATAAAACCACAGCATAGGCAAGCTGACAGGGGAAGCCTGGGGCTAATTTGCAGCTAATTGGATGGGAAACATTTCCCTGTAAAAAGTTTCTTGCCTGAGTAAATGGCTATTCACAAGCACTAGTCACAAAGAACTCTGCCTTGCTGTAGTCTAGAGAAGCCACTTTGTTCTTCAGATATAGTTTGTCTTATTCTCTATTTAATGGTTACTTTTTGGGGAACACAACTGGTGTTTTTATTTTTAAGTAATTTGATTAGAATATTATACATCAAAACAAAATTATTCCAGAAATTTCAACAATAGAAAGAAACTTGTTTTTTGCAATGTTTTGTTTGTTTTGGTTAGCTTCTTGCTCTCCTAACAGATCTGGATGGAGTGAAAATCGTATGCTTTCAGCAAATAAAAGTTATCCAAGCTCAGAAAGGGATGGCTTGGTCTGGCAAGCTGTAGTTTCCAGATCCTTGATGTATGAATTACCAGGAAGTCAGCTGCTCCAGTTAAAGGAGACATTATCCCCTGTCATAACCATTTAGATGCAGCTCTACCCAATGTTTACCTAGGTGTAGCGGTGGGTGAGGGTGGGGGTGGGCAGGGTTTAATAGCAAGCACCAGGAGGGGAGAGGTCGAGGGAAAAGTACAGACCATTCCTGGTAGAAAGCTCTCCCTAGTGCAAATGCATGCCTGTCTGCCACACCAATCATCTGCAAGCTTCTTACCCACTTACTGAGAAAGAACATCTCCCCGCAAAGCCCCTGAAAGAATGCTTAAGGTCAAGACATATCAAGCTATGTAGAAATTTTCATGTAGTTGTCTCTGGGTAATAGCACCTTTCAATTGTGTCTCCAAGAAGCACAGCATCATGGATGCGATATTTATGCATTATTTTCCCCACACTCATGTAATGCCCCATTATCCTTAGAGGAACAAAATCACATATAGACATTCGAAAATTCCCCTTCATCACACTGCAGTAATTACTAACTTACAAATAGGAAAAAGATGAAGCACTCTTAAAATGGAATAGGTGGGTAGATGGGGCATATATTTCAAGCAAAATCCAGCATATTTTATAGGACAGCTATAATTTTTCAGAGGAAACACAGTTAGAGGTTGTGTTGTTTATTACTTATTTTTGGTTATTTATTAGAAAAACCTTTTATAAAGCTCTTTTGGATTTTAAATATATGTATTTTATATGTATGAGTAGTGTGTGTGTGTGTGTGTGTGTGTGTGTGTGTGTATGTCTGTGTGTGTACCACATGCATGCCTCATGCCTGGGGGAGTCAGAAGAGGGCGTCACATCCCTTGTAACTGCAGCAGCTAGACTTATAAATGGAGTCCCCATATGAGTGTTGGAACTGAGTCCAGGTCCTCTGCAAGAGCAGCAAGTGCTCTTAACCCCTGAGCCAACTCTTTATACCCCCTTTACTCAGATTTAAGTTATATATTGCTTTTAATTCCATAAAAAGTGAAGGTGCTTTAAAATCTGGGCAATTTCTCCATAAATAGTACAAACTATACTGTTCAAGCTGTTTAGTGGTACAGCGGCAGGACCAGCTAGTCCTGAGACAGCCTTTGTGATCTGCTCTGAGTGTTTCCGATGTGATCATCTCTCTCTGTCTCTTTCTCTGAGATTCTTACTAGGTAGTACCACTGTTGTGGGTACTCCCTAAAATAGACATTTGTAATCTCCTCTCCTTTTCACAGACAATGGGAGAATAAGGGATGACAGTCACACATTTTGTTTTGTCCTTGTTGTTAAGGAAACATGGTACTTACCAGGAAACAGGAACCACTGATTTCCAAGGACAGGCTGCTGTTCAGAACCCAAGAACGTATTCCTTCATGATACTTTGTAGCAATCCTTCAGTCTTTCAGTTTGCTACAGGATTTCTTATTGCCCAGCAGAATGGTTGCATGGTGTTTCAAGATTAGGCCCAGATATACAAGCAGAATGCAAAGCTGCAGAGGAAGGAGCATGGCAGATGGTGTGGGATTCTCATACAAGGTAGGGCATTCCTGGCTCTTAATCATCAGTCATAGCGAACTGCTATGAACTAGATCTAATGCACCACAGTAGCTTTGCACGTTTGTCCTTTTTTAATATAGCTGTGTTTCATAGCTGAAAAAAATAATTAAATATTGGTAGGTGTAGGGGACATTTAGTGATATAACTTGTACCCTGCAAAGTGTTTGTCTTGCTCTTACCCAAGGTCTTGAAAGCCTAAATCACCATCTTCATCCTGGAGAGAAAATGTTCCCATCTTTGTGGGGTGAACTATAGTTCTGCTATGGGTGGAGCAGGACCCAAGTGTCTCGGGTGACTCTGGGTGTCTGGGTGATTCTCCTTTGCAGCTGTGCACCCTTTTTTGCCCATTTGAGCTTCTAGTTAGGTGTGATTCATGGAACGTTATCTCTCCACCACATCAGAAAGTTGAAATCCTGACCGTAAGTGTGACAGCATTTGGGTGTGAGGCATCTGGGAGGTGATTAGGAAGGTTAATGAT
>JANHMN010000013.1:24636100-24658348 GCA_030674055.1 Rhabdomys pumilio
AGGAAGGGAGAGAGGGAGAGAGAGAGAAAGAGAGAGAGAGAGAGAGACTCTTGTCAGAAAGCTGCTCTGCAACCAACTCATACCCCACTTTTCTGAAAGAGCCTCTCTGTTTGGTTTCAGCATTTCACACCACCTCACTTCAATGGAGAAGGGCACCCAAGATGACTTCTAGAGTTTGAACCCTTTCAGGAGGCTACCAAACACTGAGTTCAAAAAGGTCAATGACAGAGTCAACATTGTTTTTCCCTCGCTAAGTTTTTTTGAAGCCTGGATTAGAGCAAGGCACCTTAGCTGCTAGAAAGAGCATTTTCTCCCCCAGGAACCAGGAAGACCCATTCTGTGAACAGGCTTTTACCTGAAAACCCCAACTTTCTCTAAGATTGGCCATATTAGCTGGAATTTTAATTTTTTTATTCCAATTTGGGATGTGGCTGAGGCCCTGCCTCTTAATGGAAAACACCTTTGCTACCTCTGACCTCCCCCTGTGCTGTGAGCTTCCTCTTTTGAGGTCAGTGGCCAATGCTTTTCAAGTTTCAGTGCCTGTTTGTATTTGCCAAGAGGAAAGAGAGTGTGCCTTGTTCTCCCTGCAGGCAGCTGCCTGTGTGTGTTGTGGGCATTTGGGCCCCTTGCCTAGCTCTGTTTCTCAGTTATGTTGATTAAAACCTAAAATGCAAATCCTAACCAGTAACATCTGCTTCATCTTTCTCGTGGGAGAGGGGGGCTGTGTCTGGTGATCATTAATGCTACTAATTCATTGCTTATGGAGAAACAAAAAGCACAAGAAGGTTCAGCAAGTCCTGCCTTCCTGTTTCTTTTCCTTTCCCCATCTGTGGCCTTTGAGAGTAAATACAAACTAGTTGAAGGACCACTCATGTTTTTTAATTTGTTTGTCATCTGAAGCACCCATATATTTGTTATATGCTAAATTTAAGTAGAATTTAAGAATGAGGAACTAGAAAAGATGCTCGGAGAGAAGATGCTATCTCCCACACATGTGGACCACCGGTGTCTGTGAAACACACAGGTTTGGGGTCCCCAAGCCTAACCTAAGAAGGTCTGATACTGACTAAAAGAGGGATAGTCAAGTGTCCTGAAGGGTTCTGTAAGCTCTGCTGGAAAGTCTAGTTATCTTCATCGTCGGCTGTGTTTGGAGCTCAGTAATTATAGGATGGGTCATACCATCTGAATGACAACCAACCATTTCCTCAGTGTCATTTATCTAGTGTAGATTTAGTTTGCCTTAACTTGACCATTACTGGGACTTTTGACTATATTATTGTTGTCAGACGGGTTCAAGATACTTATGAGGACATTTTTTTTTAGTCACCAACACTCTTGGATATTTTGTTTCCTTCAGGATGAAACAACTTGGGTGTGTTTTAAAGATAGGAACATGGCAATACTTTGCATTTTCCAAATTCAGAATATTTTGCTCAAGAAGTTCTGAGCCTTGTGCAGGTAATATGTTACCAACACAGCAGTGCCTCTTAGCTCAGTGATACCAGGCAATGTACTCTAAGGTGGGCATCACATCTTACTCCGGTCAACTGCCTATGTAGTCTATGAATAGCTACAAGTTGTGAAACAAGAAGTCACAGTTTCTGCCTAGTGCTAATGAGTCTAGTCTAGAACATTAAAATCTCTATGGATGACAAATGCAGTCCTCCGTTCTAGGTGGCCGTGAACTGAAGCTTTCCAGATTAATTAGAACTAGTGATGTCAGGCCTGACATGAGGTCTAATCTCCATTCTACTTTCACCCTTAAGTCAAGTACACAGGTGGGCATAATAAACAGTCCCCAGGCCCTAGAGAGATTTACATACTAATAAGGTACCTGAAGGCCAGAGGGTGGAGCCAATGAAGCATTCCTCCCCAGCCCCTCCCCCCTCTTCCCCTCCTATTTAACTCCTATTTAATTGGGTTTTGGGGGGTGCATCCAGATCCATCCACCATCCATCATGCCAATAAACCAGTTTTGGAAACCCAAGGACTTCCTCGTGTGTTGAGGCCTTGTCATGAGAAGCTGTGGAGCCACAGCAGAGGCCTTTAGTGAGCAGCCAGGCCTAACCTCCAGCTGGAGGAACCCAGGGCATTCTCAGCCAACTACATATAGTGTGGCATGAGAAACCCTGTGGTTTCCCAGCCATATTTTTTTCCTACATAGTGACAAGTATATTCTGCCAGAGAAAACTGGGGAGTTTTAGCGTCCAATTATTACGTTCTCTCTACCCCAAATCCAGGATAATTTAAATAAATTCAACTTTTATAGTGTATATATGGGATCTTATGGTGGGAAGAGTATAGACTGTAAATTTTCCTTGTGAGATACACAAATTGAAGAGAACTTTAGGTCAGATGTTAAATAGACATTTAGAGAGAATGGGAACAGAGATTTGCAGCAATGAGCTCAGAATGCAAAGTTCAGGAGTGATGATGCCCAATCTGAATCATGAGATGTGTATGTATAGGAGTTCTGTAAATGCTCACAAGGAGGCTGTGTAAAGAAAGACAGAGGTGTACTTAGGGCTGGGGTACTTAGGGTCTGTAGACAATACACTTTGGAATCATAGGAGGCAAAATGTAGACTAGAAACTGGGAAGAAAGTAGAGCCATAGAAGTGAGTGGTAAAGGGGCGTCTGCAGTTTTGATGTTAAATTTACCTGAAGGTTCATGTGCTAAGGGCTTGGTACCTTGTATTGCACTGTGGAGAATGGAAGCATAAGGGCCTGTTAGGAGGTCTTTGTACCTCGGGTAATGGTCTTAAAAGGGATGGTGGCATCGTGCCTGAGCTTCTTCTCTTCATCTTGAATATTGGCTAGAAGGTAAATGCTTTTTTTTCGATTGCAACATGCTTTTCCACATCCATTCAGGGCCCTAATAGCAATGGGGTCACAATGGACTGTCCTTTTCTGTACTGTGAGGCACAGTAAACCTTTGCTCTGGCAAGCTGAACACCCTAAGTGGTATTATAGTGTTGGAATGCTAGCATGGGATTTACATTGTGAGTTGAGACTAACAGGTTTATCTCATTCACACAAGAAAAGACATTTCACAAACTTGGCCTGATGTCATTAGACTGAAATCTAGTCTGGCCTTGTTTCAAAATAAAAAGTAAAACAAAGCAAAAAAACCAAGGCTAGCAACTTAGCTTAGTGGTAAAGTACTCGTGTAGCATGTGTGAGGACCTAGGTTCAGTCTTTATATGGAGCAGAAACCAAGTGAGGACACTTGAGCTGTCACCTAGGCAACAGGTAAGAGAAGCATAGTCTAGGTGAGCAGGAGAAAAGAGGATGGGTGGATTTTTGTGTCCTTAAGCAGCACATAATTCAGTACATTGTAACTTGGAATGATGTTGCTATCCACACATGTCAGAAGGTACAAGAGACTGGGCTTATTCCTGAGGTGGCCACCCCTCTAGGTATACCCAGAGTACATATGTAAAGCATTTAAAAAGGAAACTTTGCTTTGCTTCACTAGTAGACAGTCTTTAGAGTATGTCAAGTCACTCCAGCATGCAAAGATGGAAGACAGTCCTACGAAACCAGAAAGTAAAGCAGGACTGTTTCTCCAGTTCTTTATGAAACCGAGCATTTAATCCATAGCTTGTAAGAAGTAAAGGTTCAGCCCTATGATACTTAGCAAAATTAATTATAGAGTCAGCTATTAAAATATGGGTGTTTTAGAATCTAGTTTTCTTCAGAGGAATTGAAGTTTTATCACTCTTAGGTTTAAAATAGTATGTAAGCTATGACAGTGCTTTGGAGTGGTATTTTAAATCTGAATATTTTTATGTCTGTGTAAGTATTAACGTTAAATCAGTAATTTCTGAGTTATTACTGTGTCACATATCCTGTGCTCAGGGACAAAGGAAATCTTGATCCTTTTACCATTAAGAACACAAATGAATCTCAACATACTCCTTGGCCCAGTTGTCTTCCTGTATAAAGTGATGAATTGGAAGTAGATAAAATAAAAAATGTTGTGTGAGGTCCCTGTGAGAAGCAATGATCCTCACTACATAAGAAGAGCACCAGAGACTGAGTGATGTGACCCCAAAGCAATTTTATTTACAGCTTTGCCAGGTTGGGCGTCAGCCTAGAGTGGCAGGTGTGGCGATTGGGTGCAGAGTAGTTTACACCCTAACTCAAGACCCTTCTTCCGCCTCCTCCTCCTCCTCCTCCTCTTCTCCCTCTTCTTCTTCTTCTTCTTCTTCTTCTTCTTCTTCTTCTTCTTCTTCCTCCTCTTCTTCTTCTTTTGTGTAAGTGTTAGGCTACTAACATAAAGTTGCTATTTGTAATTATCCTTTTAATTTTCGTAGGGTTCAAAGTGATTACAAATAGCTCTATGTTGTTTTCCCTCCACCCCCAGTGGGCTTGTCTGCTAAAGGCTTAGCAATTATATTGATCTTTTTAAGGAACTAGATGCCAGTTTCAATATCACAGCCCCTTTTTATTCTACTTAATTGATTTCTTCTTTCTCTCCTTATTTCCTTTGTCTACCTATATTGGGTTTGATATTCCTGCAATGATTTCTTAAAACCAAACATTAGAAAACATTGTCCTAGTTCTTCTCCTGGCATAAGCTTGACTTGAGGTCAACCCCAGACCCCATGGTGGCAGGAGAGAACTGTCTCCAGAATGTTGTCCTTTGGCTTCTGCCTATGTAATGTGGCATGCATGTCATACATGGCATATCTATATGCCATGCACACACACACACATTTGAGAAAAAACAAATTTGAGTCTGGCTAAGAATGGTTCTTGACCAACACTAAGCTGCGTGTTAGAAGTACCTGAGGGAAAAGAGACAGCAACCAATGGCTGCCTCTACAGTGGCCTCAGCCTGCTTCTGAAACAACTGTGTCTACTTTCAGGTCCTGTAAAGCAAGAACTTCTGAGTTGAATTCTAAGTCAACTGTGGAAATTGAAAATGACAAGACAAATTAAAAAGAAGGCCACAGAAATCCAGGTCCTATGTTAACTCAGAGGCTTGGGTGAATGGGGTATTTTGTAGGTGGAAAATTGTAAGACTTTGTGATTGATCGCTTGTCACCTCGAATGAAGGGAATGAGTACAATAGGAAATGATAGTTTTAACTTTGTGTCTGGGGCTGTAAGATAGCTGCACATCTGCTGCGCCAAACCCCGAAGACCCACATGAGAAGGTTGTGTGGCCACAGATGAGAGAGGTGGTTACAAAAGCTATTGATGCCAGACAACAACCTAAAGGAAGAGGGTCTCAGTGTGGGAGTTAGGAATGACGTATGCAAGGCTCCAGTTGTTCCAAAGCAAAGTCAGAGGATTAGAAATCAGGGGGGAACCTAATTAAGGGAAAGAACAGATAGAAACATTCAAGAAAACAACTAAAGACATTTCTTTCACTTTTGAAACAAGAAAGCAAGAAAAGCTGAGAGATGGACCAGGTCTAGGAGATTGTTAAGTGGAGGCTCCTTTTTCTGCTCCCATGAGCCTCCAGGGTGGCTGAGGCTCTTCGGTCATGCTCTACAGCCCATAAAGATGAGTTGTTTTTCTGGCTGAACCTCACAGCTGAGGTAGGATAAGAAGTAACATGGTAACACCAGTTCTGCCTGTGGGGATTGGTACTTTATGTCCATGGAGCCATTGGGAAGAAATGTCCCTCCTGTCCCTGATATAAGGAGTTACTATTCTTTGAAGCTATGGTGCTCACTCATGAGATGAATGTCATTCATTCTCAAAGACAGCCAAAGAGCTGCACCCTGAAAACCCAAAGAGATGAGCAAGTAAATGAAACTGCTGGGTCACAGACCTGAACCAAAGAACTGGAAAAGTGGTAGGTAGGTAGGTAGGTAGGTAGGTAGGTAGGTAGGTAGGTAGGTAGATGATAGATAGATAGATAGATAGATAGATAGATAGATAGATAGATAGATAGATAGATAGATCACATGAACAGATGTGGGCTATCCCCTCCCACTTTAAAGAGCCTCTTTTATGTGTGCTAGAAATACACCCATTAATTAGAGAAGAAATCAAGGATATACCTCAGATTCATTCTATTCCTGTCCTGGCTCCTTGGCTCAGTCAGTGGACTAAATGTTTGGTGGTTAATATCTCCAAAATTATGGTGACTTCTGTTGTTTTTTTAATAGAATTATCAAGAAACTACATTATCGGAAGGCACCACTAAATCTGTGAATAGTATGGCTAGTTGATTTAGGTGGCAGATACATATCTAAGATGAGAGTCATATCCCCTCCAGTCCCCTCCAGTTCCCTCCAGTTCCCTCCAGTTCCTTCCAGTTCCCTCCAGTCCCCTCCAGTCCCCTCTAGTCCCCTCAAGTCTTTCCACAGCAAGGTGGTCAGGGTGAGCTTGAGGAGAGGTGGCATTCCTTAACAAAACAGCTAGCGTTGATAAAAATCATTGCAGGGCTTCCAGACAAGTCAAAACTCACCCTGGCTTCATGTAAGGAAAGGCCACGTATGCTGAAAACTCCCAATGAGGGAGAATATTTTATAAATCAAGAGAATCCTACAAAATATCTCTTTTCTAATTCTTTTTTAATTTATTTATTCATGTACACCTGTGTGCCAGAAGAGGGCATTAGAACCCATTATAAATGATTGTGAGCCAACATGTAGTTGCTGGGACTTGAACTCAGGACCTCTGGAAGAGCAGCCAGTGCTCTTAACCATGGGGCCATCTCTCCACCCCTCTTTTCTAGTTTGTGATGTCACATTCTTCATCTTACATGTGATGTTAGAATTCGGGTGAGGCTGTAAATTAAAGATATGTGATAATTAAGCAATGATGTTTGACTACAGCAGTCAATCGTTTACAAGAGGTGGGGAAGCATTGGACATTGGAAGCTCTGTGCCTGAATGAAACACTTAACCTTCCAACCTTGTTAACGTATCACTCTAGCCTCTATCAATTAGAGCTGTCAGCCAGTTTCAGCCAATGTTCTTGCTACTCAACTCAGTGGTATATTGTAACAGCCATTCTGTTTGTCAGATATGTCCTTAATAAGGGAATCTCAGTTCTGGCCAGGAAATTACCAAAAGCAATAGTTGCTCTAGTGACATTGCTTTCATCTCAGCCTTAAAAATTACTACTTTGAGTTCCCATTCTCTCTCTCTCTCTCTCTCTCTCTCTCTCTCTCTCCCCCTGTGTGTGTGTGTGTGTGTGTGTGTGTGTGTGTGTGTGTGTCATGCACATGTGTGTAAGGGCCAGAGGTAAATCTTATGTGTTATTTCTTGGGTCTCATCCACTTTTATTGCTGTATAACTGTCTTGAAATAGGGTTCTGGAGCTAACCTGGAGCTTACCAAATACCCTAGGCTAGGTTGCCAGTAACCCCAGGAATCCGTCTGTGTCTGCCTCACCAGTCCTAGGATTATGGACACTCATGGCTATGTCTGGCTTTTTAATATAGGTTCTGGGGATCAAGCTCAGGTCTTCATGGTAGTTCTGGAACAAAGCTTATTTTTTAATATTCTGTGAGACTGCAGAAGTTCAGACAAGATGCTCCCAGCCCTGCTGAGCAACAGTGCCTCCAATGCTGAGGAGCTACCAACTCCTTTCTCTGGTCTCTAACACCAATGAACCTGTATCTAAAAACCATTCATACATTTCTTCTTGTTTCCGTTAAACACCTTCCACTATCTCAACCTCAAATAGCCCCATAGTCTACTAATGTGTAGAATCATTTAATCCATTATGATGCTTTTATGTTCTCAATGTTGTACCTTATTGTACTATTATTTCTCTTTATATTTTTATTCATTTTGGCAACATCAATATTAACATGTTCAGCAACACTGTGCTTCTCAATTATATGTCACTGTATCAAGCTATGCTTGGGTTAACAGTCTATCCAGAACAGTTAAGCAATGGCCTCTATCATTTTCATCAAACCAACTGAATTTTATATTTTACAGACAGATTTGATTAACTTAATGAATATTGTTTTAGAAATGACTTATTCCAGTACAAAATTTCAATTATAGTCATTCTTACTTTCAAGGACAAATTTATGTAAGTCGCACTTTTCAGTCCTAAAATTTATATTAAACCATTGAAAGATCCCCTAGAGAGGAGTCCCTTACTCAAGTCTTGGGATGTCATGGCCACCCAATAATTCACAAGACACCCATCTAGTTGCAATCAGCAAGAGGTATATTTTGGGATCAACTGGCTGATGATCAATCCGTAACTCACAAAGGAGTAGAGGGATTGACCCAGTGGCCCAGGGCAGGAGGAATTTTAAGGGGTAAAACCACAAACCAGGGAGAATGAGGGGGTAAGCAAGGAAACATATCACTAATACAGTCTCAACCCATAATTCAGTCGGTCAGCTAGTTCCTTGAACCACCCAGATGACTTTCATCTTTCTTTGTACCATTCACCTTGTGGAACGTGTCTCTATGCTTTGAGCCTTCCCCACCCACAGGTGGGTTCTCTTCCCTGAGGTCTGAGGAATGTTAATCAGCCCCTCCCTTTCTCTCCTAAATGTTAATCCAGCAAGTGCCCTCTGACTTGGGGATAATGTACTCCTCCCGGAATGTAGAATGTATCCTGGGGCAGTGAAGACCTAAAATCTCACATTTAGTTCTGCTTTCTTTGTGGAACTACTGAACCAGCTGGCCTGCATTTTTTTTTTTTTTGGCTCAGGTCTAGGGGTCATAAAAACTTTCTATACTTTTCATATCTTTCACCATTATGATTTTATCTATACATTCTGATACAGCAGAAGACTTTACTCTATGAGGTTTTAAGAGTGTCAGAGAAAAAGGGGGAGATGTGGAGAACTTTTGAGGCTGCTTGGCAGGAATCTGACATTGGCCAAGGACAAGGAAATGGGCTTCAGGTAGGAATCTGACACTAGGCTAGAACAAAGAAGTAATTTCAGGCAAGAATCTAAATCTTAGGCTAGAACAAAAAAGTAATTCCAGGCAGGAATCTAAATCTTAGACTAGAACAAAAAAGTAATTTCAGACAGGAATCTAAATCTTAAGGCTGGAACAAAGAAGTAGGCTTCAGGCATGGAAATGACTTTGGGCTAGGACAGGAAAGTAGGCTCGGATATTTTGGTCATCCTGATAAGCCCTTAGAAACATTGATCATGGAACTTTGTTTATTGCCTTGCTTATTCTTTGACTATTTGTGTTTGTTGTCTTGCTTGTTCCTTGACTATTTGGATCTATTGTATAGCTAGTTCCTCAACTTAGAACTGACCTTAATACTTGCATGTAATTAAAATGGTATAAAAGAAGATTGGGAAAAATTAAAAATAAATAAATAAATAAATAAATAAATAAATAAAGTGTCAAAGAAGTCTTTTATTGGGCACTACCAGTGATGACAACTTGGGGGTGTCTCCCATCTGCACCAAGAGTGAAGCCGTCTGCTTATGCATGCAGAGAGGGAGTGCTTGCTCCAATCATAACAAACCTTGCTTATAAATGAAGGCTTGTGCTTGAGACAATCCCAGCACAGTCCCTCCAGCACCAGTCAGGGTAGCCTCTGAGAGGTCACAAGGGGAAGTATGTTCCCACTTCTGGCCAAGGTTGAAATGAAAGCAAGATCATCTAGAGTTCATGACAGCTTGTATAGCAATGTGTCTGGTACAAAATGTTTGAAACAGCCCTGGCAGAGGCCGCACCTACAGGAGCCAGAGACATCATTTCTGATCATAGTGCCGTTTGTTCAAGGCAACTGTGGAGTGCTCAGAAAGGCTGGTGTTGGCATAGCTTTGGTCCAGCTGGCTGCTGGGTTGATAGTTCTTCAGCTTAAGACATCCAAGACTGCAAGGGAAAGCTTAGCAACTGCCAAGGAGGCAGCTGATTGTCTCATTCCTCAACATCTTTGGGTACCAGAAAAAGCATATACAAGAACTTAAAGATGCTACCATGAACAGGAATGGTGGCTTTCACACACATTTTAACACTATGCAAACATGCCCAGTGCTCCAGGGAGAAGTGAATCCTCTTCTCTGTCTTACAGTGAGCACTGGAAGGTTTCCTGGGTCTATGAGATCATGGATCATAAAAGAAGGGAAACTAGAGAGAAATACTTGCAGTTTAAGCAAACAGCTATTAAGCTGGTAAATGGAGGTATGTTGAGATTAAAGGCCCTGCCAGTGGCTGTTCGTCCCTCTCCTCTCATCTTGGCTCATCAGCCACAGTCACATCATGGAATGTGATAGCAAGTGGTGGACTGTGTCCCCCGAGGGCTTCTCTGCAGGCAGGCATGTACTCACGAGCACCTACACATTCTCCCAATGGGGTCACCTTGGCCATCTTTTCTCTAAGCTGCTTTCTCATTCAGTTGTCATATGCATTTGTCACTGTGCTCAGGGGCAGATCAATGTCATTTTAGTGGCTTTAATGGAAAAAGGTCAATTGTGGTTTGAATGAGAAATGTCCCAGGGGGACTCATGTATTTGAGTACTTGGTCCCCAATGGGTAATGATGGGGAGATTATGAAACCCTTAGGAGGCATAGCCTTGCTGGAAAAAATGTGTCATTGGGAATGGGCTTTGAGTTTATATCTGTGCCTGCTTCCAGTTCACCCTCTTTCCCACATGTTATTAATTTTCAGCTTCCTGTACCTGCCATCCTGCCCTTCCCTACCATTATCACAGCTAGTCCTCTGGAACCACAAGCCCAAACTAAATCTATGTGAGGTTGCTTTTGGTCATGTTAATTTATCAATGCAACAGAAAAGTATTTAGTACAGGGTTCAATTAGATCAAAAAACACAACTCGAACCAAGTGTATTGTGAACATATAAACACTAATTGAACCTGTGAAAACCTCACATGGATTTGTATTTCTTCTTCACTTTAACTGGCCACATCCTTTTATATATTTTTTGGCCATGCGTGAACTACCTCTCATGTCACTATCCAATTTTCTGCTAGAATTTTTCTTGGCCATTAAGAATTATGTGCACTTTGGTTCATTTCTGTGGTTCGTTTTCTGACTTATCTAATGAAAATATTTTTGCAATTTGTCATTTTCCTTTAGAAAAAAATGTTTGCTGAGCAGCGATGCATGCCTTAATGCACTTGGAATGCTGAGGGAGGGGGAAGGCTACAGGCTATCCACTTCTGGTTCTCAAACAAACTACAGCAAAACAATAAAACAGCAAAACAACAACAATAACTACTATTACTACATGAACAATCAAAACAATCAAGGACTTGGGATTTAATTTCATCATTTGAACTTATTTGTTAATAGTCTATTTAACATCATGTCTAGAAAAGATTGAACTTCTGCATCACAATAAACTGTTGTGGTTTTATTTCTTTAAATAGATGTTTTTTTACAAAGTCATTTTTTTTTCGAATGAATTAAATCATTTGGAGTGTTTTATGTCCTCAGAACAAAATAAGCTTAAAGTTTTTATGGGTTAATTGTTTGACCAGTTATAGAATTATCTATTTTATATGTTATAGATTCAAAATCCATCAATTATCATTTACTAAATACATATTGATGTTCTGACTGTACTCTTTACAGCCTATTTTGCTACTTACTCTTCTTTCATGCACAAAAAACAGATTATATAAATTAAATATTAATAATTACAGCTTGACAGCTTGACACCATGATGCATTCATCCTACTTCTTGGGAGGTAGAGGAAAGAAGATCAGGAGTTCAACATAATCCTCAGTTATACAGTTTGTTTTAGGCTAGCCTGGGCTATACAGTTTGTTCTGGGCCAGACTGAGCTTCATGAGGCCCTGTCTTGTCATTAAATATATTTTCCTGTCTTATTACATTTATTTTTTATTGAATATATATATATATATATATATATATATATATATATATATATATATATGTGTGTGTGTGTGTGTGTGTGTATATATATATGTGTGTGTGTGTGTGTATACACACACATATATGTATTGTATATATAGAGTGGTATGTGTGTGGTATGTTTGCAGAGATCAAAGAACAACTTTTTGGGAGTCAGTTCTGTCCTTCCATTGTGCAGGTCCCCAGAATAGAACCCAGGTCATCCAGCTTGGTGTCAGGGCCTTTGGTGGCAGGGACCTTGGTGAAGAAAATCTTCACCACCTGAGTCATTTTGCCATCCCTATAACACGTTTTAAAAACAGAGTGACCATTTTCAAAACCTTTCCAGTGGTAGTTTGAATGAAAATGGGAGATTTTAATTTTACCCACATACAGGAAGGAGATAGATAGATAGATAGATAGATAGATAGATAGATAGATAGAGAAAGAAGAAATAAATAGGAGGCTGTAACCCTCAAAGCTGACCCTCAATCTCTGAATAATATACGTCCTCTGCAAGGATCTGCCCATAAGGGTTTCACAACCCCCTAAACAGCTCCAGCAACTGACGATCACATATTTAAACATGAGCTTATGGGGGGGCATTTCTCAATTAAACTGCAACACATCATAAATGTAATGTTCATGATTTAGAAAGTGTCAAAGGTTTGCTGAAGGAGTTTACATCAGTTTCAACACCCGCTAGCTCTATGAGAATTCCAAGTTCCCTTTACAATCCCTTTATAATTATATATATAAAAATATATGTAATTATATAATTATAATATAATTGCAAACACTTGATGTTTGCAATTGCCTTAGTTAGGGTTTCCCTGCTGTGAACAGACACTGTGACCAAGACAACTCTTATAAAGAACAGTGTTTAATTGGGGCTGGCTTACAGGTCCAGGGATTCAGTCCACTATCATCATGGTAGGAAGCATGACGGCATCCAGGCGCCATCCTCCATGGTTCTTGGAGGAGCTGAGAGTTCTCCATCTTCACCCAAAGGAAGCCAGGGACAGACTATTTCCAGGCCGCTAGGAAAAGGGCTTCAAAGTCCACCCCTACAGTGACACACTTCCTCCAAAAAGGCCACACCTAGTCCAACAAGGTCACACCTCCTAATAGTGCCACTCCCTGAGCCAAGCTTCTTCAAAACACCACAGCAACCTTCTACATTTTAGCCCTGCTAAGGAACATGTAGTGATAGCTTACTGCAGTTAGAATCTGAGCTTCCATAATGAACTTGCTGAACTTCTTTCATATGCTTATGTGCCATTGTTTGCTCACTTAGGAGATACATCTGTTCGAATCATTTGTCCATTTTAAAATAGTTTCATTTTCTTATAACTGTCTCTACTTTAATTCTAAGGTAAAAAGAAGATAATTTTAGAGAATCCTTTAAATTGTACTAAAATTTGTTGCAGAACATTTTTATCTTGCTAAATATCCTAAGTTGATTTTGAAAGGAAAGTGAGTTCTGATTCCACACTGAGTCACTGGAGCACTGTCTAGAATAAGCTGGATGACAGTATTAATCAGGTCCTTCACCTTACTAACTTATTTGGTTTCTTTCCATTGATTCTCTCAGGTATTGTAAAATGGTATTAAAATTACCTAGCACATCAGTGATTAATGATTTCTTTTTCTTTTTGCAGTCTCTCTCTTATTTTAATGTAATTAAAGCTCTGTTACCAGGCACATAAACATGTGGATGTTTTATTGACTTGAGACTTTCAGCTCTACTATCCTACCCCAGACCTGGGAATAGCCCTTCTCTGACATCTACTCCATGGTATGTGTACACATGTTTCATCACATTACATTTTTCTACTTTTTTTACTTTAAAAATTTATACAGCTTTATAATTAATATATTTTCTAATGATCAGAAAGTATAACAATTATATTTTCTAATGGTAGGGTCTTGTCATTTTAGGCAGTCTGAAAACCTATGCCTTAATCAGATGGTCCATATTTAATGGGATTATACAAATTTTATATGCTAAATCTGCAAGACTTTTGTATACTAAAATTTCTTGTAAGTACATCTTCCTTGTGCATCGTACTTCCTGTTCATAATAAATAAGTCTTGTCTGGATTCTTTTGTGCCAGAGGAAAATTCCTATTTTGCTTGATTTTCTGATGTTTGGGGGGCGGTTCTATTGTCCCCAGGTAAGCTCCTTCCTAACTGTGTGAACAAAACCCCTGAAAGGAAGCTTTGTCTGCAGAGGCTGGTCAGCTGAATAGAACTGCAGTGCGGTCCAGAGATCGGATTGTTGCTATCCAGAGACGATTACCTTATCTTGAGCAGATCTCACATGGTGGATCTCCAACATTCTAGGGTTTCTATAGCAACCTAGGCTTCATATTGATGGCGTCATGCAGTGGCCTTTCAGGATTTCCTTGCAGAGAATCCAACCCTGCCACTCAGCAAGTGCTATTAGCAGCTTTTAATAACGTTGGCGCAAACCTCCCTGGCCCTTTACACTTCCATTTGTTCACCTGCAAGCTCAGCATCATGGGGACAACACTGTTACGTCTGTAGAGTGTAGAAAATAGTATTTTCCATGTGTAATTTGACTTGACTCTTTTATAAAACTGAAGCTCTTAAGGACCAAGCACTTGGTAGATTATGATCATTGTCTGAGTCTCCTGGCATCTACCATAGACTCAGTCTCTGTGACTATAAGTCTGAGTCAGAATACGGAGAATGAACTTTTTGGAAAAAAAAAAAAGTAGAAGATAATGTTTTCTCTCCTAGGAAACCTGCTTTGGTGAACTTCCTCTTGCTAGAAGTACTGAGTGCTGGTCACATGACCGTGACATTGAAGAACAGGGCACTGATTTAGTTCCCTTCCATATCAGAGGCATGGAGACAGAAACACAGAGACCTAAACTCAGATACAGGGTTTAGAGAAACAATACACTTTTACGAAGTGATTTATGGCCTTTTTTGGAGAGGAAATACTAAAGGAAAGGACAACCTGAGTGATGTTAATTATTTATGGCTTTATTGTACCTGCGGAAGTCTCCAGACCTCTCCAGCATGGAGATGCTTTCGATAATGCTTAGGGAAATAAAATTTAAAAACCCTCCCGATAATGGAGATGCAGTACTTATGTTGTTAACCGAAAACATTATTCATGCTCATCAAAGTGGCTCATGGAAGTCCGTTAATGTAGCTGTCTTTTCAGTTGAAGGTCTGCTGACTTTATTGATGGCTGCCGCTAATGTAGAGAGAACCAGCAGCTTTAGGTAATTCACACTCTCAGTGCTTCATTTCTGGTCTTTATCTTTGCATCAATAATTTTCTATCCTCTCATTTAATAGATACTATTTAGCATCGAACCCCAAGACAGTTCTTGCCAATGAAAACGGTTCCTCTCCAGGGTTCAGACACACATCAAAGATAAAGAGCGGAGCCTCACAGATCCAGGGCTCAGTGGATCAGAGGTGATTTAAATGGTGTTGCTTTATGTCTGATAAGGGTGGTCTTCCTGGGGCTACTTACTTTACAAATGATTGGTGGAATCAAATCTGTGAATGCACTTGCAGTTTCAGTAAGAAATGTAAATCAGTAAAAATATCACTGGTTACTGAATTCTAATTTCATTTAATCTATCAGCTTCTTTAGTTCTGACCCTCAGCACAGACAGATGTGCCTGTTTGAGTGTAGTTGCTTGTGAGAGAGGAAAGTGGTGTGTGTGTGTGTGTGTGTGTGTGTGTGTGTGTGTGTGTGTGTGAGAGAGAGAGAGAGAGACAGAGACAGAGACAGAGACAGAGACAGAGACACAGAGAGATACACACAGAGAGTATGTGTATCATATGCATATATCTGCCCATGCAGACCAGAAGGGGGTGTCTGATCACATGGAGCTAGAATTATGGCAGGCATAAGCAGCTTCATGTGGGCATTGGGAACCAATGTCTTGTCCTTCAGGAAAGCAGTACAGATTTTAACCACTGAGTCATCTCTCCAGCCCCTGATGGCGATGTTTCTAGAATTCAAATATTTAGTTTATCTTGCTTAAAAGACAAAATATTTTCATCACTTATATTCTAATCCCTCAGTACTTGCTAAAGATAAAAAGAAATGGAAGAGTTAGATACGGTGGTGGTGCAAGTCCATAGTTTCAGCACTCCAGAGGTCGAGGCAGATGGATTCTGAGTTCAAAGTTAGACTGGTTTACAAAATGAAACACTATCAAAAGAAAATCTGAATTGGTTTACTTCTCATAATTCAAACATCCCTTTGCTCAGGATAAACTGTGGTGAGCCATCCCCTCAGACACCCACACTTGAGGAGAATCTCCAGCCGGCTGGGGTTTGGCTTTTGTTCACTTTTGGTAAGTTGATCTTCCTCAGCTGTGATGGAATCCAACTCTTGGTGCTGAAAGAGCTGGGGTGGAAACTCCAGTCCTCTCTGGAATTCTGGCTCGGAACAGTCCAGACTTTCTGTTTACCCCAGACAGAGGCATTGCTCCACATTCTGAGGGGCCCTGCCAGAGTTTTTCCTGAGCTTGGAGATTTCTTCTGCTTTTGGCTTCCAACTCCAAGTTCCCCAGGGACACTCAAAATTATAGTTCTTGAAAAGTAGTTTATTGCCGTTAAAAAAAATGAGGCCCTTCCAATTATTTTGTATCAAAGTGGACAGAATTGTTGGTATTTCTGGGATGAAAAAAATTAATACCAAAAGTTCAAAGTTTACTCTTTATGAAAAATATTTTACTGATTTCCTTTTTCCTGAGCTGGATACACACACACACACACACACACACACACACACACACACACACACACACTAATGCTATGCTGAAATGCTTTGCACCGTGGTCCAATCCGTATATCTATAGATGTATCCAGGCCTAGAACTCTATGCTCGGAGAGATCAGTAATTCTCTTATAACTCATATCTATGCTTGAACCAGGAATGGAAGATTAAAGACTGGTGTTAAAGAGAGATTGAAAGAATAACACTCTAGGAATTTGACAGTGCTCCTGTTATATTTTAAGCGTGAACTTGGAAGCAAATTAAATCAATGGGATGAATGTGGGCACCGGGATCTACGAACTAAAAGCGTTGTGACAAGTGAGTGCCTTCTGCAAGTGCTCCTCAACCCCAGCTAAGACTTGCTTTGAGTAGAGACTTGGCACTTATGGCATTGTGAGTATTTAGGTCAGCAAAACAGTGCTGCTGCCGTATTTCTCTCCTTCGCCAAGAGAAGATGCAAGATGTAACAACACCTTTTCATATTACTTTTCTTTTTGGTCTCACTAAGTGTAGTTTATTTATCATGATTTACGAGAATCCACTTACCCCCTGCAGCTAGTGTTACCACACCAGGGCACTTACCTCAGGACTTCACCCAAGGTGCGTCCATGACAGGAAGAGGGAATCCGGTAGGATTACCAGCAGCTTGAGCAAAGTAGCAACTGGTTCTGCTGATGTATAGAATATCTTGGTCTTTTCACAGTTTCAGGAACAGCAAATGACTTGAGTGGCCCGCACTGTGGGAGCCAGCACTGGAGTTTTCAGTGCTACCTTACTGGCTTGTGTGGGAAAGCATATATCCCCAGTTTCTTACCTCCTTGCTGTCCTACACCTTGCCTGACTACTTGGGTAGTTTTTAATGTCATTAGGGCTCAACCTTCATTTTACCTGTAATTGGGTGAACTTAAGGATGCGAGCCTTTTCCTTCTGTTTAGACAAGAAGCTCTTTTTCCTGAAAGCATCATGTGGGTGGCATGTCTGCTTTCCTGGCTGGCGTTTCAAATATTCTTGAACTGGAGACACAGATAGGTAACCTCCATAGCTCCCTTACCCAAGTCTGACTACAGGGAGACCTTGTCTGCCCCTTCCTCATTGGGGCTCTCCACCCAGAAGGACTCAGCCTCTTCCACTCATAAGAACTGGGTCTCCACTTTTGCAGTACAGCAGGAGTTATCTGAAGGTGCTGCAGGAAACAGTAACCTAATTTGCCACAGGACCTCTGGAACAGAGCCTGGTGTAGAATTTGCTTTAGATTCATACTGTGGATGCTACGACCATGTCACCCAGTTTTCAGTGAGGCGCAGGATTCCATCTGGCTTGTGGTACTTACCCATAGTACCCAACTCCCTGTTACAGCTTACACTGTACATGCTGCACTAGGCCCTCTGATCAAGGGGCTTGGCTAATGTAAAAGGAAGAGAACCCTGTGTGGTCAGCCGCTGCCCCTGCTCCATCTAGGTTAGTGGGCTTTGCTCAGGGTCCCAGCTTCCTCTGAGTCTGAGACTTCTGACTCCATCTCTCTGTCTTTCGGATTCCTCAGCTCTCTTTTCGCACCTCTGCAGACAACTGCCCACTAAGCCCTTGCTCACTGCTGTCCCATTTCTCCAATTTTTTTTTTTGTCTGATGGTCATAGAAATACCTTCACAACATTACCAGTCCTTCAATGGCACCCTCAGCCCCAAACAGATATTGGAACTGTGCTTTGAAAATTGTCTCAAACGCCTTAAGGGAAGTTGTAACTAAATGCCTTAGGTAACCTCTCTACCTAACCAAGGTGCACAAATCCGTTGCTTTTCTATACACCACCAACAAACACACAGAGAAGACACACTTGTATTCACAGTAGCCTCAAAGAAAATAGAATACCTAGGAAAAAGCCTAACCAAGGGAGTGAAGGACATTTACAACAGAAACTTTGAACCACCAAGGAAGGAGATAAAGGTACTAGAAAAACAGAAAGATGTCCCACGCTCATGCATTGGTAGAGTTAATACCACAAAAATGACCATCTACCAAAAGCTGTTTACATGCTCAATGCATTCCCAACTAAAATCTCCAACTGATTCTCCACAGAAATAGAAAAACCTATCCTAAAATTCATATGGAGCCACAAAGGGCCAGGATAGCCCAAATAATCCTGAGCAGAAAGAACAATGTGGGGGGGGGGATTACTTTTCCAGATGTTGAGACATATTACATATTACAGAGCCATAGCAATAAAAACAATATGGTACCAGCAGAGAGACATGTAGACCAATAGAACAAGATCAAAGATCTGATCATAAACACATGTAACTCCAGTCATTTAATATTTGACAAAAAGGCAAGCTGGAGAAAAGAAATCATCTTCAACAAATGATTCTGGGAAAATGCTGGATAGCCCCATGCAGAAGGTTCACATTAGGCCTGTATCTATGACTTTGCACATAAACTAACTCCAAATAGATCAAAGACCTAAGTTTGAAACTTGAAACACTGAAACTGCTAGAAGAACATAGGCGGTACCTATACGATATAGATGCGGGAAAGGACTTTATGGATACGATTGCATTCGCCCAAGAATTCAGGCCAGCAAATGACAAGCAGGACTTCATCAAATTAAAACGTTTCTGAACAGCTACAGAAACAGTCAACCAGAAGAGAGGGAGTCTACTGAATGGAAGATCTTTGCCACTTACTCAGCTGACAAAGGATTGATATCCAGATTACAAAGAACTCCAAACACATGATGATGATAATACCAATCAATAAAAGGTGGCTCGAGACCTATGAACACAGAGTTCTCCAAATAAGAAAAATATGGCTAAGAAATAATCTCAAAAATATTTTAGTCCCTAGCAACTAAAAAATAATAATCAAAATAATTTTAAGATTTCCTGAGAATGGCAAAAATTGACAAATACTGGAAGGGATGTCGGAAAAAGGAAACCCTCATTCTCTGTTGTGGGAGTGCAAACTGGTACAGCCACTCTGGAAATCAGTGTGGAGAATTCTCAATAAAGCTATAAATAAATGGACCATATGACCAAGCTACACCACCCCTTAGTGTGTGTCTCAGTCAGGGTTTACTGCTGTGAGCAGACGCCATGACCAAGACAACTCTTATAAAGGACAACATTTAATTGGGGCTGGCTTACAGGTTCAGAGGTTCAGTCTATTATCATCAAGGTAGGAACATGGCAGCATCCAGGCAGGCATGGTGCAGGAGGAGCTGAGAGTTCTACATCTTCATCTGAAGGCTGCTAGCAGAATACTGATTTTCAGGCAGGTAGGATGAGAGTCTTAAAGTCCACACCCACAGTGACACACCTACTCCAACAAGGCCACACCTACTCCAACAGGGCCACACCTTCTAACAGTGCTATTCCCTGGGCCAAGCGTATACAAATCATCACAATGTGTATATGAAAGATTTAACATTTGACAACACAGATACTTTCTCGGTCATATTCATTGCTCACAATTCATGTATGTTCATGTTCACAATAGCAAAGAAATAGGAACAACCTAAATGCCATAGGCTAATGGATAGTGAAAATGTGGCAAATATACACTGTGGAATACTATCCATCTGGTTAGGGGTAGGGACATCTCACTTGTGCTGCTCATGACCCCAGGGCCAGCTCTCTTGACTGACTCAGTTGGTGAGGGATGAGGGAACAGAGGGCAAACCCACCTCCATCCCTCCTTCCAACCACCTCATAGCAGATGAATGGTGGGGCCATCTCTTCTCCACTCACACCCTCAAGGCTGCTTCCCCTGCACCCCAACTACCAGGGTCAGCTTTGCTGTCCGGGCGAAGTTCAGGGCTCACTCTCCTGAGAGTGCTTCAGCTCATGAGAGGTAGGGTTGGTTAGCTCTCCCACATTCATGATCTTGTGAGAAGCTTTCCTGACTGCTGGAGATGAGGAAGCAGGGCATCACCCTGCTCTTGTGCCACTACAAGGCAGAGGGATGGCAAAGTCAGCTCTCAGATACTCTTGTTCTTGGGGCCAGCTCACTCTGTTATCTGGGTAAGGCTCAGGGTCAGCTCTGCCAAGTGCTGTCACAGATGAGAGGTGGGGACAGCTTTCCAGAGCATCATAGCCAGTGAGGGGTGGGGACAGTTCTGTACAGCTCCTGGACATCCATTTGGTTCCTGGTGGCTGCCCTGACCAGGGATGTTCTCATGTTCTCTGGTGGTAATATGAGCCATGAACATAACACCAACCCCTGCCACTGAGTAATTATGGATCCAGGCATGGAAACTTGGACTAGGGCCTCACCATCTTCCAGGTGATGGGGCTAGCATCTCAGAACAGACTACTCCTCTCCACCCTCAAGTCTCTCTTCATAATGCCCAAGCTTCTCCATTTCTCAACCCTTTGACCACCTCATACTGGGCACATTGTGGTGGCTCGTTTCTACTGCAAGCTGTTTACATGGCTGGTGAGCCCTGGGTGACATTTTCTATTCTGGAGGAAGGACATGGCAGTGAGAAGGTATCTACAACCCACCTGTGCTGTGCACTGGAGGGAAGGTTTGTGGTCCACAGGTCTCTGTCTTCTTCCTCCCCCGTTGTGCTGCATGGTGGTAGGTGGGCTCCTTGTGTCTATGGTCCTTCCATGCAGTGAGGTTGAGGGCATGTTTGTGTGTCTTTCTCTGCCAGCACCATTTGGCATGTTGGAATGCAAGTCCCTGTCTGTCTTCCTCCTCTGGTGCTGCCTGGATTTGATTTGATTTTATGCGTCCTAGGCATAAGACAGCTTTGTCCACCAAGCCAGGCATCAAGCTAAGATAAACAAAGGACTGACATCTACTCTGCCCCTGACTAAGACCCCTGACTGATATAAGAGCACTACCACCACCCACAAGGTGTCTCTTTGCTCGTTGTCAGGGGGATATAAATATATTTTTTAAACTTCAAGTTTCTCATAATCGAGATCATTTTTTTCTATACCTACAAAGCTACCAATTGATCATATCCTGTGGTATGAACTTAAGAGGTGTGTTCTCACTTCTGATGGCTCACAGATAAAATGCATTCTGCAGATGTACACACTGCATGGGGTTTTGGTAAAAACAAACAAGGACCCCCACTCCCCCAAACCCCACCACCAAAACAGAACCCTGCAAACCCAGGGTGCTTTAGCTTGGCCATAAGGCACAAGGTAGTGCCTTATCTCCTCACCTGGAGACATTTCTAGATTTGTACAACTGACTTTTTCTTTGAAGACGAGAGAGACCTCTCAGACAGGTTCCAGACTCTTGGCTGTATCATGACTGACAATGCTGGGAACAGGAAGGGTGATAATGGTACATGTATGTGGTGAGAAGGACTAGCTCCCATCTCTAGAGTTCCAGGCATGTCTGGGGGCTTGGCAATGCTGTGGCTCTGTGGACTGATGTGGCTCTGTGAACTGATGTGGCAATGCTGTGACTCTGTGGACTGATGTGGCAGTGCTGTGGCTCTGTGGACTGATGTGGCAGTGCTGTGGCTCTGTGGACTGATGTGGCAATGCTGTGACTCTGTGGACTGTTGAAGACGATGGACATCAACTGAAATAACAGCTTTGTGTTTTTCCACACCACACTGGGAAACTTAAGAGGTTTAAGTCGAAGTTGGATCATGAATCAAATACTTTTCAATTTAAGACTCTTGCAGTGTGTGTGTGTGTGTGTGTGTGTGTGTGTGTGTGTGTGTGTGT
>JANHMN010000013.1:24661895-24671900 GCA_030674055.1 Rhabdomys pumilio
GTGTGTGTGTGTGTGTGTGTGTGTGTGTGTGTGTGTGGCAGAGCTAGCACACCGAGACAGGAAGTCAGAAGAAGTGTGTGTGTGTGGGGGGGGCAGGTCCTAGAACAGAAAATGAGCTAATTACAATCTTTAAAAAGAAATGCTGCCATTTTACTCATTGACAGCACCCACTGAAAATGATTAACATGAAGAACACGATAATCTTATAGTAAAGAACATGAAAGAAATTTGCATTAGTTGAGTGGTGCACTTAGTTGTCGAGGAGGGAGGTAATGTTACAGGAAGGCATCATTCATGAGGCTAATACATTCTGGAGGATACTGAAGTCCTGTTTTGAATGTTGTAATAACTAGTCAAGTTACAGCCCCCTCTCCCCACAGGAGAATCTAAAAGTTAAGAAAATAAAATATAAACAGGAAAGCAAGCACCAGAACAGCATTGGGTGCAATAAAAACAAAACAAAACAAAACAAAACAAAACAAAACAAAACACAACAAAAAAACAAACCAGGAAAGTGAGCACCAGAACAGCATTGGATACATCTGCAAAGCACTAACATTACAGTGGTGTGGGATCTGTAAAACACTAGGCGTCGTACGTGATAGAACAGAGGGTCCACCACAAAGCTAAGGTGTACATCAGCATTAGTTCATAAACTGAGTTACTGAAGTTACGTATAGCACAGATTGTTTATGCAAAGCATCAATCTTGTATGTTTACCTGTAACTGTGTATCTCTGTATATAAACAGAGAGAAATGCTGGAAAATCATTCATCATAGTGATAGAAATGGTTCCTGCTGGGCTATGAAGACCAGAATGGTTTACAGTTGGCTGGGCTATAAAGACCAGAATGGGTTATAGTTGGCTGGGCTATGAAGAACAGAATGGCTTATAGTTATACAGAATGGCTTATAGTTGTACAGAATGGCTTATAGTTGTTCTGTCATTGCCTTATTGTCACTTCTCTGAATGGCTCTGTAGTTAGTTTTATGTTTTGTTTTCTTCCAGAAGCCAATTATTCTCATAGTTGAAATAACCCATGTTTCTTGAAGGATGAACAAATAAGTAAGATAGCATTGTACAGACAATGGGTGTCCTGGCTAGTTTTATGTCAACTTGACACACTAGAGTCATTGGAGAGGCAAAAGCCTCAATTGAGAAAATGTCTCAATAAGACCAGGCTATAACCAGGTCTGTGGGCATTTTCTTAAATAGTGAGTGATGGGAAAGGACACAGCCCATTGTGTATGGGACCAATCCTTGGGCAGGTAGTCCTGGGTTCTATAAGAAACAGGCTGAGAAAGCCATGGGGAGCAAACCATTGGGAGTTAGCCATGAGGAGCTAGCCAGGAAGCAGCACTCCTCCATGGCCTCTGCATCAGCTCCTGCCTCCTAATTTCTGACTTGTGTGAATCTCTGTCCTGAATTTCTGTCTACTCTTCAATGATGAACCGTGATATGGAAGTGTAAAACAAGTAAACCTTTTCCTTTACAAGTTATATTTTGGTCCTGGCATTTTATTCCAGCAATAGAAACTGCAACTAAGACAATGGGTATTATACTTTAAAATGAAGGAGATACCAACTGGATTTCAGTGGGGAAGGACTCTGAGTGTGTTACTGTAAGAGATAAATATGTCAGGATGCCATATTTTAGGTCACTAAGTGAATTAAACTAGACATGCACAGGAATAAAACTACTGAATCTTGCTATATGAAATACTCTACGTAGGGGAGAGTAAATCATGAGGACAGAGAGTAGAGTAGTGATTTTTTTTTTTTTTTAGGCAAGAGGAGAGGTGGGTGTCAACACTCTTGGGTATAGGCTCCTAGGTTTCCAAGAGGAAGGCTTTTGGTGTGGGCTAGCAGTGACAGATCATGGGACTTTAGGGCTGCCATGAGCCAGCTCCCTAAACTCTGATGAGTGAGAAACCTTTTCTACCTTTCTAGGTTGTAGACACCTAGAAAGGATACCTACCTAAAGGATAGATTAACAAGAGAAAAAGAGAGTTACAATTACATGTGTCTGTTAAGCATGTGAGAGAGTCAAAGAACAAACAATAACACTTACAGTTCTGGTGTCAAACAAACAACGGAAAAAACCAGTTCAGACTTAAGTACCATCTTCAGATTGGAAAGAGATGAGAAGGAGGAAGAGGAGAAGGAGGAGGAGAAGAATAAAAAGAAAAGGAAGAAAAGGAGGGAGGAGGAGGAAGATGATTAGGGGCATGTTCGAGTGAAAAGAAGGCAGGGAAGCACAGTAAACAGTGGAAAGGACCCTTGTGCCATCTCTAGATGTCTGTAATGACTGAGAACTTCCATCTCTAGTGAGATGTCTGTAATGACTGAGAACTTCCATCTCTAGTGAAATGTCTGTAATGACCGAGAACTTCCTTCCTTTCCTGGTGCCGAGATACTTCCAAATGGTGATGTCCTTCCTAACCAAGTTTTCCATATAACAAAGTCACTTCTATAATGCCCAGAGCTTCTATAGTGTTTGCTGATTCTCAAAAATCATCTCAGAATAATCTTCATACCCAGAGGCATGTGTTGGGCAGAGAGGGCATGCTCGGACTGCCTCCACTTGTTGGTGATGGAAGGTTAAGTTGGCACATTTGGTATTATGTATGCATTGTCACACGAAAAACAAAGAATTGAGTGATCCAAAAGAACATCCTACACACAGCCACTAACTTTAGTAGGGTGGTTATCAGCTTGTGGAGCAAATCTTTGAGGTTATAGAGCATACAGTCTTAGGGTGTGGAAGGACCCACAATATAGATGGAGAGACAAAGGTTTATCACCCCTCCTTCACACACACACATGCACACACACACACACACACACACACACACACACATACACACACACACACACACACACAGGATCCAAAGAATTTAATGGTGGCCACATCCTTGTGTATTAGAAGGTGGTATTTTGTAGAATTGGATAGATTTTAGTAGCATCAACAGACAGAAGCAGATACCAACATCCAACCAATGGACTGAAGTCAGGGTCCCCTGTGGTTGAATTAGGGAAAGGCTGGAAGAAGTTGTGGAGGAGGGCAACCCCATAGAAAGACTAGCAGTCTCAACTAACCTGGACCCCAAGATCTCTCAGACTGAGCCACCAACCAGGCGGCACAACCTAGCTAGTACAAGGCCCTGGACCCATAGACAGCAGAGGACTGCCTGGTCTGGTCTCAGTTGGAGAAGATGTACCTAACCCTTGAGAGACTTGAGGCACCAGGGAATGGGGAGGCCTGGCAGGGTGGGATGGGGTGGGATGGGGTGGGGACATCCTCTTGGAAACAGAGGGGAGGAATGGAATGAGAACTGTTGGAAGGCAGACCCAGAGTAGGATAATGACTGGACTGTTAAAAAAAAGGATAATTAAAAAACAAACAAACAAACAAACAAACAACAAAGGAATTGGGGGATATTTTTAAAAGAGCATAGGAATAAGATAGGTAGAGAAAACGGAAGTGTTTGTAAACTGTGTCAGAGAAACTGTACCATCTCTTTGAAGGGCAAGGTGAAGAATAGGGATGATTATAAAATCCTAGGCATCTCTTTGAAGGGTAAGGAGAGGAATGGAGGACAACATCAGATTTATGAATGAAGAATTATTTCCCTTTGAAGCAAGGGACAGATGTCCCAGCTCCCTGCCTTTTCACTCACACTCCATTCAAACCCTCAAAGCAATCCTCTTGTCTCATCTGTACAAGTCCAAGGAACTGGGACTGCTGGGTCCTGTCATGCTGGGTGTTTCCTTCCTTAAAAATATGAATCTGGGCTGGAGAAATGATTGAAACACTTAACACTTAGACACAAGGTCCTGAGTTTGGTTCCCAAGAAGCCACATAAACAACCCAGTGTTGAGTCTGTGTGACTGTAATTCCAGTTCTTCTGTGATGAGATGGGAGGCAGAGACAGGGGAAATCCCTGGAAGTTCGTTGGTCCACTGGCCTGACAGACAGTTCAGCAGCAAACAGAAAGATCCTGCCTCAAACAAAATAAGAAAGGAAGATCAAACCCCAAAGTTGTCCTCTGACCTCACATCTGATCTGTGGCATCCCTGTGCCCCACAACCTACCCACACATGTACACAAGCAGTAATTCAAAAACAGTTGAAGTGGAGTTTCTCTTTTTGAGGATGGAGTACTGGCGATTAAATATACCCTGCCACCACCACACACACCTGCTTTATTATAGATTGGCATAAATGCCTGCCACCCCAACACCTGGAAGGAGGGAGTAGTTGAAATTCATCAGTAGTTGAAATTCATCCTTGGCAACATGGTGAATTTGAAATAAGCCTGAGATATACAAGATTCCATTTCATAACTAAAAGGACAAAAAAGTGAACAGCAAGAGCCAGTCTTGGTGGCCCATGACTGCAATCTTAATACTAAGTGGGCAGAGACAGTGGGATTGCCACATGGTCATGACAAACCTGGCTCACATTGGGAGTTCTAGGCCAGCTGGCACTACTAGGAAACCTTGTGTTAAAAAAAAAATAGCATTGTGAAATAAGATGTGACATCTCCCCGCTATTTAACTTCAGTCTCATGTCTGTTGTCCTTGAGGCTCACTCTATAGTTTAGTTTTTACTCAGCCAAGATAATGGTGAAGGGACTGTAGTGTGGGCAAGTGACAAAGACTGCGGTGAAGGCAGCTGTGTGTCTTTTAAAGGATTGTAAGTTCTATTCCTGACCTTGGGCCATAACATACCAAGGGGAACATAGCTATCTTGGGAGAGAAATGGCAGACAGGATAAAAAAAACCAGAATAAATTTTTTCATGACTGAAAATGGCACAGACATGAAAGGGAGAAGAAAACAAAACAACAAAACAAAACTCAGAGATTGTAAAGTGCCAAGCACCCAGCCACTGGCAAGATGACTCAGACTCACATGAAGGAACAGTGGACCATGACATCTGTAAGGAAAGTTGACCACAGGCAAGAGAGAGCACAGACCTCCCACAGGGGGATGAATCATAGAAAACTGTCCTTTGCTTTTCTTTCCCTAGAAATTCCTCTTCTCCCATGTGGCTCAGAGTTACTTTCACATGGCCACCCACGAGAAAAGAGAGAGACCTGGTACTATGGCCTTCTTACATGGGCCACTTTCTTCTTCCTGAAACTCAAGGCCAAAATGTACTACAGACAATGTATTGACAAGATGAATAACTTCTGGAAAGATATATTAATTGTTCTTGAGACCTATTGTTCAAATATATGGTACAATGGTGACAGCCATGCAGGTGAGGCGGTAGCAAGCAAAGAGGCTTCCTGGAGATGGCTCACCCTTCTGACAACTGTGATGGGTGAGCTCTGAAGAGGCATGGACCCCAGGGACTTAGTCCCAGGTTGCTTCTTGCTGCTCTGCCCTTCCATGCCAGCCATTGCTATATTACTCATATGTCTGACATAGCCTGTGGTTTCTGGGTTTTTAACCCACTCTGTTGAACAGACATCCTGCAGAATCAATATGAAGATGTACTCTTGTGTAATAATGCTGTTTAGATGAATTAATGATTTTATAGAATTCCAGATTTGACTCAAATCATTTTAGGAAGTTAGAAAATTTTAAAGCCTTAAAGACACAGTTTTAGTTGTTTTGCCAGAAAGGTATAATAACGTTAGAATCAAGAATAAAATGGACCCCCTCCTGCTAGACAAGTTAGTAAAGACTGCATGAAAAGGGGCAAAATACTACATTTCTAGAGAAAAATTATGGAATTATAATAGGATTTAACTCTTTAAAATAATAAGTAGAAAAAAAGCAGAAAAAGTTTTAATAGGGTATAGATTTGACTGACCCAGTAATGTTAAATTAAAAAACCTATGTAAGCTGTCAATTAAATTGAAAAACTATAAAACTTGATTGATATCATTTAATTGCACACTTTCAGATGTTTACAATAAAACGTTTATGATATTTATCTCTTTATCATCTCTCTGTAACCTCTTATTGCATGTATATGGGCTAAGTTCCCCCTCCCCTACCCTGGGTTGCAAAGTTCATGGTCAAGGCTTCTTTAGTAAAAACAGGTCAATAAGAGCAAAGTATGTATTTAGTAATATAAAAGAAGAAAGATTTATTTCTGGTTCTTGACTTCAGAGGGTTTAGTTTGATTTTGGTTGATTCCATTGCTTTGGGCCTCAGACAAGCAAAATAACATGATGTTTATAATATTTTGCCGATGCCATACAGTTTGTGGTGGAAGGACATAGAAGAAAAGGCCAGGGACAAGCTGTGACTCCCAAAGACACGTCCTCAGGTTAGACTCCATTCCCAAAGTTTCTACCACTCCTCCAAGTTTTACCACCAGATGGGGGCTAAGCCTTTACAGATGATACGGTGTGTGATCTTACTGATCTAAACTATACCTTTCATTTAACATAAATTTTCTTTTTTCAAATGCTGTGTAGATGAGTTAATGATTTTATAGAATTCTTGATTTGATTACAATCATTTTAGGAAGTTAGAAAAATTGAAGGGAAGTATAAGAAGATGGTTTGAGTTGTTTTGCCAGGAAGATATGATAAAGTTAGAATCAAGAATAGAATGGGCCCCGTCCTAGAAAAATTAGAACATTTGAATTAGAATCAGGAACATTTGAAAGTAGATAAAGACTCATAGAGTAAAGTGAACTCAAGTGTTTCTATGCTTAGGATTAAGAAAGGGTAGTTGTGGGGAAAGATCCCTGGACAAAGGCAGGGCTGAGCCAAAGGACACGAGTGGAGGAAGAGTTAACATGGCCTATTTGTGCATGATCTTCTCTGTGCTGTGACAGCTTCGGAGACAAGGATGCTCCTGATCTCTAGGTAAGAGATGACATCTTATAACGAAGATCTTAAGTCTTGCTCTGGGCAGAAGAGCGAGCTGTGGAGTGCCCTTCCTGTGTTTCACCATTGTTTCTAGAGAGGAGCTGGATGAGAACCTCCCTACGCTTGCTGTTTGCTCAGATGCCAAGGAGCCACATTTGAGAGTGGTGTGATTAGACTCACAGTGTAAAAGAAAATGCCAGTGGGACAGAAACCACAGACGACACAAATGTGAGAAAGCCCAACAAGAAGACTGTATCAGCTTCTCATTATATTATTTGGTCACACACTGATTTCAACTAGGCAATAAATACAGACTGAGAAATCCATGCATCCCCTTAAATGACTGGAAAGCAAGAAGCTCGATTTAAAATATTTCAAAGAAATATTTGGTCTTAGTGGAAGATGACGCACCTAATCCTGCAGAGACTCTATGTGCTGGGGTAGGGGCCTACCCAGAGGTGTCCTATCCTCTCAGAGATGTTATGGGAGAGGGATTCTCTGAGGGGACCAGAAGGGGAGCCACATTTGAGATATCAATTAATTAATTAAAAAGTCCAGCAGTTCCTTATTTATCGCCTGTCAAGATGACTAAATTTTGAAAGTGGGGTGTTAAGATCACTATTATTATGGTACTTTAATTATTTCTCCTTCGGTTCTGTTAACACTTGTTTGTATGTTTAGGTGTGTTTCAATGTTGCCTGTATCTGTTGTATTCTCTTGATGAACTGATCATTTTATGACAATGTCTATTGCTCCTTTGATAGCTTTTGACCTGCAGTCTATTAGGTGTGGGGGGTGATGAATTCTTCCTTTCTCCCTCCCTCCTTCCTTCCTCCTTCCCTCCCTCTCTTCCTCCTCCCTCCCTCTCTCCCTCCCTCCCTCCCTCCCTCCCTCCCTCCCTCTCTTCCTTCCTCCCTCTCTTCCTTCCTCCCTCCCTTCCTTCCTTCTTTCCTCCCTCCCTGACTTCTTTCCTTCCTCCTTCCCTTCCTCCCTCCCTTCTTTCCTTCTTCTCTCCCTTCCTCCCTCCCTCCCTTCCTTCCTTCCTTCCTTCCTTCCTTCCTTCCTTCCTTCCTTCCTTCCTTCTTTCCTTTTTTCTCTAGGTTACCATTTACACAGAGAACTTTTCTCAATACTTTCACATCCAGTTTAGCTGGGGTTTTGAAAGCTCTGTGAGTCTCCTGTGGGCAGCAGAGAGTTGGAACTTGTTATTTGATCAACTTAGCCATTCTGTGTCTCCTGGTTGGTGTTTTAATTCACTCATATTTAAACTTACTTAAATTTTGAGACTATTCCCATAGTTTATTTTGTCTTCTTCATTCTTTTTTTCTTTTTCCATTTTTCCTTCCTCTCTTTCTCTGTCTCTGTCTCCCTCTGTATGTCTATCTTTCTTTGTTTCTTTTTTTGTGACTTGATGCTGTTTTTATTCAAACATTTACTTTGCCGATGAGAACCTTGTAGCATGATATCAAAAACGTTGAGTTTATTCTGAAGAATGATTTCTTTCATATGTCTATTCATCTAAACTCTTAGTTTCTATTTGCCTTTGAATTAAAAGTTCCTAATAACAGATTCTAAAATTCCCTTTATTATTGAGATAATACAGTCCAAGCACTTCTTTCCCATTAGTTCCCCATCAGTGTCCTGATATGATCAACAGGGCTCTGTGCTAGAGACAGCAGTATGGGCTGACCCAGCTCTGAGTGAACTGAAAGCATGAATCTCATCAGTCCAGATGCACAAACACCCGAATAGGGGGCCTTCATCTCATGTATGCAAAAATGGGTTAGGATGGTAGATGTCTTTTCAAGTTAGGTCCAGAGCCAGCCCTTGAACTCCTTTATGAAGAGAGAAGGACCTTAGTTAAACAGCACTAGTTTGTGTCATATGTATGTTGGACACGTCACTCATAAATGTGATTTTCAGCACCACAAGGAAGCACTAAGAAAAAACCCGGGGGGGAATTGTCAAGTCAAAACAAACAATTCCCACCCCCCACTTAAAAAACAAAAACAAAACCACAAAACCACCACCACCCATTGCAGGAATCTGGAAAAGAAGAAACAAATGGAACTGCTGTCCTGAAAACACGGCCACGTAACCTTTGTAAGAACAGTGGTCATTTTAACCAGGGTGGCTTCCACCATTCTCACCTCCCCACAACACTATTCATGGACACTGCCAGGGTGAGGGAACAGTCACAACTAGGAGACCGGAGAGTTAACTTGATTGGGTGGGAACAACGAAAGCCACAAACAAACAGGCTTCTGTGTCATGCGACCACAAAAGTAAACACAGTAGAAAGTCTGAGTTGAGAAATTGGGTGGGCCATGCAACAGCAAAGCCACTGGTGAGAAACTCAATAGACCGTTATAGGCAGTACAGCTGGCACATCCTACATATATATTCTTGATCGTCTTGTTTGATTTATTACCCTAGAAATCTTGTAAATAAAAACCAGGTTTGAAGAAGTCAAGATTCAAAACGAGAGCTGGCTGACAAAAATCGTGTTTCTCCCACCTTCTCTTTGGGCAGAGTAAGTCAGATGTTAAGGCATAAGATTCATTTGTGCCAAGAAGCCATTCATGGCTTAAAGTACTCTTGAGGCAGGAACAGTCTGTGGTGGAATTTGAGGAGTGCCCCGGGCGTACTCCATCTGTTCTAAAACTAGTTAGTAGTGGTGGTTTTTGAGCACTGGAAATGGTATGTGCTTTTGATCATTTGTCTTCACCAATCTGTTTCTTTAACGGAACCCCTTGCTTTCTTGAAAATGTCCCAGTTCAAGCGCGCGACCCGGAGCTAGAAGCAGTAGAGCACATTCTGACATTCCTGTTGCCTCAATGGTTTCTGGGTGTCTGTGTGTCACTGGGTTTTGTGTTAAATAACTTGCTTCGCTCTGCACCTCACTAATGAAAACATGAGCCAGTTGGCAACCAATGGGTGCTTGAATGGGGAAATCAGGAATATCTAGGTGGAGACAGTATCAACTATTCAAAAGCCAAGAACATTCTAATGGCTTTCAAAACACTCCTCAGACTTCTTAGGCAATACAAAGAGGAAGTTTATTTTGTGTTCTCTCTCTTTTTTCTCTCCCTCCCTCCCTCTCTCTTTCTCACTCCTTCCCCTTCCCTTTCCCCTCCCCCTCTCCTCTCCTCTCCTCTTCTCTCTCTC
>JANHMN010000013.1:24672000-24686806 GCA_030674055.1 Rhabdomys pumilio
TCTCTCTCTCTCTCTCTCTCTCTCTCTCTCTCTCTCTCTCTCTCTCTCTCTCTTACAACATTGCTTAGCCAATATAATTCCCATGAACTTAAAACAGAGCTTCCAGCCCTGGAAATGACAACACTGAATGAAAGCAACACTTTCTACAGAAGGAAGCAGTGACCATAGAGAGCCAGTGAATAGCATTCCTGAATGATCCTTCAAGTCAGGCCTAACTAACAGTAACTGTCTCCCCTTGCCACTGTGAAGACACTATGACAGCCCCGTTAGGTTGTTGTTTGATCCAAGTGACAAATCTGCACTGTTCTTTGCTCCACTTCCGCACTTAGTAAATATGAAAGCACATACGCAGCACTGTGTACAGTGCTGTAAAATTATTGCTGTTTTTGCTGGGCAGACAGTGGTGTGGGGGCTCGAGTGAGAAATTCCCTCTGTAGGCTCATGCTCTTGAACACCTGGTGGTGCAGTCTGGGAAGGCTATGGAACCTACAGAACATGGAGCCCTGCTGGAGGATGCATGTTACTGGAGTTGGAAGAATTAAGAGTTCATACCCTCATCCTGCTACCTGCTGGCTCTCTTTGCTTCTAGAGTCTGGATGAAAATGTGGTTAGCCAGCTTGCCACTCCTGCCACCTGTTGTCATGCCTTCCCTGCTATGAGGATGGCAGAACTCTAAATCAAGTTCCCTTCCTTCTCGTTGCTTTTGGTCATGGCATTTTATCACAGTGACCAAAGTAATTAATAGAGGTGGTGAGGGATAAATGAGGAAAGCATTCCTCTCAGGTTGTTAGGACATAGACTGAGACGTTAAACAGTGCACTAACGTATGCAGAAACAATCCCAGTTCTGCATAAAAAATGATAGACAACTCTAGGGGGAGGGGTGTGTTAGGAGGATTATCAGGGACTTGAAACTTTGAAGGATGAAACCAGAGGGATGGGAATGAGTTAGATGCATAGACCCATGGTTTTAACTCTCTCCCTCTCTCCCTCCCTCCCTTTCTCCTCATGTGTGTGTGCGTGTGTGTGTGTGTGTGTGTGTGTGTGTGTGTGTGCGCGTGCGTGCGTGCGTGTGTGTGTGTGTGTGTGTGTGTGTGTGTGTGCGCGCGCACGCGCACATGTGCTGTATACATGGGCTCATGTGGGTTTGTGCATGTATACAAGAGTATGTGTGTGTGGAGGCCAGGGGTCAATGCCAGGAGTCTTCCTCTATTGCTCTCTAACTTATGTTTGAATCAGGATTTCTCACTGAACCTGGTCCTCACTACTCAGCTAGACTGGTTGGCCCATGGACCCCAGGGACCCATTTTCTTTACTTCTCCAGTGCTTCCCAGTACTTCTTCCATAGGTGAGCCATCATGCTTGGTTGTTGCTGCTTTATGTGGATGCTGAGGGCCAAATTCAGGTCCCTATGCTTGTTAGGCAAGCACATATGGACTGGGATATCTACTTCTGGTCTTTAGATCTCAACAGCAAGATAAGTTTGCCTTCTTTGTTGTATGCCTTCCATTTGGTGTCACTTTATGCTCTTTGTGCCTTTACATTTTGGTGTGTAAAGCAATTTTTCAAAATATCAGCCTTTATTTTGTAGCACTATTCACACCTATCAATTCATGTGTGATATGGCCATATTAGGATTACATTTCAGTGTACAGAGGACACTGCGGGTACATTGTAACTATGATTATATCATTTTCATGTATTCTTTTCCTTTTCCTATTTAACTGGAATCAGTCAAGATGTTCCTCGGTAGGGGAATGGATAAAGAAACTGCTACATTCAGACAGTAGAATATTATTTAGTGATGAAAAGAAAAGAGAGATTGTGGTGGTTTGAATGAAAATGGCCCTCATAGGCATATAGGACAATGTCCTATTAGGAGGTGTGACCTCATTGGAGTAGGTTGTGGCCTTGTTGAAGTAGGTGTGGCTTTGTTGGAGGAAGTGTGTCACTGGAGGGGGGATGTGCTTCAATATTTCACAAACTCAAGCTAGGCCCGGTGGCTCATTCTCTTTTCCTGTTGCCTGTGGATCCAGATGTAGAATTCTTGGCTATTTATCTAGTGCCATGTTTCCTGCCATGATGATAATGGACTAAACTTCTGTACTGTAAGCCAGCCCCAATTAATTCTTTTTTGTAAGAATAACCATAGCCATGGTGTTTCTTCACAGCAATTAAAAACTCTCAGACAGTGATCATGCCCTGAAAAGACATGAAAGAATCTTAAACAATCACTACTAGATGAGACATACTATCCTCCAAAACTTTCATGCTGTGTGCTTCCAGCACAGTGATATCCTGGTAAAAAAAGAGATGATGGTAATAGTTAAAAATTGAGTGGATGTAGTGAGTTGTGGAAGGTAAAAGTAATAACCAGAGTATTTAGGGTCATGTAGCTACTCTGCTTGATACTATAAGAGAATGTGGTGATTTGAATAAGAATGGCTCCCATGGGCTCATAGATTTGAATGCTTGGTCACAAGGGAGTGGCACAATTATGAAGTATGGTCTTGTTGAAGGAAGTATGTCACTAAGGGTGTGTCTTGATGTTTTAAAAGCCCAGTGCTGGCCCAGTGGCTCTCTCTTCCTGGTGCCAGACTGTTGATGACTATGGGGACTTTTTTTTTTTTTTTTTTTTTTTTGGTTTTTTGAGACAAGGTTTCTCTGTGTAGTCCTGGCTGTCCTGGAACTCTGTAGACCAGGCTGGCCTCGAACTCAGAAATCCTTCTGCCTCTGCCTCCCAAGTGCTGGGATTAAAGGTGTGAGCCACCACTGCCCGGCTGACTATGGGGACTTTTGAAGTGAAGGGATGCTTATCATCCCTTTGCTCCACATTCACAGCAGAAATGAACTGTGGGCTATGAACTCAGTGATTCTGCTGTGTAGGTGGAGTTCATCAGTGGTCATGAGCACATCCATGTGGGAAGAGACCCTGGCAATGGAGGAGGCTGTGAAGACATGAAGCTGAGAGGAACTCTGCTGCGAACTCCCAAGCCATTTAAAAATATCTATGAAACAAAAGGCCTCTGCAATTAAATTTTGTGTAGCTTTCATGTCATCCCTTTTCTTATGAGATGTTTAATATGAAACATAGTTTTTCAACGGTGAAATTTGATTGTTAATTTTGTGTTCTGCCTTAGGATCTACAACACAAGAATAGAACATTATCCAGTAGCAATCCAAAACTTCATTGCAAGAAAAAATAGATAGAAGAGAGTATTATGATGCAGCAATCAAATCTCCATTACCAGATGGAATGCAATATTAAAGTTTAACATGTCTTTAAGCCACGTCTCTAAGAGACGTCAGAACATCTTCAGATATACACTGCTTGCCTGTGCCAACACTGACATCAGATTCACCCATGACAAGGCAAGGTCAATGGGAACTTTCCCTTTATTTGGTTAATTTACTGAGACATCCAATGGAGTTAATAACTACATTCTTCTAATGTACTAAGTATGTAAAATATATTAACCAATTGAACAGATAATTTGCTGGTCTATAGACTTAGGATATTGACTTTGTAAAGTATATTTGAATCACATTAGTGTGTATAGCCAAGTCTATGTATGAAAACAATTCAATGCAAGCAAATACTGTACATAGGAATGTACAGTAGAGGTGCTCACCAACTTCTGTCTCTTTCTCTGTCTGTCTTTCTGTCTCTCTGTCTTGATCTCTCTGTCTCTGTCTGTCTGTCTGTCTGTCTGTCTCTCTCTGTGTGTATGTGTGTGTGAGAAATAGAGTGTAAGTGTATGTGTGTGAGAAATAGAGTGTAAGTGTGTGTGTGTGTGTGTGTGTGTGTGTGTGTGTGTGTGTTTATTTTGTTTGATACAAGGTTTCTCTGTGTAGCCCTAGCTGTACCAGAACTGGTGTTATAGACCAGTCTAGCCTCAAACTCAGAGATCCACCTGCCTCTACTTCCTGAGTGTTGGCATAAAAGTGATGTGCCACATTGCTAACATTTTCTCTTTCAAAAAAGAGCAAGTCTAAGACTTTCATGGGCTCCTTTAAGATTAAAAAAATATTCTAATGCATATGAGTGCTTTTTTTTTACATGTTTGTATATGCACCACATATATGCCTATTGCTCAAGGAGGTCAGAAAAGGGTGTTGGATCCCTTGAAACTGGTGTTACAGACAATTGTGAGCTGCCATGTAGGTACTAGAAACTGAACCAACGTCCTCTGCAAGAGCAGCTAGTGGTCTTAGCCACAGAGCCAAGATAGCTTTACAAAGATAATAAAGGACTTGCTTGTTCTGTATCTTACTTATATTTTGGTTATATTAGCTGGTGAAGCTTCTTTTTTTATTAGAGTACATTACTAAAATGTAATAAATACATCACTAAAATATAAAAATAAAGTAATAAACTAATCAACCAAGTAAACACTTGGAGAAAAGCATGCCAATAAACTGTTAAAGGACCACTCAACGATGGTGATAACTAAACAGCACCATGGCTTTTGCTATTATCAGTGCAAGGTAAAGGAATTTTTGAGAGAGTTTTCTTTCTCTTTTTCAAAATTCATTCCCATTAATATTATGTAGTGTTAATGTCATTATTTAAATTGTTTCATAGCTTCATGTCATTAAATATTATGCAGCTTTAACATGCATGGCTTCTCAGGTCATCCTGTCCCTGTAAACGTAGCTCAGGCATCATTTGAAAACTTTTTAGGGAAAAGTAATCACTCAAATGACAGGGAAGTTTCACATATGATACTTCAACAATATGGCTGCCTAAACAAGACTGAAGAAGTACAATACCAATACACAAAGACTATAGGCAACTAAAGGATGCTGGCAGTGGAAGAAATAGTCCTCCCAATGCATAAGCTCCTTAATTGGTTATCTAATACCAAGTGGTCAGCTCTCATATATATATGTATATGTATATATGTATATATGTATATATGTATATATGTATATATGTTTATATGTATATGTGTATATGTATATATGTATATGTGTATATGTGTACATATATATGTGTGTATATATGTATATAAGTATATATGTATATATGTATATATATATGTATGTATGTATATAACATGTATATGTGTATTAAATGAACTAATCGAGTTAGATTTTATATTCAGGGGTGTGTGTGTGTGTGTGTGTGTGTGTGTGTGTGTAACAATAACAACTAAAAAAAGAGGCCATGATTTCAAGAGGGAGCAAGAGCAGGCAAATTGATGGTATTGAACAAAGGAAAGGAAACTGAGAAAATAATGTAGTTATATTTTAAGTTTTAAAAGAGAAATAAAATAAAAATACATGAGTTCTGATCCAAAACCCAACAAAATTTATTTTTTAAAAATAACATCTTTCATTCACTGAAGATTTCTTTAGGCCATTCTGTTTGCCACAAGCTTTTAGACCTTGTGGGACAGAAAATCACAAAGAGAAGTTATAATTACTTTTGCATTTTTCTTAAAGGTGACCAGTTATTTGGATTCAATCATATTCTGGTCTAGAAATCAATCCAATGTTGGAAATAACAGTCTTCATTTAGAAGGCTAGATCTGTACATTTTCAGAGACACATTTGAAAGTTAGCTGCAGTTCTCTATGGTGTTATGTTAGCAAGAGATAAAGTTGGGACAGGATCCGGATTTCACACAAGTGTTAGTGCATGTGTTAAGGCTCTTTTAATTGTCAAGTTAAAATTACTTTTGTTTCTTCTACAGTTTTTATTGTAAGTTGCACTTTCTAATTGTGTTAGTGTGTTGAAACCTGGCATGTCTGTTATGGGGGGGTTCTATCAACCAGCTTTTGTTTTATTGCCCTTAGTATTACAGAAACTCAGCTTTAAGAAAAAAGCTTGCAAGTACTGGAAGAAGTGAGTTAGGGTTTAAGCAGAAGCAAGAGGGTAGTGGGCTTGATTATTCCTGGTATAACAGCTTTAATTATATTAATTGCTAGCACTATTGCTTCTTCAATTGCTTTGACATAAGAAGTTAAGACAGCTACTTTTGTTAATCATTTAGCAAAAAAGAGGTTACTAATGTGTTGAATATACAAGAGGATTTAGACAGGCATTTGGAACATCGGATTGATGCTCTTTATCCTATTCAAACTATTGGAAGGAGGTTCAGAGTTTAAGAGTAAGGAGCCATATTGACTGTCATGCTAAATATCAATGGATTTGTGTTACTTCTAAAATTTACAATGATAGTCATTATAATTAGGAAAAAGTTTAAAGACACTCGCAAGGTATTTGGCATAATTCTAACACCTCTCTGGACGTTTTAATGTTGCATAGTGAGCTTATGAATTTAAAGAATGCTGCTCTGCTGAGCTTTGATGCTGCAGATAATGCTGATAAAATTATCCACGGCTTGTGGTCAGTATTTCCATTTTGGTCAAGCATCACGAATGGCATATATAGCTTGATCACACTAGCCCTTGTTGTCCTGGGAACACTTTTATTCCTCCCCATCATTTGAAAGCTTGACTTTAACAGCATCAACATGTTGGCAGCCAAAGTACAGGGATTGAACCTGAAAATGGACTCCCAGACAGAGTTATTAATTTAACAGGCTGGCAAGCCAAGGATGGGTAAGATTCTGCACAGAGCCTTACCAGCCTAAGACAGAAGTGCATTGCTTTAGATAATACATATTCCATGAAGGGTAAGGAAGGCATTCTTGTCAAAATGACCTAGGACAGGTGCAGTCTTGTTTATGAAATAAAAAAGGGGGAGATGTGGAGAGCTTTTGGGGCTGCTTGGCAGGAATCTGACATTGGCCAAGGACAAGGAAATGTGTTTCAGGCAGGAATCTGACATTAGGCTAGAACAAAGAAGTAATTTCAGGCAGGAATCTAAATCTTAGGCTAGAACAAAGAAGTAAGCTTCAGACATGAAAATGACCTTGGGCTAGGACAGAGAAGTAGGTGCAGATATTTTGGTCTTCCTGATAAGCCCTTAGAAATAGTGATCACAGGTGTGATTAGGGAACTTTGTTTATTGCCTTGCTTGTTCTTTGACTATTTGTGTTTATTGTCTTTCTTGTTCCATGACTATTTGCATCTATTGTAGTGCTAATTTCTGAACCTAGAATTGACCTTAATACTTGAATGTAATTAAAATGGTATAAAAGCAAAAAGAAGGAGGAGGGATGAGATAGGGGCTTGGGAGGGGGAGTTGGGAGAGGGGATAACATCTGAAATATAAGTAAAAAAAAATACTCAATAAAAAAAGAAATTCAACCCTCCATGAATTCTTTGGAATTAATAGAAGAAGATAAACACAAATCTGTATATACTAGATAAAATCTTTCTCTAAGCTATGAAAGCCCATTCATTTTTAGGATAATACCTATTTATTAAATACAACCGTTACAGAGGTAAAGCAGGTAAAAGTGTATGAAGCTTGGTTGGGTTTCTAATTATATAGCTTTCTTTGTTCTGTACCATGTCTCTGAAATGGAGTAAATTAGTAAAATATATAATAACCTTGTATTACAAATTAAATACTAATAAAGGCCCCCTCTGCTTGTATGTGACTACAAGACCATTATTTGCAAACACTTTAAGATGCTTAATGTTAATTGTCAACCTGATTCGATTTAGACCAAGGTGGGAGGAGCTGGCAAAATGACTCCATGTTTAAGAACACTTGTTGCTCTTGTAGAGGACACACATGGTAGCTCACTGTTACCTAACAGTAACAGTTAATGCCAGTTAATACCAGTTCCAGGGAATCTGACACCCTCTGGCTTCTAAGGGGACCTAAACTCATTTGATGCACATAAATATATACAGTCACACATATACATACATATAAATCAAATAAATCTTAGAATCACCTGAGAGATAGGAATCTCTTGGGATACCTATATAGGATTATCTTGATAGGGTTCATTAGTGTGGGAAAAGAGGTCTTCACGCTGGGCAGGACCTTTCTCTGGTTGAGTATCCTGGAGTGTATATAAGGGACAAAGCTACTGAGTGCTAACATTCATCTCCCTCTGCTTCCTGACTATGAATACAATGTAATTAGCTGGCTCAAGCTCCTTCAGCATGATTTTCTGACCATGATGGATTTTACATCCTGGAACTGTCAGCCAAAATAAACCCTTCCTTCCTCAAGTTGCTTCAGTCAGCGTATTCTATCATAGCAGCAGCAAAAGAAACATCTCATGTCCTTTCCTAATTAATTAACTCCAGAGCTTGGGTTTGAATCTGTCAATACCAAATTATTGTTCATTCCATGAAAGTTGCATAAATAATGGACATCCTTGATCACCATAAAATTAACAAAAATAAATGGAGGCCACTTATTTGGTTCTGTGTCAACCAAACATTTCCTGCAAAAGACAATTTACTCCTTGAGATTTTTGGTAAAGAATCCTGCTTCTTTCAGGCTATCTGAAGAGAGCTGATTGGATTTATTAATCTCTGACATTTCATCCTCAACTTATAATGAACAGACAAAATGAACATCTAGGGCTAATGAAAGATAGCCCAAACAAGTCAGTTGACCTCTTTAGATAAAGGATGGAGATCATCCAGACCCTTCTCTTGCCTACCCAGTGGTGGGACATTCTCCTAGAATCCCACAATGTAAATAGATGAAATGCCTCAACAGATAATAATATTGCTGCAAAGATTACCATTAAAGAACTGTGATCATTTTTATTCAAACCAAATGAAAATGGAGAGGGATAGATTTCCCTCTGATCACCAAACCCAGCAGAGCTGTCTCAGGCTCTTACTTCTGGAACCAGATTGCCCTCAATGGGCAATAATAACCTTTGAATTCATGAAGCAATTACTTTTAGATGCTTTCTAAATGGAGATACACAATAGTCTAGCTAGCACAAATGACTACCAAACTATTGTGTATACCATTAGTAAATCTCAGGCAGGCAATAATTCCAGTCAAGTCGGGCAAGCTATATGCATTCCCAGAATAAGAGTCAGCAAGTTTCAGCCATTACAGACTATCTGGAGAACTAACTGCCTGTTCCTAAGTCTGGGTGAATATAAGAGGGGAGAGAAGAGAATCATAAACTTGGGTTTTAAATTAACATATTGCTTTCTCTGTGTGCTTATAAAAAAAAGAGACTTGATAGGTGATATCCAGGGTAGGGTCTATGACTCTTCTGACCCTCATTTCATGCAAAGACCACTATTTTTCCTTGACTCTCGCCTACCATGTGTGTAGAAATGAGTGGGAACATCCCAGACAGGAACTAAAGTGCCATTTACTCTATCCTTTGGCATCTAAGATTCTGGTCCTACAGCTCTCTCTTTCTCAGCACCCTGCCCCACACTGCCCTTATAAATCTTTTAGTGCAAAATATAACTGGGATAATCCATGTCTCATATTGAATTCTTATAAACTTAACTCATAGCTCTAGGAAGGTTGCAGATCAGTATTTTGCTTTAGATTCCCATGATTTCTGGGAGCATTGTGATTTTTATAGCCCAGTGGACTTTTTGCAGGAACTTGGCAATGACTTTTGAAACTAACAAAAGAGAAACTTGTATTTTTACCCTGTCTAGTGCTTTTCCCTGGACACTACCTCAGTGGCCACATTCAACACTCATGGCTTTCTGAAAAACAGCTAATTCCTAGAGGTTAATATAGCTGCTGTTATGATTAATCTGTATCACTAGGAATATATACCTGATAAATGTTATGCATACCCTGGGGGTGGAGGTAGGGATCATAGAATCAGTGTGAAATGTTGGTGGTGCATTGGTACATGCATGTAACAGAGTAGAAATGTAGGTGCTTGTCTTTTTGGCTGTTGGGGTACAGAGGTTTAAAAGACCAATCTTTACAAATTCTCCTCACCATATCAGGGTTGCTCCACTGGGGAATAACTAGGGCTCTGTGACTAGATTTCTAAGTGATTAAGGCCTCAGTGGCCTCTCACTTGAGAACTTGAAAGTCACACTGTCCTTGGGTTTGGCTAACCACAGCCTGGTTAAAATGGATCCTCCACAAGCAACAGTGTTTTAGATGCACTTCACTTTCTTCAGGCTCAAAACTGGGGTTGGTTTTAATTTTGAAAACCTTTGAATACTCTCAGAAGCCACTGAAGGAGGGTCACCCTATTAATGTAATTTATTTTTATGGAAAAAAATGTGAATTTTTTCCCCTTATAAACAGAATAAGCATCCCAGTATAACAGAGAGTGTAAAGTAGACCCCCGTTGCCTGTCATGGTCACTACAAACCACATGTTACTATCAACAATAGATTTAACTTAAAACAATCTTTTAAAAAAGCGATCCTGCATGTCACGGACTATGAGCACTAGAACTTGGTACATGGACTTAGAAGAACCTGTGAAACACAAGGTCAGCTAGGAAATGTTGTGCAGAGGGAGAGAACCTTAGAGTGGGACAGGGAGTCAGAAGGCAGAGGTGCTTCCATATTGCTTGAGGACCTTGAAGAGTGTCATGGTTTTTTGGACTTTTATTCTCCAAGAACTTAGAGTTGACCTCCATATTTTCTGAGGGAGTCTCCAGTCCCTGATCATGAGGCAGGACGAGAACACCATGTACAGAGGATTAGGGCCTGAGGATCTTACAGTGATGTGTACAGACAAAGTTACATCCCATAAGAGCCTTAAATCCTTGAGCTGCCCAAAGCTGTGTAGAGGAAACTTAGTAAGAGCCAGAGCCCAGGTGCTGCCCTGGTGGAAACAGGCCTTGGAAACAGAATGGAATGTTCCAGGTCAGGTCTCTGTGTGCCATGTACCACTGGGCTGAACTTGAGCAGCTGTCCAAGTGCTTCCTCTCTGACCTTTGTGATTTAAACAAGGTGACTCAACATGTGGAGGTGGAGAAGGGATATTGATGTCATTACCTGGCATAGAGCAGGCACATCATTGATCACCAGTTGTCTCAGTTATTGTGGTTGTGATCTCCCTAAGCAGTGTAAAGAACCATGGAGATAACTCTGGTCCTAGAGAGGCTTTTTTTTTCCCCACGGGGAGAAACATCCAGCTAGGTAGAACATCTAGGCTGATTCAGGCAGATTCTATATAGTCCAATATGGGGCATATCTGAGAGCACAAAGTCACATTATTAAATACACAGTAACCTCTACAGTCAACATCAGTCACAGCTGTCTGGAAAACTGAGACATGCATTCTCCCTGGGTCACACCCAAAGATTCCTGCCTTCCTGGACCAGGCTGGGTCTCCCTCCAATGGGCTTTTGGTCTTTCAAAGTCCTCATCATCACCCTTCTTACATTACATGGAGCTATTTTCTGTTGCTCTGTCACTTTTATTTCAAAACAGGCCCTAGCTCTGACTGGCAGATCATGCAGCAATGGAATCACACATGCACGCACATTGCTGTCTATCTGTCCCAAATCTGGGCTGGAATTCAGTTGCTGTTCATTGGATGATGAGCACCGCTTCCAAGAGGTAGCAAACAGGATCTGAAATTTTTGCTTCATCTGTCTAAATGTGCATATGCTTATGTGTAAAGTGGAATATGCAATAGAAACACATGTAGGATAATTCTGAAAAATATACACTCTTTCATGTGTGGTACAGTATCTATCTCTGTAGATGGTTTTAAAAATTCACCAAAAAAATGAAAATACTGAAAGTTAAGTACCCTATTTTATGCTAATCACATTTCAAGACTTAAATAACCCCAAATGGTTAGCGGCTATAACAGTAGACAAAGTAATTTTCACCACTGCAAAAGATTTTGTTGCTCTCTCTTTGCCTCTTTAGTCAGATTCATTCAAATAGAACCTTGGAGAGTCAATAATGATCAAAGTTCCTTAAGATAAGAAGACACTATCTTAACCATGCCATGTAGAACCTCCTGAAAGTATTTTTGTAAAGTTCAGATGACAGAGGGAATAAAACATGCTGAGGGGCTGAAGTGATGTCCCCAACACCAAGTGACACTGTGTGTAGACACTTGCATCACACTCCAGACCTTTGCTTCGAGTCTAAACCTACATTCTGTGTTTTGGATAATACAATTTCTATACTGATTTTCCCTACATTTATGTCTCTTACTTAAATCTCTAGGGTTCTAATTTTGTAACCAATCATGTACTGGATCTCTTTTTTCTGAGTTTCCTGTGGGAATCTCAGGCCAGTCAGACCCCTCCAGACTTCTGCCTTCCTCTCTCACACCGTCTCCTAGGCATCGTTCCCATCCTCTCTACTTCTAGATGTCACTAACTTATGCTTTATTCAACTACTTTGACTATAAGCCTAGGTGTTACTCCTTATAGTTACTTTAGTCCAGTAATTGTCCCTCTCTTAATTTGCTGTCCTGAAACTTGTTTCAATATAGTAGTAATATGGCATTAGATTAATAACTTAGTTTCCAGCCTTGACTATTGTGTGTTAACCTGGTTTCATTATGTCAAAAATAACTAAGAAGTGGGCAGCCCTGAACTTTCCGTACTTTTTAGATTCATATAGTCTTTGATGTGGGCTCTCAGAAGGAAATGACCTCTTAATATTGTCTTCCAAGAACATCAAAAATCTGATGGTTTTAAGGGGAAATATCCCTTTGGTAACTTCCTGTCTCCAGGCAGTTTTTGTGCTGAAGACAAATATTTTTATTTGTTCTCTGATTCTGAGTCACTATAGGATCTTATCTTTCCCCATGTTTAGAATTACAGATAACTTACTTTAGATAAGATTTAATTGATGCAATGGATACATGAAGGTGCATGGTCTTAATTACCTTTGGCTTCCTATATAGTCATTTCCTATAGACTTTTGTAAATAAGGAGAGATGACCATGGTGGATTTCTTGGGAATGCTAGAACTTGCCTTTAGACATTTTTGTGTTGGGGCCTGGAAGGCATAAACTTCTTTTAGATGGTGCCAAACTTCAAATGTCAGAAAAGGACAGTGATGGAGATGCTTCCTGGAGTCAGTGTAGAGAGGAAGATTACATTGCAGACAAGGACCCTTGGAGCCATGGCAGGGTAAATTGAGGTGATGGTACAGAAACTGCCACAGCTGGACAGAGGGTGTCCTGAAAACAGATCTTCTTCCTGCTGATACTATCAGAAATGCCACCATGGGGTGTGCCTTTTCACTGTAAAGTCTCTTGTCTCCTATACTGTGCTGTAATGTTCAGTAAACAATTACAGATAGTTTATATGTTTATGTTTAAAGGACACTAGGAAGAAACAGAGAAACTCGAGGGCAGGGCATGTTTCCCAGGGCATCATACAGAGGTAGGTTGTGTGAATAGTGTTCAGGAGATGGTGAGTAATCGGATGTGGATGGTTAGAAAGTCTCAGGTAGATCAAAGTGCATCAGCTAAAACCAGACAAGTACTGTCCATAAGCACAGTCTGTCTACCATTTTGGCTTTCAGTAGAATTGCTTCCTATCTCTGGCCATCTGACCTAAAGCTGTCTGTTGCTTCTTTGAGCCCAATACTTAGTTTTTACACACTCCCCATCTCACCAACTTTTCTAATAGTTCATAAAAATGATTTTGTCTTACAGTCTGCATTTCCTAAATTCATTACATGTTCTCATTGATAATTGCTAATTTAATGGTAAAAGTGGCAGTGCAAGTGGCATTTGAGCTGACATGCCTATTTTCTTAGTAAACAGGGTTTCAGTTTGTCTCAGAATGTGTATGCAGGAACCCGAAGGAGACAGAACTGAAGGAATCAGGAAGAGCTGTCATGAAGAAAACAAATGGCCAAACAGCAGATGTAAGTCCTACCTTAATAGTTTACAGTAAATGGAAATGGACTAAACACTTTAATTAAAAAAAAAAAAAACCCACAAATAATGGGTAGGACTGGACAATGTGCAGAGAGTGAGAGAGACCTTAGAACACTCAGTCCTAATTGAGATGTTTCCATCAAATCCCTTTCCCCAGGGATTAGGCAACTCTGGAAGAGGAGGCAGAAAGATTGTAAGAGCCAGGGGGAATGAAGGACAACAAGGAAACAAGGTCTTTTAGACATGACACAACTGATGAACTCAAAGAGACTGTGGCAGCATGCACAATTTCTGCAAGGACCTAAGCCAGATGGTGTCCTAGTGAGAGGAGAAGCAGACTCAAGTACCCATTCCTAACCCATAATCTGCCTCTGGTTAATATAGTCTCTCATAAAAGAAAAAAAGACACCTATAGAGTCTCACTTACTTGGCATACAAACCACTCCTAAGGGCCCATGCCTAGCAGTTGATGGATAACACAAAACAAACTCAATATTGACCCTCTGGTCTCGCTCTGGGTCAGTGTTTTAGTTCTTAGTATTTCTGAACTTGTTTTTGTTTTGTTTTGTTTATTGATGGTTTCATTTCTCTGTGAAGAGGAGGAGAAGTTGTTGTTGTTTGTTGTTCTTGCTCGTCTTCTCTTTTCCTCCTCCACCTCCTTTACCTCCTTCTCGTCCACCACCACCTTCACCTCCTCCTCCTCCACCTCCTCCTCCACATCTTCCTCTACCTCCTCTTCCACCTCCTCCTCCTCCACCACCTCCTCCTCCTCCTTCACCTCCTCCACCTCCTCCACCTCCTCCATCTCTAACTCCATCTCCTCCTCCACCATCACTTCCTCCTCCACCTCCTCCTCCACCTCTTCCTCTACCTCCTCTTCCACCTCCTCCTCCACCACCTCCTCCTCCTCTTTCACCTCCTCCACCTCCTCCACCTCCTCCATCTCTAACTCCACCTCCTTCTCCACCATCACTTCCTCCTCCACCTCCTCCTCCTCCACTTCCTCCTCCTCCTCCTCCTCCACTTCCTCCTCCTCCTCCTCCTCCACCTCCTCCTCCTCCTCCTTCTCCTCCTCCTCCTCCACCTCCATCTCCTCCTCTACCTCC
>JANHMN010000013.1:24686816-24728819 GCA_030674055.1 Rhabdomys pumilio
CCTCCTTCTCCTCCTCCTCCTCCACCTCCATCTCCTCCTCTACCTCCACCTCCACCTCCTCCACCTCCACCTCCTCCTCCACCTCCTCCTCCTCCTCCACCTCCTCCTCCACCTCCACCATCACTTCCTCCTGCTCCTCCTCCTCTACTTCTTCTCAGAACAGGGTTTCTCTGTGTAGCTCTGGCTGTCCTGGAAATCACTCTGTAGGTTAGGCTGAACACAAATGAACTCAGAGTACTTCTTTTGAAGCAGAATATGAAGGTTAATGGCAGATGTTCTGTCTCGATACTAACTTACATTTAACCCGTTTCCTTCCGACTTCATCTCTGCAGGTTTCTTTAGGACTTCACATTCTCATTGTTTACATAGGTCATTTTCCCCCCAGTATGCTCTGAGTTCTTTTCAGAGTCTCTTGAGTTTTCAAGTATGTACACTTATTTACAGAGGACTTGATTCTTAGTAGGGATTGGGTTGAGCTTTCTCACAGCCAAAGGCAACTCTTCCCTCAAGGGTAAGGTCAAGGTCAAGCTCTGAGGGTAGCAGTTACTACTGGGATCTACATTTTATCTCTAAAGACCCTAAGTGATAGTATATGGTACAGAGTGATTCCTCAGAAAATATTTACAGAAGTGACTGACCAGAACCAGTTAGTCACCCCAAGCTACAACATACTGAATAATTTTATTTCTTTTAATTTTAAAAAAAGTTTTAGTTAAAAATTGAATTTTATGAGTGTTTTTTTCTTTCTGCAAATACATCTGTATATCACCTGTGTGTCTGGTGCCTGTAGAGTCCATAAGAGGGAGTTAGAACCCCTGGAACTGGAGGTATAGATGGTTGTGAACCTCTACATGGTGCTGGGAGTCAAATCTAGGTCCTCTGGAATAATAGCCAGTGTTCTTAAACACTGAACCATCACTCCAGCCTCTTGAGTGGCTGAACTGCATGGTTGAATCAAATTTAACAAAAACAAATTACAATTCTTGCCTTTGGAAAAGGTTAAATTAAAAACTAAACTTTAAATACAGGGTCATTTTGATTTTGTTCGTGCTTGTATTACCGGCATTATGATTGTGAGTCACATTTGTTCCTCATGGGTGTGATACACTACACGGCTCTCTTTGCCCGATTTTAAAATGATCACCCCTGGTACTGGAGAGATGACTCAACAGTTAAGAACACTGGCTGCTCTTGCACAGGACAGTGGTTCCACTCAGAGCACCCACCTGGTGGCTTTTATTGTCAGGTATTCATGTGTGATCTCAGGGAATAGAGGTCAAACTGTCCTGCTTCTCTGACAATGTTGCTTTTGAGCCAGCCCTCCAGGGTCTTAATGATCAGTCCAGAGTGGGTCATAGTGACCTAGGGTGGTGGCTCTGCTCACAAGCGGTCCTGGGAGCCTATCCGTGGAGACAGAGTGGTCCAGGTGCATATTCTCTGAGTGTTTTGCTTTTCCAAGCGACCCCAGCTCCACATTACCCTCAGTCAGCTCTTTTCTAACCTACTCACATCCTGCTTTGCTTAACCCTGAGCCATTAACTTCCTCTACCAAGCAAATACTGTACAATGAGAAAAACTTATGGATGCTGCCTGAACATATTTTTTCAGTTCTAAGTTACTATAAAATCTATTGAGGGACATTGTTGACTGAGCTTCACGAGGCCCTGTTTTAATCATTAAATATATTTTCATATCTTAGTAGATTTATTTTATTATTGAATTTATGCATAGTATATTATATATCTATATATAATATACAAATATATTACATACAATATAGTATAATATAAATATATTATATATTATATAAATTATAATATAATATTAATATATAATGTATTATAATATATATAGAGAGAGACTGATGATAAAAATATTCCATTCTATAACCTGTTATCGAACCAGTATCTATAATATATATACCTACACTTTATATTTTTTAGTGTTAAAATTGGGGAGAAGCTCAAAAGCCAGCAAAAAAGCCCACCTTCCCACGTCCATCTAAAGATGAAAAGAGAGTAAAACATTTTTATGCCTGATCGTGTTTGCTGGGTCTCTTAACAAATATGTTTGTAAATCTGCTGAACTGCTATAACTCAAGGGAATGTTTCCTGGGACATCAAAGTGTCTTATGCATGAGAATGATTATCAGTCCCAGGCATGGCTAGAAAGGAAAAGACTAAGACGGCATGGGGGTCTTGACCATGAGAAGCCAGAGTGTCCTGTTTCCTGCTCACTTCTGAACTAAGTGGGTCATAGAGGGGCAGCGCCAAGCAGCCCCTCACTTGGCAACGTTAACAGCACTGAATAAGTCCTTGCAAAACAACCTAGGGGACACCAATGCATCTGGAACTCGGAACCAAGACAAGGCTCTGCCTGGGGAGGAGGAGGTGAGATTCTGAGTTGAGCTTCCCGCATGACTGGGTGGATAGGATTGTGTAGCAGCATCTTCAGAAGGGCATGCTTAGCTGTGGGCTTTCCTGGAACTCTCATGCCAGAGAAATCAATGTGGTCAGACCGTATGCGTGCGAGCCATCCTGGAGGATGGAGTAGGATGGAGAAATGAACCATGGCCCTTGAACAGTTTGGGTTTTGCTGACTACAGATATACAGAAGATGCAAGTCAAGAATGGGTGCTGGCCTTGGGCCTTCAGCCTGGACCCCGAGAGCTAGTCAGTGAGGTCAACCCACACAGCCTGTTCTCCAGTCTGGACACCGTTGTTTCTGTTTTCAATAGCTGTCCTGATTACTTTAGGAAGCGGGTTCAGGGCAAAATAATAATGAAGTCCAGCCCCAGACAGTTTTCTGCAGGAATGATCTCTAAAGCTGGGGAGAGTTAAGGCTCTCGGAGGAAGCGGAGACTAGCAATCTGTTTTAGCAATCTATTTCAAAGTATGTGACCCCCAATGACCAACCCAGTCTATGTTCTCGCAGCATTCACCTCCGCTTCTCCCTTCACAAGTGTGCTCCCACCTGTGATTTCAAGCTTGAAGCAGTTTTCTTTTTTAAACAGAAATGAACTAGGCAAGTGCTATTCATTGGCAAGGAATAAGCCCAGGGAACCTGTTTGCAAACAAGAGGCGTCCGTGAGGATTTACTGAATCAGAGTCTCCTAAGTGTCCTGCTCCCCACAGGTGCTTGCTATGTGGATGGTTTACTCTGACTCCACATGTTCTGTTAGTTTCTCATGCTTGTTCTTAAACACACCGAGCAGAGGGCTTATCTGGTCCACTCTGATTCACAGCAGGTGGGTATGACCTCCTTGTAACAGGTTTAGTGAAAGATTGGAAGACTTATAGACACATTTGCTGTGTATCTGCTTGTATAACGGATCTGATAAACAAAGGACAGTAGTGGCCACTACAAACAAAACATTTCATCATCTCCAAGTTATGTATTTATTTAACACCTCTGTGGAATAACATTGAATCTCCCAATGGGTGGCTTCTCCAGTTCCAACTGATGCTGTATAACTTTCCTCATAAGTACATAAAATAAAGCTGTACACATCAAGCAATGGTCTCATAGATTTGATGGACAGCCAGGAGACACTCCCACTCGCCTCCCAGATGAACCCCTGTAAAGATATCTCATCAAGTTCAGTAATCAATGTTCCCATCTGCTGCCTGGTTTGTGGATAAGACCCAAGCTCATAAAACACAAAGGGCCTGATAAAGACAAGTTCCCCCGAAATGCCACACAGGGACAGGCTGGTTTCTACCAGTTGTCAACAACACAGAATGTCTTGGAAGATTGTACAACTTACAGTAAAGTAAAGATGCTCTCACACATGCAGCCTGGATAGTTTATGTACCTAGGTTGTCCTAGGGGGTGATTCCCACTCCAACTCCAGTCCCTAAACCTCAGTTTAGGAGGCAATTAGCTTTACCCCTCACTTCTTGCAGATTGATGGACACTTAACTTTTTCATTCCTGATAGTCTCCAAAATCTTAAAGTACCAGCATGAATAAAGTAACTTCATTTGACCCACTTGCACATGTCTAAATGATAGGCTGACCTCAACTCACCGCATCCATCAATGTCATATGACAGGAAGTCTGCACATGCACAGGAGGCCCCCTTGTGTGGAATATCACCTTTTTCTGCTAGGTGTTGAGGGGATCTCCGGTACTGGCAAATTGTGCTTTCCTATGGCCCAGAGTCCAAATCTGACCAGACGTCTGACCCCCAGCATGTGATGCTTATGGGCAATAGGAATGATAATAAATATTAGGGCATGAAAAAAAGCCCTGTTCTTTCCACATGTTTGGGACTGTATTCATCTCCCTCCCTTCTACAGCTAGTGAAGTCAACATGTGGTTTAAAGGCCCCCTTGGGTACACATTTGGGGATGAAGCCAAGTCTCCTTACTCCATGAGATAATGATGTATAAACATTTGCTTTGCAAATGCCTTTATGTTAATTTCCTGTGTTATATTTATAGGCTGTAATGCATGTGGTGGGTTGGTACTACGTGTACAATATAACCATTCATTGCCAAGGCAGTGCTTTCCCAGGTAACCTGACTGCAAGCTCTGTTTCAGACAAACACTGCATTCATGAAGTTTTTTTTTCAACCATATTATGCTTGTTCTTGTAAATGCAATGCAATAGAAAGCACTGGGCTGTGTATTTTTTTTTAAGGACTAGGGTGTTCTCTACAGGATGTAAAGAGGATATTTAACAAATTGCCACACTAAGATCTAAGCCAACCTTTGTGGAAGATTTCTGTTAAGGTTCTTCCAGTGTCTGCCAGGATAAATTGACAATAATCACATCATATCTTTGAAAACAATTGGTGAAATTATTATACTTTAAGTAATATTATTGTGACTCTCTATAAATGTGTGGTCATATTTTCTTAAAAAAAAAAAAAAGCAAAAATACATTTCTTTGTAAGGTAATTGGATAGAGGGCCCAAGACTCTTTGGCATTCTGCTACTTTTAAGACTGAGTAGATAAATGCAGGTAAGCTCTCTAGATGCAAGCCAGGTTTGGTACAAGGGACTCTGGGGTTTGTAACCCCACACCAAAAGGATGAGGCAAGTAGGACTGAGGTTTGTATTGGGTGGAAGCCAACGTATAAGGAAGGAAACAATATAAGATGTGGGAATTTTACATGGTTTCCTTCCAGAACAAGGTAAGACGTTGACAAATCACCAGGAGCTAAATCAGAGAAAGGATTTCATAGAGGCACTATGGATCTTGTCTGGAGCCAAGCAGGAATTTATCAGAAGTCAGTATCTTCAGGCATCATTTCTAAGTTCCCAAAACTAAGCCTGGCCTCTTGCCTCTTGTCTCCCTACATCCTGCCCTCTGATGCCCAACTAGACACACATATAACTTCACAATTGAGTTGGCCTATTTACCTGTTTCCCTCTATCACACTTCCTCTGTGAGGGAAGGTGGAAACTGAACTCATTCACTGTCTTGTTCTTAACATCTCACCTAACGGAGAATTAAGATAAATGATTGCAGGTGAGTGAGTGACTAGAACTTTGCAGTAGGCTGCACAGGGCTCAGGCCCACATGTGCCCTACAAGGGATCTGTCTTCGTTAGGCTTTCATTGCTGTGAAGATACATGACAATCAAGGCAACTTTTATAAAAGAAAACATTTAATTGGGGCTGGCTTACAGTGTCAGAGGTTCAGCATGGTAGCCTGTCTCCACCATGACACACTTCCTTCAACAAGGCCACACCTACTCCAACAAGGTCACACCTCCTAATAGTTGCCACTTCCCACAGGCCAAGCATATTCAAACCACCACAGGGGCTCATAATTATTGATCCTAATTAGGGGTTTAGCCCACTGTTCAGGTAGGGTGATCACTGGAATAAGAGCCACGTGTATATCACAGCCCAAACCCAGACACCTGTAAGTATCTGCAAAAAAGATTGGCCCTTTAGCTGTGTGTTCCTGGATGCTTTCTGGCTGCCCTGCCCGTCAGGTCTCCCAAGCGCAGCTTTGTTCTTCCTTTGCAGGCAGTATCTGAGCTCTTTCCTAGCACTGTCCTATCTTCCCTATGTCTGCCTGCTTGGCCACTCCCACACAAAGTCTCTAGTGGCCCATGACTGAATGTGTGCCGGGGGTCAAGGATGGGACGGGAGGGTGGAGAAGAAGTTGCAAGCACTGAAGGCTACTGGGATAAAGGTGACTGGGGACCAGAGAAAACAAGTTAAAAGAATGTCCATATTTAAGCACTTGGGGAGAAAGTTTACAGATGGGGTGAGGAGATACCCGGAGCATGGAGAAATGTTCCTTAGGCCTGCCCCTGGGCATTCTGTCCTTCTCTATCATGGAGATTCTGAAACAGTCACACATTTGTTCATGACAGTGTGCTGAGGGGCATTCGTGGTTGATACAGAGCAGATCATCCTGAGTTCTTGTACTATGAGCCTTCTCCTTTGGAGTAGGCTGCTGTCAGCATGTGACACAAACCCAAACGGACACAGCTACTCCACGCCAGTGAACCTTAGCTTACACCAGTTTGATTTTCCTAGACATTAAAGAAAACTGAAGAGTTTACCAGGAGAATATGTCTTCCCTTTCTTTATAAGATTGTTCTGCCTGTTGAAGGACCAAGAAATGTGGTCCCCAGTTCAGAATATATTAAAATCTGAGCATCCTCTGCCCAGGTGCCTGCCCAGTGCAGTCTGAAGTGCTGTTAGCATGTGCACCTCAAATGTGAGCAGAGAGTACTGGCTGCCAAAGTACTTCCAGAGAGCACTATATACATAGATACAGACCCAGGCTCTCCCTGCTTAGCTTCTGAGAGCAGATGAGACAGACACGTGTTCAGGATGATCATCCCTGAAAGCATCCCCATGGGTAACATTGTAAAGACTGAGAAGGTTTTATGTATATGTGTATGTGTATGTGTATATGATATATATATAATATATATGTATATATATATGTATGTATGATATGTGTATGTATGTACATGCATGTGTATGTATATATGTATATATATATATATATATATATATACATATATATATATATATATGTGTGTGTGTGTGTGTGTATTCATATAACAACAATGAATGAACAAAGAGGCCATGAATTTTAAAAATAGCAAGAAGAGGTATAAGGGAGGGTTTGGAGGGTAGAAAGGAAAAATGATATTCATTCAAGATTAAAAGAAAAATTAAAAAGAGAGAGAGAGAAAGACTATTTCTATTACTAACAATTACTTTTATTAGGGACAACAAGCAGATGCAATAGAAAATCACTAGGAAAACTCTAAGGTGGCCATTGCCTCTTGCAGGGCATGAATATGTTTTGTCCCTCCAAAACTAAAGCTGAAGTCTAAACTCAGTATGAAGGGAGAATTTTCTGACTGTGGTATTCAGAGATAGAGCCTTTGGCTAGGTTACGACATGAGGCTGGAGGGTTGAGTCCCATGATTGAATCCCAGTGGTTTTATAAACACAGAGAGACTAGATTCACAGTTATCCACTGTTCTGACCTCTAGGCAATGCCGTTCCAGTACACCCCCAGAGAGATGCCACCTCCAGTTCACACCTCTGGAGCCAAAGCACCATTGCAGCCTCTGACGTTTCTAGACAGTACTGTGGGCCAAGCACTCACTGTGAGCCAAAATAAGCTTTTCTGGAAAAACTACAGAATACTGTAATTTGGATCTTTAATGTCTTGTTGTCCTCATGTTAAATGGCTGTGCCCCAGAATGACCACTGGAGAGCAGCAGACACTTTAAGGGGGTGGAGCTTTGTGGGACATCCTTAGCACACTTCAGGGAGGAGTGACCTCAGAGAGGATTGTGTCACTCTGTTCCCTCCCTCTCTTTCTTTATGCTTGTAAACAGGCTTGCTCTGCCACGTGATCCCCATGGTACCGTTGGGCACTCCGTAACGTAACACACTTTCATTCATTTCTACTTTCTTGGACTCAGCATTCCTGCTTCCTAGAGAACAACACTGTGCCAAGGACCAGGCTAGGCTAGCTCGGGGTTCCTGAGAGAAGGGGTGTTGGGGAGTAGCAAAAACAAGTGAATCGAAGTCAAATCATGGGTCCAAGATGGTGGTCTGTGTTGTACTCAGGATAGTTTCCAGACTGCTCGTTCTCTGTGCTCTGCTCTGCTCTAGACAGCCTTTTCTTGCTGTTCTAAAAACTCTCTGGTTGAGACAGCTAGCTTTCTGCTCAAGCTAGTAAAAATTTTAAAAGCTCTTTGGATAGTTCATAGGTTTTCTGACCTAAGTCAGAAAAGTTGATAAAAAAAAAAAAAAATTCTTGGATCTTCCTACCAAGTCAGAAATCCTGTTAGAAAAATGTTAAAAGTAATTTTTGGGTTTTCCAATCAAAATCAGAAATCCAGAAAAAAAAATTCTAAAAGAGCTGTGTTTGCTTTTCAGACAGCCTTCTCTGGATAGCTGCTAGGAAACATTCTGAAAGAGCTGTGTCAGCTCTCTACGTGATTCTTGGTCAGGAATTGTATTAGAAAAAATTTCTAAAAGAGCCGTGTTTTCTCTCTCTATGGATTCTCCAACTAAAATCAGAAATTCTGTTAGGAAAATTCTTGAAGAGATGTTTTCGATCTCCAAAGATCTCCAGACAGCTCAGCTCTCACTAGAAAAACGTTCTAAAGAAGAACTGCTTTGCCCTCTGCTAGCACATCTCATGCAGACCAAAATCCCAGGTTTTTATTTACATATCAATTCTGCTATTTATTCCAGATTCCCTTTTGATTATCCTATGAATTATCCTGTGACCCCAGACCCTCAATTCTTAGGAGACAGCAAGCATATTTTTTATTTTTTAAAATTGCAAAATAATTCAGAGATCTGCCTACCTTTGTAAACATAGTTGGGTGGGGCCTTGTCCTGAGATTTCCGTTTCAACCACAACTGCCCCGAAGTTTATTCTGCCCCATGCTAACCTTGAACTCAGAAATCTGCCTGCATTTGTATCTGCCTGTTTTTGTATCTTTTGGACAAGCTTCTCAAAGTGTAGCTGCCTTTGTTCCTTTAGATCTGTGAAGGTTTTTATAAAATTCATATTGCATCCTTATATTTTTGCATAGTTGAGAAAGTATATATTTTTGAACCCCTGTTTTTTGAGTTATTTCTCACAGCCTTAAGGGCTGTCCTAAAGGCCCAGGTGTTTACTGTTTTGCTGAGACATGATCACACCTTTGCCTACCGACTTCATGCTGTCTCTGATTATCATGGAGTCATTCATTGGAGATTGGTTTTGATTCAATTGGGAATTTGTGTGTCCAGACACTGAAGATCCTTGTCCCCAGTTGGTTTTTGATTGATCAATAAAGATGCCAACAGCCAGTGACTGGGCACAGAGCAGGATACTTAGAGTTGTGCTGTCGAGGATGCAGAGAGGAACAAGCAGAATTGCCATGATTCAGGATAGAAGGATGAGACACAGGAGTGACAGAAATTAAAGCCAACCCAACCATGTGAGACTTTGGATAAATGGCTACTGGCCACTTGCCCAATTGGGCCTGGGGTAGCAGGGGAGGGTTTAGGAGTGACCAGCCTTTAAGGTAGCCAAGGCGTTTTAAAAATAAGCTAGTGTCTCTGTGTGTGTGTGTGTGTGTGTGTGTGTGTGTGTCTTTCATTCACGGATCCAAGATAGCTCAGTGGTGGGTGTGCACATGCAATCTACTAGGAGCCAAAGCAATTAAGCAAAAACTTACTGCTATAGTCATTAATGTTAACAGGGAGGACATTCCTTGGAGGAACTCAAATATATGTACATTATTATACAAACAAGCCTTATGTCCACAACAGCCATTGACACTCCTGGAGGCCCACGCCTGTTAGCCCTGTCCCGGGGCAGGAATCATGTCATTGTGTCCCTACCAAGGCCATGCTGAACTTGGCAACACTATAACAGTAGAAAGCCATGGTGCTGAGAGTAAAGATGCAGACCACACTCATCAAAGACACCACTCTGTCCCCTGGCCACTGTCGTCTGGTGGAGGAAGAAGGACAGACTATATAGGTGCTTTGCAGAAGCATCTGTATGTGAGGATGGGACAGTGCCTTTAAAGAGGTCTCCCCAAATTAGCATAGCTCTAGGATTTGCTCACTTTTTCATGTCCATCAGAGCAGGTCATTTTGCATTTCAATTTATTTCTGTGATAACCACTCCCTGTCCGTCTGCATTTGCTCTTCTGCCACCATGTGAGTGCGAGTCATTGTAGCATATATTTAGATTACCTGGATTAGTCAATAGCCCATGGTGTACTGGGATGAAGTTGGGATTTTATAGAAAGAGGTTATATTGTTAGGGTTATGCTCTTGGAAGGGTAGTGGCACCCCAGTCCTTCCTTCCTCTCTGTGTATGTTTTAGTTTCTTTCTGCTTCTGTGGGGAAAAAAATGACAAAAAGCAGCTTAGAGGAGAGAGGGTTCATTTGAATTACACATCCAGGTCAGAGTCAACCACTGAGGGAAGCCAGGGCAGGGAATCAAACAGGAGCTTAAATAGCAACCATGAGAAACACTGCTTTCTGGATGGCTCCTGGCTCATGCTCAGCTAGTTTTCTATGCTTATCTCGCAGCTTGGGGACCAGTTGACCTAAGGAATGATGCCACCCACAGTGGGCTCTGCATTCTTATATCAATTAACAATCAAGCCAGTTCTTCCATGGACAAGTCCACAGACCAATTAAGTCATTTTCCAGGTGATTCTAGGCTGCATCAAGTTGACCGTTAATGTTAACTAGGAAGCTTCCTTGTGGCTATAAAATGGGCAGCTTCCTCTTCTACATTCATCCACCATGATCTCACTAGAGGACTGAAGGTGATGGGACAAAGTAAGCACTGATTGAAACCTCTGAGACCTTCAGACAACACAAACCTTTCTCCTTATAAGTTGAATCCTTCAGATGTCTTATTATAGTAACAGAAACTTGTAATTATATAAATTAATTACACAGTGTTCCAGCTTTTAATTCTCTGCTTTTTTTTCCATTGTCAAGAATATAGTCTGACAAAGACTTTGATAATTGCTAAGTTCCTTGTCTTTAGTGATCATTTTTCTTCTTTTTTTACATTCTGGGACATTGTTTTATACTTTCTTAGTGTGTCTTCATGTGTTAACTGAACCCCTGCCTGTGTGTGGGAGTTCCTTCCACCCTTAACTCCCTTTGAGAGCATCTCTCCAGATGCTGTCATTCACAGCTTGAATTTGGTGCTTGTTCACCAAGCCTCCAGCTCCCAACATCTCTGTCTGTTACCCTTATCACTACTGAAATTTTATAGTTTGTGCATGGTAAAATTATAGTCTTTGTATTTTTAGGGTTATCTCATTAAAAGTGAGTAGGGAAAGAAAGACTAAAATATTTGAGAGGCTCATAGCATATTTTTTCTTCCTAATGAAATCCATATTCCTCTTCCTTTACTCAGTGGTTAGCCTCTTTGTGTGGGAGAAGAACCATGTAGTCAAGGGGAGAGCAGGGGTGTGTAAGAGCATGGCAGGTGTTCCAGGTCCCTGAAACCTGAAGCCTCAAGACTTTCCATGTCAGTAACCTTCTCCTTTCAAATCGTACTGTATTCCTTTCTCTCTTTCTTTCTCTCTTTCTCTCTTTCTCTTTCTTTCTTTCTTTCTCTCTTTCTCTCTTTCTCTCTTTCTCTTTCTTTCTTTCTTTCTTTCAAGTTCAATACACACTCAGGTGATACCCCAGGATTCTATGTCTATTGTGGAATGTTCCATGGCAGATGGGATGCTATCAAGGTATGAATTCAAATGGACTTGGTTGGGTGATGGGTAGAGAATGGGGATATCCTTTCTGCTCATCAGCTATTTTGTTTATTTATCTATAAAATGTCAGTGAGCAAATAAAATACAGTTATTATTGGAAGATTTGGGGGTTTTCTGAATCCTTCTCATAGAGGACTCAGTCCTCTGGGAATCATTGGAAATTCTCCCATCTCAAGATATCCAGTTGAAAAAGCAGCACGCCTTTATTTGTGTGATGTGATGCTTAATCTCAACTTCCATTCACGTAGACAGTTTGACCTGTGACATGCAAAAGGGTATTTCCCATAGACTCCTTAGAGTGTGTAAACCGAAGAGCAAGTTTTTCTTGAGAATCAGTGAGTTGATGACTGAGAAGACAGGGTCTCCCTGAAACAGGGTGTTGGCTACTTCATGTGAAAATTTTAAAGATGGTCTGAGTAGCCAAGAAACTCCCCCCAGTGTTGACTGAATGAGGCAGCTATATATTTTTATTTCAATTCTTTCTTTCTTTTTAAAATAAAGTGGCATGTGTGTGTGTGTCTGTGTGTGTGTGTGTCTCTCTCTGTGTGTGTGTGTGTGTGTGTCTCTGTGTGTGTCTCTGTGTGTGTGTGTCTGTCTGTGTGAGGGTATGTACACTGTGAGCCCACAAGGACCAAAAGTGTCAGATGATCTTGGGGCAGTGCTAACAGGCAGTTATGAGCCACCTAACATGGAGGCCAAGAATCAAACCTCAGTTCTCTAAGAAGCATTCCATGTTCTTTTAAATTTTTTATTTATTTATATTTTCTTTTGATACTTCACTGCTGAGTTACCTGTCCAGCTCCCAGTATTTCATATCTTAATAGTTTTTTTTTTAGTTGAGGGTGTGTATTCTCAGCTGTCATTTTTTAAAGTATATGTTCCTTACAAAACATTTCAAAGGGATGTTTGCGATTTACCAGAGACCAGTTTGTCTAAATTCTTAGAACTAAAAGTAAGTAGGAACTCCTTAAATATGGTTAAACAAGTGGAGACAAGTTTACCCTTTTCTTGGTAAGTTTAAGTTTTCATGGAAATGAGAAGTAGGAGTTGATTCTCTGGGTATTTCCAGAATGGTAAGAACTTTATCTCTCTCTCTCTCTCTCTCTCTCTCTCTCTCTCTCTCTCTCTCTCTCTCTTTTTGGTTTTTCGAGACAGGGTTTCTCTGTGTAGTCCTGGCTGTCCTGGAATTCACTCTGTAGACTAGGCTTGTCTTGAACTCCGAAATCCACCTGCCTCTGCCTCCCAAGTGCTGGGATTAAAGGCATGCGCCACCACCGCCGTCAGAACTTTATCTCTTAGTGTACAATTTCCTCTAGGTGTGCTGGAGCCTCAAAGAAAAGTTCCACAGAGACAAATAAACTAACATAAGATGACATGACATTTAATGATGTCAACTTCTTTTAAGATTTAATTTTTTTATTTTTTGATAGCATGTCTGTTTTTGCCTTACTCATTTATTGCGTGTGTGCATGCATGCACACATGCAGGTGCAAACATGCCACCGTAACAGCTGGGAAGTGGAACGACAACTTGCAGGAGTCAATTTTTTCCACCATGTGGGTCTTGGGACCCAAATTCAGGTCACCAGGCTTAGTGGCAGATACCTTTACTTTTCTGAGTCATTTCAGCAGTCTCCTAATTTTTATTTCCTGTACATGTGTTTGTGCTTGAGTACTGTGTGTACCACATACATAGAGGTGTCCATGATAGCCAAAAAAAGCATCAGAGTCTCTGGAACTGAAGTCACAGGACATAGGAGCCATCTGGTATGGGTGCTGAGAACCAAACTTAGGTCCTAAGAGCACCGAGTGTTCTCAAGCGTGGAGCCATCTCCTCTGCCCTAGGAAAATAAATTTCTTAATATAAAGAGTTTTTTTCCCCTTGATTTTTGAATTCTCCTTTTCTAGAAAGAAACATTTAAATTGTAGGCTAAGGTGTAAGATGTAAGAAACAGAAATATGTCAACTGAAATAATTTCAAACATAGCTGGATAGCAGAGGCAGAACAAGTTTACAAAATTAAAAAAGACTGAAGATTCTTCTCAGAGCCCAGCTTGGAGCCAGTAATGAACACTGATTAGTTTTCTGATTGTAAGAGAAGTTTGTACTAGCCTGGACATTCACCATAAATCAAACCAGATCTTTAGTAGAGCATGCAAAAGTCTAATAAATAATTCAGATATCTGTGAAGGAATTTGGTTGTTTATTCTAAAACAAGCAGTTACATGTAGAAACAGGAACATGGCAGATACCATAGACACCTGGGAAGCTGCTTTCAAATCTTTGTGACCAATAATTAGACTGAATCTTTGATGAAACAAACAAAATTGAAGAAAGACCAGCAGTGGTTAGAGTCTTCCAGTGAGAACTGAGTTCATTCAGTATCTGACCCAGTAAAGCTGAAATACAGGCCCTCCAAGTTCAACCTCAAATGCTCATGAAAATGTCCTTGTAATAATTAACACATGAAAGGCAGAACCAAGGCATTTATTCATTGGTAGACTGTGGTAGGTGACAAGCAAGCTTGGTGCTTAATTTTGTAGACGAAGCTCCACTAATTATAGGTTGGTTTCTTGGTTTCCATTTTTTTTTTTTTTTTTTTTTTACTTTGTTGCTTTTGTGCCTCAGAGGCAGCTGGACTGTTGTCATCCCATGTCCTGCAAAGGAGAAACTACTTCTTACCTTTACCGAAAGAGTTTGCCAAACTCCACCCTTAACCAACAATGAAAAGATCTGAACCAATATAAAACACACATCCCCTTTCTCTACCTTGTGATCTTGGGCACAGGCTTTGCGAGCAGGAAGACATTCCCTTGTTGTCTGCTAGAGTTAGGGTCCTGAATTCATCTTACGGGCCCAGGTGCTTCGGCCTTGCTTCCTAGCTTGACACTACTGAATGCTGGTGGAACCTTTAAGAGACTAAACCCGCTGTGGGGGGACTTCAAGTCATTTCGGCATGCCTTAAAGAGAACTGGGGGGTGTGGGGGGGGAAGAACTCCAGTCTCTTTCTTCTTTGCTTTCTCACCATAGATGAGAGCTGTTTTGCTTTAACACACCTTTTTCATCATGTACCACTCAAGTGTGCACACACATACAAACACACACCTACCCCACCCACTCCCCCAAAAGACCTAACTGACTTGACTGTGGATGTGAACCTCTTAAAATGAACCTTTCTTCTTGCTGACTGTCGCAGGCTTTTCCTGTAGTGCTGGAACTGTAAGTAAGGCACCGTCTCTAATTCTTCAGTTGTGAAGAACTTCTTTGCTTTTGGGCTTCGAGTTCATTGCTGAGATATTACCATACTTGTTTCTAAGCTTACAGACACTACGTCGTCCAACTTCCGGCTTTAAAATCCAAATTCGAGGGTGTGCGTATACTTGACGCAAGGCAGTGTGCTTAAACTGCATTCCTGGGAACTGGCAAGTTATTGCTTTAGGCCAGGGTAACTCGATTTCCCTGTGTTGTCACTGTCTTAGGACGGAACCCTTCTACTTTTCTGGCTCATGATAGGTTGCTTGTAGTTGGCAAATACAGTCTGTCTCCTGGAATTGTTTCTACAATTTGATGTGAGTGAGATTAAAAAAAATATGTTAAAAAAAAAACTTGTCAAAATCAAAGTGGTATTTAGAACTATTTAATTAAATAGGACTATTGGAATCCAAACAAGGAATATTTTCAGGAGTCAAAATCGAATTATCGTATATTTACAGAGCGTTTTCTGTGAGAAAAACAATGGCATCAAGCTAAAGGGAAGAAAAACTCTTGTCCTGCTGCTCAATGGCCTGAGCCCAGCTGGGGTCAGGGCACCCTGCAACTGTCATGCGCCACCATGTAGACATGCCTGTCCCTCTCTGAAGTCTGCCTTTCTAACCTTCTGAACTTCGGTTCAGTGGGACTTTCCAGTTCACAGGCAGAAAGCTGCCTCTGCAGTTGGCTGTCCCCCAAGCATGATCTTAGTTGCATGAGAGACCCAGAAGGCTGTGCATCCAATTTTCCCGTGGAGTGGATGATTTAAAGTGCTGCCTCGGGGCGCTCCTTGGCAGGAGAAAAGCAGTTAGAAACAAATTCTCTGCTGAGAACACCCGGTTATCAGCAGCCATTCATAACACCACGTCTGTGCTTTAAAAGCCTTCATTAGGAAGGCAAAGGGAGGTGCCGAGTCCTCTGCAGCCTGTTCCGCCTTTGGAATTCATAGGCGGCACACACACAGGCTCCGCGGTTCCACTGCTGTTGATTTCTTTAGAATCCTCTTCTTCCTAAATGTCCAAAAGTATTAGAATGCTTTCTGTGGATCCTTTCCTTTTATATAGCACACTCGTGCTTCTGACAGTTTGCCAGCATTTTTTACTCTTCCAAAATTCAAACAGATAAGCAGGAAGTCCCAAAGAATAGGGCATAAAAGATTATTCCTCTAGTATCTTAATCACAGGCGGTGTGTAAGCAAATTCACTTTATAAGGACAGATGGGTAAGTAAAGAAGTGGAATGGTGTAGATGCTTTATATCATATTTTCCTACGGGTTTATAATTTTTCATGTGATATACTACTGTTTAGTTTAACAGTGACTTGATCTCAGTAAGTTCCATGGACACTGTCATTTCTTTTTAATTTCTTCAAAATGACTTGATTCTCTCCAAACGTATTTATCTGCAAAGCAAGTGTCCTTTTGGGGTTCTTTTTTTCCCCAACACAGTTTTTTTGACTGTTTGAGAATTTCACATAATATTCCCTGATCATTCACTTCTATGTTCTCCCAGATTGGTCTCCAACCCTTGTAACCTCTCCCTTGATCTCCCCCAAAAGAAGGAAGAAGAGAAGGAGGAAGAGGAAGAAGAGGAGGAGACAGAGGAAGAAGAGGAGGAGAAAGAGGAAGAGAAGGAGAAAGAGGAAGAGGAGGAGGAGGAAGAGGAAGAGGAGAAAGAGGAGGAGGAAGAAGAGGAAGAAGAAGAGGAGGAAGAGGAGGAGGAAGAAAAGAAAGAAGAAGAGGAGGAAGGGGAGGAGGAAGAGAAGGAGGAGAAGGAGAAGGAGGAAGAAGAGGAAGAGGAGGAAGAGGAGGAGAAGGAAGAGGAGGAGGAGGAAGAGAAGAGGAGGAGGAGGAGGAAGAAGAGAAGATGAGGAGGAGGAGGAGGAAGAGAAGAGGAGGAGGAGGAGGAGGAAGAGAAGATGAGGAGGAGGAGGAAGAGGAGGAGGAGGAGGAGGAAGAGAAGATGAGGAAGAGGAGGAAGAGAAAGAGGAGGAGAAGGAGGAGGAGGAAGAAGAGAAGATGAGGAGGAGGAGGAAGAGAAAGAGGAGGAGAAGGAGGAGGAGGAGGAGGAGGAGGAGGAGGAGGAGGAGGAGGAAGAGAAGGAGGAGGAGGAAGAGGAAGAAGAGAAGATGAGGAGGAGGAGGAAGAGGAGGAGGAGGAGGAAGAGAAGATGAGGAAGAGGAGGAAGAGAAAGAGGAGGAGAAGGAGGAGGAGGAAGAAGAGAAGATGAGGAGGAGGAGGAAGAGAAGGAGGAGGAGAAGGAGGAGGAGGAGGAGGAGGAAGAGAAGGAGGAGGAGGAGGAGGAGGAGGAGGAGGAGGAGGAGGAGGAGGAGAAGCAGTCATGAGGCCAGGCTGGATCAAGATTCTTTATAAAGGGCTATTTTCTTCTTAAATAGGTGCAACAGGAGAGAGCTTTACAAGTTGATTCCTTTTTTTCCTGACAGTATTTCACAGATCTAACCCAGAACTTTCTCAACCACTCAGCCTGGCCTTTCTATCCTTTTCTCCATTCACCAGGTTCGCAGCTCATGTCCCAGGATTGTTCTAGATTTTGTCTGCTGGTCTCTCTCTGGGTGCTTCATCTGGTGTACCCCCCCCCCCAGGGTGCCTTCTCCTGTGTTGTTTCCCTTTGTTCCTTTGCCTGTGTTTGTTGCAATGTCTTTCAATGTCTTCTCTGAAGTGTGACTCCTGTCTCTGACACAGCCTGCATCCAGACACCTCCTCTGCAGCTTATTACACCTGTCCCTTGAATGCTGAGTTAAAATCTGCGTCTCTCTAAGATGGTGGTTGTGACTGCTTCCTCTTCTCTATCCACTGAAGTTCAGGATAAGAGTCTCTTGTTGGCTCCTGCCTTTTTCTCAGTGAGGTACACCAAGCGACTCTCAGGTGCCACCCTAAAGGATTCTCAATTGTATCTCTCCGCTTCCATTGCTCAATCAGTAAATTTAATCTCCTGAGACAGTTGAAAGACAGCCTTGCCTCTCAGATCATCCCTACTTTTCACGTGACTTCCAGCCCACCTCCTACTCCCTGATGTTGCCACTCCCAGCCAGTCTTCCTGGAGACCTCTGAGCACTTTCCCCAGGCAGAAATCCAAACATACCACATTTTCATCAATTCTTACAGCCACAGAGAATAAATCTCAACGCAAACTCATAGCCAGGGTCTGCCCTACAGCTGGGTCCCACTCACTCTCTTTCAGATCTTATTTTCTTTTTATCATGCTTAACTTCTCTGAGGATCCTGGGCTTTTTGAATAGGAGCACAGCCTTTCTCAGTGTGCCTTGCTTTGCAATCTCTGCTCCTCACTCAGACTCCTGACTCTTGTTTGAAGAATGCTTATCCTTGTTCTTTGAGTCCTTAGAGTCCTATCAATATCCATGAGCAAAAATGTCCTTTGAGCCTCTCTAGCTCTCAATGCATTCACATCCGACGGACAGGGGGACATTCTCTATCCAATTATGTATCTACTTTATTCTTTGTATTTTTGGGAGTGTGTGTGTGTGTGTGTGTGTGTGTGTGTGTGTGTGTGTGTGTGTGTGATGTGTGTGTGTGTGATGTGTGTATTGTGGGGGCTTTGTGTGTGTGCAGGATGTACATGTTGTATGTGTATGGTTGTGTGCTTATGAGGGATTGTGTGTTGTGTGTGTAGTTGTTTGTGGGAGGGTTGTATGTGTGATGTGTGTGGTGTAGGGGCTTTGTGTGTGTATGACGTATGTGTTGTGTGTGTGTTTGTGTGTTTGTGGGGGGTTGTGTGTGTGTGTGTGTGTGTGTTTGCACATAGTCCTGTGTATTTAAGTGAGGGCCTCACCCATAGGCAATTTTCCGTTTCTCTCCATCTTCAGCCCTCTACTTATTGCAAACCCTATTGGTTTGTAGCTGTTTCTCCCTTAACTTAGCTAACATCCCCGTTCCCTCTTGTTAATTTCTTAGAACCGACTTTTTGTTTAGCTGCTTCCCAATCACCACTGCTTCCCTGTCTCTAAGCCCAGCAGACTACATTTCAACTAAGCCTTGCAATTACACACAAGTTTCGTGGTGCGGATGTGAGCCAAATGTCTATTGAATTTATTTTAATAGGATGGATAAAATTTACTGTCGAAGGATATGCTTTGACAGTGAAAGTTAACTGAACTGGTCTGTAAAGTGAGTTGAGCCAGAGTCAAAGTCCTTCACTTGCTTGCTACATAGTACACATCTGACTTTTTTTTTTCCTACGAAGTCAGAAAGCAGCATTATAAAGCCTACTAGTGAGGACAGTTGACTCTGTGCAATCCTTGACCTTTTCCTGAACTGTTGTCGTTTCTGGAACATCAACCAAGGGCAGACTGTGTGGCAAGCACGTGCTCTGTCACTGAGTTACACTGCTCTTCCTGATTCTTTGAGGTGTCTCGAAGGTGATTGACATGTACATATGTTAAGTTAGTCCCTCAAGAATTCTTTAACATGGGTGTTTTATTCTTGTCTGTAATTTACAGTTTCCATCATACAAATCCATTTACATGTTATAGAGTTTACAAATTACATAATCATCTAATTTACAAATGATGCAGGTGAGGTCCTGGAAAGATGGCTCAGCTGTAAAAGCACTTGCTGCCCTTGCAGAGAGCCCAGGTTCGGTTTCCAGCATCCACATGTTAACTGACAACTATCTATGAGACCAGTTATAGGGGATTTAGCATGCTCTCTTGGTCTCTCAGTCAGTGGATGTGCATGTAGTACAGACACATACATGCAGGCATTCATATACATAAAATAAGCAAATTCCTAAAAATGATAAAAACAAACGAGGAATGTGAGGCACAGAGAAATCACAGCACATTGATAGTGTGTCAACTGGCAGAATTGATGTTTTTACTTAGAGCTTGTGATTGGAGGCAATATTTCCTGATTTCTGTCATTAATGTATAACAAAATATACTTGTAGCAGACATTTAATTATAGTAACAACTATTATCTTTGATAATATAATTATAATTGAGTATATTATAGTAAATATGTTTATAATTGAACTGCAAAACCTTTCGCTTAATTTTCCACAGCAGGCATTTGAGCACGTAGATTTCATACTCAGCGAAGGGTTAGCATACCCTCTTTAACCTGTGGGAATGATGATATTTTGTGTGGCAGGAAATTCCCGTGGTAAAGAAGCAATGAGGACAGATTTCAGAATATGCTATATCCGGCTATGATTGAGGTTTTGCTGTTTTCAAAATCAGGTGCAGCCTGGCTGTAGCATAAAGGGAATAGTTTAGGCACAGACTTCTCTCCCAGTGGACAGTGCCTTCTCCCTCTGGTAGCAGCCTAAGGGACCACTATGTCCTGCAGGTGTGGGCCTTCACCTGCTGTTCCCAGATGGTTTTCAGATGTGCCTGTGGAAGATGTAATGACGGATCTGTGTCACAAGGACAAAAATGCACAAACCAATGAAGAGAAACAGGAAGTGAAGGACAACAAATCACAGCTACAACTCATGTGTAGGGCTCCTTATTTTCTTCAGAGTGTTCACAGTGATTGGTCTATTTTTCTCTACTGCTTTTGTTTGTTTGTTGTTGTTGTTGTTGTTGTTGTTTTGCTTTTGCTTTTCTGAGACAGGGTTTCTCTGTGTAGCCCTGGCTGTCCTGGAACTCACTCTGTAGACCAGGCTGGCCTTGAACTCAGAAATCCGCCTGCCTCTGCCTCCCAAGTGCTAAGATTAAAGGCGTGCACCACCACTGCCCGGCAACTATTTCTTAAAAGATGTTTTCTATCGTTGTGTGTATGACATGTGTGTGTGTGTGTGCGTGCATGTATGTGTGTGCATGTACTTGTGCATGTGTTGAATGTAGGCATGCATGTCCCATAGTGTACATGTGGAGGTCAAAGGACCTCTCAGGTATTCATCTTTGTCTTCCATCTTGGAGTCTCTTGTCATTCATGGCTGCATATATGAGACTAGCTGGCCCAGGAGCTACTGGGGGTTCACTTGCCTTCGCCTCTCAGCTCCTCATAGCAATACTGAGGTTACACATGTGTGCTATCGTGTCTGGCATTATGAACCCAGTCTTCACGCTTATGTGACCTGTGTTTCATTCACCAAGCCGTCTCCTCAGCTCTGCTCCTTAGATTTATTTACTAAAACTGTTGCCCTATGCTTTATATAATAGACATTCTTCTATCCATTCAGAAATGAGAATAACATGTCTAACTGGCTCGGGGTCACAGTTCATTCCTGGGAGCTCCCAAGTTTTTACTCTCAACCAGAGGCATTGTGTTGTTCTCAGTGACTGAAAGTCTCAGAGTCTCGCAGTCTGGGGACTGTTACCTGACCCTGCCTGGGTATGTGTCCTGCATATTGCTTCTTCTGAAGAAGTCTGTTTCAGGTGTTTGTTTGTTTGTTTTGTTTTTGCTTTTGTTTTTTACTTTTTAAGCCCTCTCTTGAATGGAGAAGGGACACAGTTAATTTATAGTAGGGTTGCTTTATACTCAAGGCCTTGATGCCAATTTTAGCCTCTGAGAAACCCACAAAACATCACCAAGACCTTTTCTGAGCTGTCCAGAGGGCTACAAATGGTTGATAGTTACCAGTATCATGTTACACTTACTGTTGGTATGTTCCATTCTTAGTATCCATTTTCTTGCCTTGTTCCTTGATTCTAATAGTACTTTTTCTTTTCCTTTTTTTCTTTTCTTTTCTTTTTTTTTTTTTTTTTGTGGCTGAGAATTTGAATTAAAAAAGTTCAGGAAAAAATGATCATTATAGAACAACTGAAGCATCCCTGGATGACAAGGCTGACTGGGAACTGTTTTCTGTGCTTATTCGGAATCTAGTCAATCAATAAACTGTCTCCAATTGGTTTCCTGGAAGAAAAAAATCCTTTCCTCTCTTTCTTGTAAAAATTCTATAAAGCTTTAAGATAAGAAAAGTAAGTATAAAGTTATCGTGAAAACATTCCTGTGCCTTATTATTCTGAGTGAAGACAGGTCCTCGAGGGGCAGAGGCCTGTGGATTGTAGGGTGTGTGCTGTTCTGGTCAGTAAAGGTGCTCACTGTGCCTCTCCAGCATGGGTAGTCTGCAATGGCTGGAAAGTGGTGTCCATGAATAATGCATGCTGTGTTCCTGCCCTGCATCAGCCAGTCTAATGCATATGCATTTAACTCAACCTCCAGGATCTCCTAAACTGAAGTTTCCTGCAGAGCAGGATGTAACTTGTTTTGGGGGGTACTCCCATTGCTACCCACAAGCTGTACAGATCTCAGTCCTTCTTTAACTGCCACCCGTGGCTTCCACAAAGACAAAGGGTATGAACTGTGATTCCCAGTGGCTCCTGTAGCTGCTTTCAAGCTGAGGAGTGTTATTTCAATGTCCAAATTCCTGGGCTCAGCAGCCTTCCTTGCTGAATGATTACAGAGAACAAAGGAGCAACTCAATCACTTGGGGAAAAAAACCAAACCAAAACAAAACCCCAAACACTTAGAATGCTTTCAGGGTCAGCCAGCACTCTCTGATGAGAGTTAAATTATTAAAATAACAGGAGTTCTGGGAAAGACCGGACTGTGTTTGCTGGATGACTTAGCTTCGGTTTAAAGCCCTTCACTGAGATAAGTTTATTTGGAGAGGGAGTCTAAGAAACAGAGATTAAAACTGGTCAGCGGTACAATTCATCACAGGCGAAACAGTGTAGGCTCACGTGTGAGCCATTTTCCCCACCAAAGAATCCACAGGATAAGAAAAGCAGGGTGGAGCCTGAGAAGCCAGTTGGAGACCTTAGGTCTGGATGCATCTTTCTGGAAGTGATCCTTCTCATTGACAATCCAAAATTCTACTTACATAGTTTAGTTAAAGAAGCCAATTTAAAAGAAAACACATCAAGTGCACCCTCCCTATCTCTCTTGGAGCTGCTTCCTTCCTAGAGTGTCCCCACTGTTCCCTAAGCTTGTTTCTGTCACACCCTACTTCAGGCTTCGATTGTTGCTTTAGGTATTTTTTTTCTTTTCTTTTCTTTTCTTTTCTTTTCTTTTCTTTTCTTTTCTTTTTTCTGCTTTATGTATTTCTAATGATCACTTGAAATATGGATGCAATTCTATGATCAAAATCTGCCTATTGACCACACAGTCTTCCAAAGGATGTATAGACCCAGGTTTTCAGCATCTTCCCAGGGGTTACGGTTGGAGTATTGATGGGACAAAGAAGCAAGGTAATTTAAGGCATGGAGGATGTGGTGGGAGGTATCCTGGCTGGTTTTATGTGTCAACTTGTCATAAACTGGAGTTATCACAGAGAAAGGAGCCTCCCTTGAGGAAATGCCTCCATGAGATCCAGCTATAAGGCATTTTCTCAATTAGTGATCAAGGGAGCAGGGCCCATTGTGGTTGGTGCCATCCCTGGGCTGGTAGTCCTGGATTCTATAAGAAAGCAGGCTGAGCAAGCCAGGGGAATCAAGAAAGTAAGCAACACCCCTCCATGGCCTCTGCACCAGCTCCTGCCTCCTAGTTCCTGCCCTGTATGAGTTCCTGTCCTGACTTCCTTTGGTGATGAACAGCAGTGTGGAAGTGTGAGCTGAGTAAACCCTTTCCTCTCCAACTTGCTTCTTGGTCATGGTGTTTTGTGCAGGAATACAGACCCTGACTAAGACAGGAAGTGAAGCAACAGTAGTCTGCTTGTACAGAAAGGCATTGCACTAAGTACTACACTAAGTACTGCACTAAGTACTACACTAAGTACTATACTAAGTACTACACAAAGTCTGTACCTAAAGATGCTGCACACAGAGGCAAAGTGTGTGGCTTTGAACTGCATGTTCAAAACCATGATGTCACCATGATCTGAGACAGAGCTTATTTGATCTCCTGATGTGTAACAAGATCAATGATCAGACACATGGGCCCTAAAGAAAAAAAAATCCTTAGTTTTAACAATTGGTTTTCAAGATCCTGAAAAGCAATATACTCAATTATCATTATCATGACCTAACTGTAGTTGTGTAAAGAAGCCAGTGTGAGACTGACATGACGTGGCTCGTCTGTGTGACCTCCACAATCAGATGTTCAAGGTCAACGGGCAACAAGAAACAGAGAAGCAGAAACAAGTAAGGGTCAGTTACTGAAAATGGAAGCGAGCTGCTTGTGTTGCTGGTGATGATTGCAGTTAGGAGTCTGCCCTCAGGAGTCTGGAGAGGTAGGTACTGTTCCTTAGATGGTTGCATTCCAGAGTGTGACTCTCAAGCCTTGAGGGACTGACTGTCCCAGCAGAAGATTCATCTTTATGATTGCAGCCCCCGTTTTTAGTGAATGCCGGGCAGACGGTTGCAGCCAAGGCTGCAAGGGCTTCGTTTTAATTCTTTGCATGTCTTGTTTATTAACAAAGAGGCATCAGCAGCTTGCTTTCCTGTTTGTTTTCCCATCGGTTTAGCCCATCAGCTAATCAGAAAACTCAGTTAATCAGCACCCTTTATCCCTTAAGGCGAGCCAAGTCATTGCTGTACTTTTTCACAAATAAAAACTGAATCATAAGATCGAACAGTGATGCCTTTGTTTGAGTGGTTTTGGTTTTAATCACCAGTTCCTTCAGCTGTCCTGTAGGCTATGCCACTGCGGGTACTGTAACAGACTATCCGCATGCTCGATTCACATGGATAATCTAGTTAACTCACTGAGGCTGATGAGACCCTCCCCCACTTGAGGCTCTGGGAGAGTACTAGGCAAGGTTAAGATCCCGTTCCTATTACTTGAGTTCTTTAAGCTCTTATTGTCAGCTCTCCTCCTGATAAGCAAAGGGTTGGGGGATGGGACACGCTGACTGTAATTTGCAGCTCTCCCTTGCTACCTTAGTTTCACAGGAGCACAAGAAAAATTAGCTGGCTGAACTTAATGACAACAGTGCCTACTCTGAACAATCCATAGACATCCTGGGCAGACTATACTACAATTGAAAAGGAACTCTGGCCAGCTTGAGCGTGGTGAGCATGGCTTTGGCGGGCCTCGACCTTCTTCCCAAATCCCTCTGACTTGCTAAAAACTGTTAGATTACATTTCTAAAGCGAGTCACCAATGGTCTGTTCCCTTATTTGTCTACTTCCTCCTCCTAAGGCTGACCACCAAGGCCCAGCTATCAAAGTATTGAAGTCCAGCAATTAAAAGCCCTCTGTTTGGCTACAGGAATTAACATATCCCATCATAATTAAACACCTCATCTTAACATGGCGCTTCCCCTTGTACCTTTATAACCTGTCATTTTTGTCTGGGCCATGTCTGTCTCCAGTCTATCCAGGGGTAGTCCTTTGTCCCACTTTGGGACAAATACCCCTCCTCCCTCTCCCTTGCTCCCTTTCCTTTCTCCCTCATCCTCTATCTTCTGTCTTTTTTGTTTATCCCCTGCCTTCTGTCCCCCTGGGACAAATCAGTCTCCTATGTGCTTAGAAGTTGGCCTTGTAGATCCTGAACTTCTACTTTCCCTTCCAGCAATCACAGCAGATCACTCCAGTTTCTGAAAGCATTGCCTCCGGCAGGGTTGTCTCAAATGTTTTTACCTGTTCTGCTCTCACATCCCTCAGTGAATTGTGGGTGGCCGTGGGCCATTTCCATAGCCAAAGGAATTGCCCTGGATGGTTCACCTACAAATGTTTATTTGCACGTAAGGTTTGCTGTGATGGACACAGACGCCTTCTTCTGTCCAATTAAGCAGGCTTTTTGTGTCACTTGAAGATCCTAAGTGGCACCCTCATGTTTGGCCTCTCCTGGTGTTGCAACATTAGACACGGGGAAAAAGCTTCTTTCAGTCTTTCTTGCTTACTTTAAGTAGTGCAGGGCGAGCTGGCAACAGGAAGTAGCCACAGCGACAGTACAGCAGAGGAGCTGCAGCTACGGCAGAAGAGACGGCAGAAGCATAGATAGCTGCAAAAGGAAGCAGGAGCTGCAGGGCTGGTGGCTCACAGCATCAGATGCATCAGCAGCCACCGAGAAGCTGTGGCCGCTGGCTCCTGAGTGCCAGCAACTGTGGCAGCCCCCCTATCATCAAAAAGCTGCCGAACAGCTCAAGAACAGCATCTGGGCAGAGAAAGCACGGATGACAGTGAACGGAGGAAGGACTTAGAGCTGAGGCTGAAGGGTGGAAAGCCGTAGACGAGAAACCGATGGCCCTGATCATATCCTTGAGACCAAAAGTCTCAGATGCAGCAGGTTTAGAAGCCTTAGCAATGTCCACTGGCATGAGCTGAGGAATCTCAATACCCAGGCCTGCTCCGAAGCTTCAGGTCGCACTGCTGCGGAAGGACCAAGAAGTTCTGACTTCCTAGGCCATAAGTAGGGCTGAGTCCCTTAGCAGAGTCTTCCGGGAGAGTTGTAACACTAGAGGGCGCCACTTGAGGTACTGGCTGCTGGCTCCCGGTGCTGTTCCTATTGCAAGTTTCTCTTTTGTCTTATCTCCTGGGGGCTGCTTGTCGCCTGTAGGGGGCACAGAGATCCTTGTGCTCACAGATGAGCTCTGGGAAACCAGATGTGTTAAACACAGTAGGGTTTTCTCTTCAAAGAAAGAGATATAACCTGTTTTCCACCGAGCAGGCTGGGAGCGGAGGTGGTTAATAGCCTGGTGACCTTTATGCTACCTGTATGACTGAGACCAGACCAGCTCCTCTCCCAGATCCTTAAGATGTCACATGTAGTCAATCTATAGAACTCATCTTTATGGAAGAGGTGACATGTGCATTACCATGACAACTTTGTCGTACACACAGAATTGAGCTAATTATCATCAGAATTCATCCCCCCCACCCTGCCACACACACCTGAATTGTGCTGTGCTTAAATACACCTGAAATAAACTACCTGATATCAGACTCTCAAAGTTTAAACTGGCACTGGCTACTGTGTCAGGTTTAACCAGACTTCCTTCTTGCCTCATGAAAATTGACGCTGGCTGTGGTGTTTGCAGAGACCCCCACAGTCTCCTGGGAAATGAAGCACAAAGACAAAGAGGCATGAGCAAGTAGGAGGATTATTAAGTGGAAGGTGGAGGAGAGAGCTCCCAGCTAGTGGGACGGATCCTAAGTGGACACCAGTCTAGGCAGTGGGTCTAGAAGTGGCATCTTCTCTATGGAAGATACAGGTGTATAGAATTTAACATGGTCCACATGGCCGCAGATGGAGCTGTTCTATCCCAAGACCCCTTTGTCCCTTTCTGTAAATCTGTCTGATAGAATCTGTCACTCTCCTGTCTCTCTACTTGCTACTGTCAAGTGCCAAGGAATATAAAAGCTGTCACAGGCAAACTCCCGAAGAGCTTCTCTGTGTCTTCCCTGTGACCATCCTGGTAGGGCAGAAGGACCCCGGCTAGACTAGATGCTTGGTCACAGTGCTGTCCTGCCCTGGTCCTTACACAGTAGGTGGAATGGCCCTGTAAAGCACAAGCTGTGTGAGTGACATCATCCTTCTATTTTACACCACTCTCAGGTGAACTGAGAAGGCTAATGTCATCTTGTGTCCTCTGTGACACTCCTGTTCCCCAGTTTATGTGACCACTGTACCTCTTGGTATTAGAAGATTTGCCACTGCCTCTGCTCACAGTCTCCCTCCCCGGGTATGTGCTTAGCTGGATCCTTTCTTGTTGATCATTTTTATTTCTTGTTTTGTTTCTGGTACCCAGGCAACCCTCAGCATTGTGCAGTTTCTTCAACAGCTACTTGCTATGTCATCCATGTGATCCATGGGGTTTGCTGTCGCCCATCATTTCCACCTCGAGCTTATAAATTAACAGAATGTAACAATGTAACATTAGCGGGCGTTGACTGAAACAAACATTTTCAAATTGGAAACATTTGTTTTCAAGAAATCAACTAGCATACAGTGCTGGAGGCTCCTTCTTTGCTCACACAGCACCTATGGGAATCTGCTCTCTGGGGTGGAACTGGAAGGAACCTTAGCACATGATCCTGGAAACCAGCTGGGATTCAGACTCTTCTCCAAATGTTCTCTTCTAGGTCACTATTCTAAGTCACATGTAAGTGACAGGCTCCATAATCAGTGTGTCAGTCCAGTCCAGTCAGGGCTGCTGTGACATAGAGACCACATGCTTCTGCTGTTTCTAATGTTTCTGATACTCTAGGATGCTATTGAAAACAGCACTGTCAGTATACCAGTTCTGTAGACATGGACAAGAGGGAACATTAAGGACAGCAGGAAGCGATAGGAAGAGAGGGTTTGGGAGGAAGGGTTTGGAGTAATGCATTGGAAGTAGCCTGCAGGCTTGTATTACTGTTCAGTATGGGCCATGAAAAGGTAATGTTGTGTTGGTCTCAAGGTCTCACCCAAGTCCTCACTGGACATATGTTGGGGCTCTCTTCTGGAGTTCCCAGAGTTTGCTACACAAGAGCCATGCTCAAGATACCAATGGAAGAGGAATAAGATCACTTTTTCTGTGCTGGTTAGGTTTTTTTGTCAGCTTGAAAGAAAGAAGCCAGAATCATTTTGGAAGAGGAAATCTGAATTGAGGAAATGTCTTCATAAGATTGGGCTGTAGGCAAGTCTGTATGGCATTTTTTTAAACTAGTGATTTGATATGGGAGGGCCCAGGCCATTGTGGGCGGTGTCCCCTAGACAGGTGATCCTGGGATATGTAAGAAAACAAGTTGAGAAAGCAAGCTGGCCAGAAACACTCCTCCATAGCCTTGGCATCAATCAGCTCCTGCCATGAGGTTTCTGCTCTGCTTAAACACACACACACACACACACACACACACACACACACACAGAGAGAGAGAGAGAGAGAGAGAGAGAGAGAGAGAGAGAGAGAGGCAGAGAGAGAGAGGCAGAGAGAGACAGAGACAGAGAGACAGAGACAGAGAGAGACACACGGAGAGACAGAGACACACACAGAAAGACAGAGAAACAGACAGAGATGGAGAGAGACAAAGAGAGAGAGGAACAGAGATGGGGGGGAGAGAGAGGAACAGAGAGACAGACAGACACAGAGAGACAGAGACAAACAGAGAAGGAAGACACACACACAGAAGTCCTAGCCAGGACTTCCTGAACTCAAGCCAACACTTCGCATCCTTCATTCTGAGTTCTCTCCGAAGCACCACTGTGTTCTTCTGCCTAGATCTTGTCCCAAGTAAAGAAGTCTGTGGTGACTAGATAGGACCTGGGACCAGTGTCTTCATGCTTCTCCAGTAGTAATGAAAAAAGTTGACACGTGGACTTCAGGTATGAAAACCAGGATGACAGAGTGTATCTGGTACAGGTGTGATTTCAGTATTTGTCAGAGCTAGTGGGAAGCTGTAGTTTTTTTCCCAATGTAAAACAGCCTGTCTTACTTTGGATTTTATTGCTATAACAAGACAGCAATGACCAAGCCATATAAAGGGACTGGATTACAGTTTTAGAGGTTTAGTCCATTATCATTATGACAGGAAGCATGGTAGCATGCAGGTAGATACAGTGGTGGAGAAGGAGCTGAGAGTTCTACATCTTGATCCAAAGGCAGCCAGAAAGAGACTTTCTTCTGCGTGCAGCCATGGGGAGACTGTGTTCCAAACTGGGCAGAACTTAAGCATATATGAGACCTCAAAGCCCTGCCTCTATAGTGACATACTTCCTCTAACAAGGCCATACCTCCTCCAATAATGCCACACCTCCTAATAGTGCCATCCCCTGTGGTTAAGCATTCAAACACATGAGTCTATGGGGTCATACCTATTCAAACTACCACACAACCCAGCTCCTGCCCAAACACCTTGTGTCCAGTAAAAAGCACCTTGGCTCTGCTTCTGGGAGGATCGTAGAGCACAAATTGCAAGTCTTCTCTCCATAAAGACCCTTTAGCCTTCCCCTTACACACATCTGGGAGAGATTTTCCTAAAGTAAAGACAATCTCCTGTAATATAATCATAGCCTACACTTCTGCAAACTAAGTGGATGGATAGGACTCTGCTCTCCATAAGGTTCAAAGTCCTTTGACTGTATGCATGTCCTCTCACCCTGCAATCACAAGGTTTCAAGGGCCAGCACTGTTCTTCTGACTTTGCAGGATGATAAAGGCAAAACCCAGAGAAATAACGCCATTTACCATGGCCACACAGCTCTGGGGTGGAGAGACAGGATTTCTGAGTCAGTCTCTCAGTTCCTTAAGTCAACATGGCAACCCACTGACCCTCACACCCAAATATTAAAAATGTTTTAAAGATAACCTGCTTCTCCTCTGTGATATGAACAAAAAATTCATGAAGAGTCATGAAAAAATTACTATACAGAATTAAGAAAAAGAAATGTTTAACAGAACAAAACACAAAGAAAGTCCACTGTGCCCTCCCAGTAACAGCTACAGAGGAAAGCATTTGGATCAACAGAATCATCTGTGAAGGCAAATAGAAGTTTTCTCTGCACATCAGAAGTGCAAGTCACTGACCAAAAATTTATGCAAAATTATTTAGCATTAGTTAAATCATAGAATTATATAAGAGAGAGACTGTACCCACTTAACTAGTAGTAGGTAAAAAGAGAGCCAACACACACACACACACACACACACACACACACACACACACACAACACACACACACACATGGAAATTTAAAAATTTATTTCTTAAAGGTCCATTAGATTTTGGCATTGGCATGGCTTTCTGCAACCCTGCCTCTACCCAGGAGAAAGGGCCTGGCCAGTGGCAACTGGAAGCTGAGGATGTGCTGAACCCCGGATGTGAGGATTACATCTGTGTAGTGATTACACCTGTCTCCCCTGAGTTCTGCAGCTCAGTGTACTAAATTTCTCAACTTTGTGGCTGAATTGTGTTGGTATTCTAACACAGAAGTGAGTTTTCTACTTTATACACCTGGGTCTGAATTGTAAATCACTTCTGTGCCCAAATGCTGACACATACTCTGAACATCCTCTGTGTCTGCCACGTTGGAGCTTTGATGTGCAGGGCTCTGTGGGCCCATAGTGGTCCTGAATGATCTGGATCTATGTATAATAAGTCCATTGCACACATTTGTTCATGTGTTTCTGGTAGAAACAGCTTTGTGCCATCTGTATTCCCACCTTAAATCTCTAGAGTGTTTCTAATCCTTGAAAACAAAAAGTGTCTTGTTTTGTATATAAGACCCATCCAGTGTTGGTTTTTTGTTTTTCTAATGAATAAACCAAGTACTATCAACAACAACAAAAACCTCCAGATTTGGGCATTGGAAGTCCTGATAAGGTTGAGCTGAGAATTTTCTAAGTGAAGTATTCTGAATTTGATTTCATGTTTCATTTGACATTATTTCCAAGTGTTGTGGGTATCCCCACCATCCTCCTCTGGTACAGAAAGAAACATCAGGGGTGTGCTTAGAACCTCTGACCTCTTGGTAGAACCAAAGCCACAGAGGTCCAGTGTGAAAGAGCTTAGAAATGAACCCCAGCCAGGAGTCCTCCGTCACTTCCGTCACTTCCGGTATAAACAATCAACTGAACAGAGAAGAATTAGAAAAGGGCAAGAAAACAACTGACCCATCTCCCCACTGCCCCTCGATGCCTGTTTCCTTCACACTGTAATTTAAGAGTTTGTCTTACTGTCAGCTATCCCCAGTTCCATGTAAGGCCAGAGGTCTGCTCTCTATCCCTTTCATACACTGGGCCCCACTTAGCAAGGAGAGTCTGTAGGAAGAAGCACCCTGGAGGGGTTTTACTTCCTCTTCCTGGCCCTACTTCCTCTCCTACTCATTGGCCAGTAGAAACTGTCTAGAATTCCAGCTGAAGGCTGGGATGAGACCAAGGAATGGCCACTGTTAACCAAAAGTAAAACACTGGGAAAAATCATCTTAATGTCTCCCTAGACTTCCTTATCCCCTTCTGTGGTTGAAAAGACATTTTTTAAAAAAAGATTTACTTATTTATTTTATGTATATGAGTACACTGTCACTGTCTTCAGACACACCAGAAGAGGGGATTGAATCCCTTTATGAATGGTTGTGAGTCACCATGTGGCTCAGGACCTTTGGAAGAATAATCTGTACTTTTAACCACTGAGTCATTTCTCCAGTTCCCCCAAAACTGTTGCTAACATGGTTCCCTCCAATCTATGCTCTACTTATGAACTACTGATCTTATGAGAACCACCCCCTCTGCATATTTTAGTTGCTTTTGTTGCTGTGATACACAACTTGTTGAAGATAGTATTTAATTTTGCTAAGAGTTTCAGGGGAGAATCACAATGGCAGAGAAGACATGGTGGCAAGAGACTGGAGCAGGAAGCAGAAAGTCTACACCTTCAGTCTCAAACATGAAGCAGAGAAAGGGAACTGGAAGCAGGCCAAGGCTGTCAACTGTAAAAGCCTACATCCAAGGATGTAACTCCTCCACCAAGGCTCTGACTCCCAAAGGGTCCATAATCTTCCCAAAGAGCAAATCCAACTGGAAAGCTAGTGTTCAAATACTTGAGGCCATGTGGGGACATTTTTTTTATTTTAATATGTGGGGACTTTGTTATATGTCACAAAGTATAACAAAGGTTATACTCTTATAGCCACAGATGAATAGCTTAGCATAACAAAATGTCAATCAACTATTTGTTTACTACACAGCATTATTAACCCATAGTTCTGCCACGGTGGCAAAAATTCTGCCTCATTTCTCTCCGACTTTGGATGGGGAAATGTTACAGATTTGCTGGCATCTGTTCCAACATTAAAAGAGAGATGAAATGGCCAGTCCAGGAGACACTAGCACTGTCTCTCCAGCTGGATTTTCCACATCCTTTCCCAAAGGGATCATGGAGTCAGACTTTTGGTATGATTGAAAGAACTTAATGAAGTTTCAGACAAAGTATCTAATTGGTCTACAGTTTAAAGGTTAGCATTTCCCAACACGCTTCTTCCTTTGGCACCATTAATGAATTCTTTGGTGATAAAAGCCAATAGCTAAGGCATGCACTCTGATCTACCATAGGGATGGATGTCTTGCACATCAAACCATCATATGTGTGTGTGTTTGCTATGAGAAGAAGGGGCTGATGTAACCTGGAGCTACTAACACACTTGTGGTTATTTTAGATTTAATTAAATCTAAATCTAAATAACACAATGTAAATCTAAATGTAAATCTAAATGTAAATCTAAAATAACACAATCTAAAATAACAACTAACACACTTGACTATGTCTCTAAAACACAAGAGAGGACATTATTTTGTCCAATGACCATAGACAGACACTATGATGAAGAACAATAGAAATGTGTATCATCCTCCATCCTAAATTGCCCTTCCCAATGTCTCCATATTTTGTTTTGTTTAATTATTTATCATTCATTCATTCACTCATGTAATTAGTTGTTTGTTTGTTTGAGGCAAGGTCTTGTTGTACATCCTAGGCTACCCTTGAACTCTGTATGTAGGCCAGGCTGGACTTGAACTCTTAAGTCTATAAGACTCATAAGATTGGTAGTTCACCAGCAAAGCATGGGTTGGAGGGAACCATGTTAGCAAAAAAATCAGTTTCTTAAGGGCTGGAAAAATGACTCAGTGGTTAAGAGCACTGACTGTTCTTCCAGAGGTCCTGAGTTCAGTTCCCAGCAACCACATGGTGGCTCACAGCCATGAATCACATGCCTACTCCATACATTCTTCAAAATTTTTAATAAGATTGTTAGTAGTACTAGTATTTGTGTGTGTGTGTGTGTGTGTGTGTGTGTGTGTGTGAAGATGGAACCCAGTACTTTGTGCATGTCAGGCAAGAAGTGGTCTACTTCTGAGCTACATCGCCAGCTCCCACAATCTTTTTTTTTTTTTAATGACAGTTGTGGTAGCTATTATGTTAAAAAATAATCCTGGCCATTTTCCACTCATTCAGGGCTGGGTATCAAACCCAATATAGGTAATAAATCCTCCACTTTAGGAATCCTGTGAGGAAAGAAGTGTGAGCCTCAGTCTGTTTTGAGTTCCTCTCGGGGTATTAAGGTAAAAAACAGATGACACTGTGCACAGGGACAGGCAGACACAGATGGTGGAGACAGTGAGCAACAGGAACTGGAATGCGGACAGCAGAGACAAAAATACCATGGCCATACTAACTGGCCTTGATTGAGCCTGAAGACAACCCTTCCCTCAGTTTCTGAGGGTACCAGTGTCTTCCTCCAGAATTTTGCTTTACAGAATTTGGGGTGAGTTTGTGCCACAGTCAAGCTTTGCTTATTGGCAGGAATGCCTAGTGACTTAAGCAGGCAATTCTGTTATGTGTGAGCATTGTAAAACATACTCAGAAAGTTTAGAGAGCTCTGATGTCACATGGCTAAAGAATCTGAGCGATCCACCTCTGTCTGTGCCTTCTGTCATGAACAGAAGCACTAATATAGTCACATAATTGTGTTTAAAATCTTGAGTCCTTCACTTGCGGAATAGTCAACTGATTATATCTGCCAAGACAGAGTAATCAGCCCTTAATAATTCTGCATCATTTGGTCTGTCAGATGATCCTGGGCCAGAAGGCTGAAGATTGAATGCCCCAACATTTTGTAGTATAGGGACTGTCCAGGTGCTTAGTGGTCTTTATAATTTGGCTAAGTTTTAGAAGCTGTGCTTCGTGCTTCCCATAATTTCAGTTAACTCAGTCATTCTGGATTTCTGACGGGTTTGAAGACTTATAGTCTCATAGCCAATCCCGGCTATTTACTTTGAGAGAAAAGGTTTGAGAGGATGGTTTTCAGCTGACATTCATTCTAAAGCCAAGAAAAAAAGCCAGGTTCAGAATTAAGTCTTTTAGTTAGGAGGGACAGTCTTTTAGTTAGGAGGTTCTGTTTAGTCAACAAAATGATGGACTGGGTATTAGGTCTACCTTGTACATTACTGATACAAGTTGGTATAGTTATGCTCTAATTGTATTCTAAAAAAAAGTTTTATTTTAACAGGAACGGTGATAAGTAGGGAGTAAGGAGAGGAAGATAAGGAGTAAGGAGAGAAGGAGGAGAGGAGGAGCTAGGTGACAAGGGCGGGGGGGGGGGGCACTGAGGTGGATGTTTGCATGTTACTGCCAGTCAAAGATAGTTGGTATATCTAGGTTGAGTATTGAGTTACACTTCTGATTGATATTGAGCATTACCAAACTTATAAAGCCTTTGCTTAACATTAAAAAATAGTATAAAAGCAAAAAGGAGAAGTGGGGGTGGGATGGGGTTTTCTAGGGAGGGGAAATGGGGAAAAGGGATGGCATCTGAAATGTAAATAAAATATTCAATAAAGATTTTCACAAAAAAATCTCGAGTCCTAAATGATGCACATACTTGAGCAAATAAAAGCATATCAACTTGATTTCACAAGCATTTAGACATGGTACATCTGGGCTGGCAGTGGATGGGTGTGTATTCCATGGGAGATCAAGAATTCCACGTTTAAACTTGTGACTGTCACTACCGGTTGTACTGACTTTTGTTCAGTCTCCCAATTTCTACTAAATGATCACTCTAGGAGCAGTTAAACGAATGAGGGAGGTGATGGTTTGCTATGTAAGCAGACACTTTGAGCATAAGAATAAGGAACACGTATGATTCTTGCCTGATGGGTTTCTTGGACCTGACAAGTAGAATATACCAAAGGGGACTATTTGCCAAGAAAGGAACATGTCAAGTGCCTCGTTTGAGGTTTCAGATAAGAAGCCTCAAGACAAGGCTCCACAAGGAGACAAGGTGAGAAATGTGTGACAGAAGGAAATTGTCAGCAATGGAAAGAACGAGTACTCCAATCAGACCTCAGCACAAGGGCAGCGGCTGCCAACACCATCTGAGCAGAGAGGAGTGGGTTAGACTGGGAGCCGAGTTATCTGGGTGGCATGTATTTCATGGTATAGATGCAAACGCTTTGCTCATGAGCACAGAAGTGTGTGTGTGTGTGTCTGTGTGTCCGTGTGTGTGTGTGTGTATGTATGTGCATGTGATATGATTGTAGGGGTTAATGTGTGGGAGGATATTAACGTGTGTGTACAGTGCACAGTACATGTAAGTGTTAGAATGCTCCATGTGTGTGTGTATGTGTGTGTACACAAGTGTGTGTGCATGCACATTCGTGTGGGCAGGATGCTGGATAAATTGCTCAAAGCATCCCTTCTGAGAGCCCTTTTCACTAAAATCCTAACACATTAGATTTTATAACATCTCTCTGGAGTTTCCTTATGTACTTGTTCACTCAGTCCTTACTCATTTTTTATCTGATCTTCCCAGTTCTAAAGGTATGCTATTTTTCTTAAGCTGATGACACTGTAGCGAAGAACACAGACAGTTGAGTGCAATCCGAAGTGCTCCTGTTGGGGTCTGGAGGACATATGACACGCATCTTGTCTTGTAGAAGACCCCAGAAAGACTCCTAACATTGCAGGAAAAAGACAGCCTGGGTGGAATGACATCACCCACAGCCTAACAAGGAGGGAGCATTGGAGCCATATTTACAGAGTTTCAGAGATGGGGCAAGCATGAATGGCTTGTGTCAGCCATGTTCCAATGCACTAGTTGGTTAATATTAGGACAAAGAGAGAAAGAGAGGGGAGATTTATTTGAACAAATACACATGTGAAATATGAGTGAGAGATGCATGTTTATATGTACATGCTGATGTGAGGCTGGTATAGTTCCGGTGACTATCTATAGCTTGATGTATGAATATGATACAGACGGGATTTTCGATGCTATACATGTGCTGTGATATGTATAGAGGTGTGTGTGAGAGTCTACAGGTGGTGTGAGAAGTGTGAAAGTCTGTGATTCCAAGTGCACATGTGGTGTGAGATGTGTGCACAGGTATGCACATGTGGTGTAAGACACGAAGACGAGAGTATGAGTGTAAGCGGAGAATGTAGGGAGGCTTGAGATCCACGTGATTACGTGCAGCATGTACACGTGTGTTTGTAAAGAAGCCCACGTCACTGCTTACATGATCTCTGGGACATAAAGCATCTACCATCAGCAGTCACAGCAGAGGGTGGGCGTGGCGTGGGTCTACAGAGCTGAAGCTTTGTCTCTTCGGCCCAAGCAATGCATCCTGTTTGGTGGCTCTGAGGTAACTGTGAGCATTTCCAAAGCTATAAAGTCATGAATCTTTTTCATCAAGAACACAAGAGAGTACATGGTAGTACCATTGGCATTTTACAGGCAAGTCCATAGAAAATCGGGGTGAGGTGCTGACATAACTTAGCATAATGTCATAGTGGATCCACACTGGAGGGAGGGACACAGACTTAGTGGATCCATACTGGAGGGAGGAGTACAGACTTGGCTTCGAGCCCTTTGAGGACTCTCCTGTCTGGACCATGCAGCTGCCAAGTAGCTGCTAGAGAAGATGTTGTAAGAGGAAGACATGCTGTTCTTTATTGTCCTGCCTGTCTCCAGGAATCAGATTCCTAACGTGTGGGAGAGCTGCAGGGCCCTTAGAAGGGTGTCTCAAGACAAGATGAGTTACTTCCCGGCACCTTAGCAGCACGATGCCATGTGAAATGCTTACATCAGCTAAGATGAAGGAGCACTTCAGAGCAATGCAGCTGAGTGCCGGGAACCTGAGTCAGAGATCCTGCCCTTAAAGGCATTCCAGCCTCCTGTGTCTGGCTCTCTCTCCAGCTGCTCATATTTTGTCCATGTCATTATATTACACCATTTCTACAGGAACATGTGGTGACAGTAGGCCAAAATCAGAACACAAAATGACGATTTTATTCTCCTTTCCAGTGGCTATTGGATACAATGTGATGGTGTGTACCCTTTGGTTGAAGGATGCTCTGTGGACTTCATCCGTATCTCTGCTGTGCTGATGGTCTTGTTTTCTAGCTCTTACCCTCCTCCGTGTCCACCCCAACGTATGCACACACAAAGCTCTGCGGGATCTCGGTGTTCACCCCTACATACATCCAACACTCCTCTGCATGATACAGCTGAGGGCCAGTGTGGTTCTCTCACATCTCTGATTTAGAAAACTGTAAGACACTAAGCCTCTAAATGGATTACCTTGGATATGTTACTTATTGACTCTGAGGCTCGCTTTTTCTCCTGTCAAGCCGTGAACATTTGTATTAAATAGGACTTAATCTCCTTTACAGTTCTGTGAAGTTCACACAAGCAAAATAAGCTTTGCACCCCAAGGGCAGGAGGGATATTCATCTGAGGCTTAAAGATGAAGTGGTCTTTCTTTTGTTCTCCCACAGCTGGAGAGAATTAATTGCAAATAAAAAATGGTCTCCAGCCCCAGCTCCTGGGCTGTAACACACTAGATGGTATTTCCATGAACACTGCAAGATTTACCGCTTACAGAATTACAGATGGTTGGATTTGCCAGGTCCAGACTCGAGAGTAGATTGAAGAGTGCCTAGGGAGGCTGGAACCCACCTGGGGGAAACATGGAAGAGATTTGTAACAAAGGGTTGGGAATTTCCATTGTCAGCGCCATAGTAACACCTATAAGAAATGACCCATAAGCCAAACATTAAGGTATGACTTGTAATTGAACCCGAAACTGAATAAAAAGCTTGGGTTTTTAATAGCAACACGAACGTTAGGAAGATATATGTGGGTATTTACTCCACCATTCTAGGTGTAATCTTATCTCCCATGCCACACAGAGAGGACTTGTCAGTGTGCCTAGGCGTGTGACAGCAGAGTTCGTCATCACCAAAACAAGGTATTGAAAATGGCCACTCACAATTCCCTTTAAGAACATGCTTTATTTTTAATGAAATTGTATACAGTATAATCTATTCACAGGTTCTCCTCCCTCTCTCCTACCGGGTCCTCCCCTCTTTGCCACCCATACAACCCCATGCCTTCTTTCTCTCTACCCTTACAAAACAAATAGGCAAATTAAAAAGAATAATTGTTTTAAAAAAACCTAAATAGCTCAGGAAACACACACACACACACACACACACACACACACACACACACACACCATAAAACTACAAAATCAGAAACCATAAATAATGTACAAGCAAAAGTCCAGTAAGATTTAAAAAAAAAGAAGCCAAACGAAGCAATATGAGGCATCAAAAAAAAATCTATGGAAATATCACGGAGTTTGCTTTGTGTTGGCCTGGGTCTACTACTGCCGGGCATAGGGCCTACCCTTAAGTGTGGTTTGTATACCCAATGAGACTCCATTTGAGAAAGCTAATTTTTCCTTTGTAGGCATTTGTCAATTGGAAAGAGGATTTTTGCTTAGTGATGGGAGATCATGTCCACTTCCTTTCCACTCAGTACTGAGACCCCATCTGGCGTGAACCTGTGCAGGCCTGTGCATGCTGCCACAGTCTCTGTGAGTTTATACATGTGTCAGTCCTGCTGTGTCTGGAAGACAGTGTTTCGCTGGAGTTGTTTATCCCCACTGGCTCTTTTGATGTTTCTACCTACTCTTCTGCATGGCTTACTGAACCCTGAGGGAAGGGGTTTGATTAAAAATAAAAACACCCTACTTATGACTGAGTATTCCAAAGTGTCTCATTCTCTGCACATTGTCCATTTGTGGGTCTCTGTATTTGTTCCCATCGACTGCAAGAGAAAGCTTCTCTGATGATGGGCAAACAAGGCACTGGTCTATGAGTATAGCAGAGTGTCTTCCTGTAGGTCCATGAATATATAGTGTCAGATTCTTAGGTACCTGAGTGGTGTCAAGCATGGATTTTATCTCGTGGAGTAGTCCTTAAATACAATTAGATAGTGGTTGGTTATTTCCACAATGTTTGTGCCACTATGGCATAAGTATGTCATGTAAATGGTCAACATTGCAGGTCACGGGGTTTTTAGATGGGTTAGTGGCTACCTTTCTCCTAATAGGATGAAATAGAAAGGTTCTCCTTTCTCTTAAAGGTTGATGTGCAGAGCACTTTCCAGTACCATGAATACTTGTTAGCCAGGGTCAAGGCCCTAAGTAGGCACCAGCTCAACCTCCATGTATTCAATGAGATATGTTGATGCTGTCTTCAGCAGGACAAACTTACCATTAGTTTGTGGAGAGCAAACCAAAAGCCTTGGCAATAGTCCAAGTTGTTTGGTAGTTTTTATTGGGTCCTCTTGACCAACAACTCAGTTAAATGTGACACATTCTTGGTACTGGGGATTTTGCTTGTCTTCTCCATTATTTTGTGACTCAATTTGGATTTCTTTCATAATTGTATATATTTTAAGATGCTTCTACATAGTAGATTTCCACATGACCCTTTAAGGGGCCTTTAGTGTTAATCACTTCTCCCCATTTACAATTCTCTTTTGCTACTGTATTTTCTGTTGTGATACTTGCCCCCTTATTCAAGAATGAAGCAGCATCTAGTATTTTCAGGCCTGCTGATTGTTCGGTGGTTCTCAACCTTCCTAATGCTGTGACCCTTTCATACAATTCCACATATTGTAGTGACATTTGCCTTAGGGTTTTATTGCTGTGAAGAGACACCATGATCAAGGTAACTCTTATGAAGAACAACATTTAAGTAGGGCTGGCTTATAGTTTCAGAGGCTTAGTTCATTATCCTTATGGGGGAAAACATGGCAGCATGTAGGAAGACATGGTGCTGGAGGAGTTGAGAGTTCTGCATCTTGATCCAAAATCAGCAGAAGGGAACTGTGTGTTACACTGGTCATGACTTGAGCATAGGAGATATCAAAGCCCACCCCAACAGTGACATACATCCTCCAGCAAGCCAATACCTTCTAGTAATACTACTCTCTATGGGTCAACCACTTAAGCACATGGGTCTTTGGGAGCCATACTTATTCAAAGAACCATAACTCCTAAGCATACAATTATTTTGTTGCTATTTCAGAACTATAATTTTATTACTGTTATAAATCTTAATGTAAATGTCTGATAAGCAGGATATCTGATATGTGACCCCTCCCCCCACAAAAGGATCATGACCCAGTTTGATAACTATTGGTTTACGCATCTACTGAGACAAAAAAACTGAGTGTTCTTTCAGTAGTAGGTAGAGATTACATTTTGGTATGTGGCTGGTTACATTGAGTATTTCTCACATTTGGGAGAATTCTCTCATAATGCTGTAAGAAATTTACATTTGAACATTCATGAGAGAGAAAGAGAGAGAGAGAGAGAGAGAGAGAGAGAGAGAGAGAGAGAGAGAGTGTGTGTGTTTCTTCTATGGTTTGGATTCGGTCTTTGAAAGCTCATCTTGAAACTTAATCTTCAGTGTAACAGTGGTAAGGGACCAGACCTCAGAGAAGCAATGCCATTTCAAGACTCTCTCCATGATTTATGTGGTTAGTGGTTGGTGCACTTACAGAAGGGAATTACAAAGGGATACTTGAACCTTCTATCTGTGAGAACACATTATGGAGATGCTCTCAGTGACTAATAGACACAAATGTCAAAGGACCCCATAGCAACTTGACCTTACCCGTCCCGGCCTTACTTGCTGTACTTTGATGCCTATCTTTTTGAGACAACAAACCAAGCTCCCACCTGAAATGATCTAGTACTAAGTTTTGCCTTAAACTATAAGTTCAAGAATCCAGTTTTCTACTTAACATTTTCACATAGTTGTCTAACCATCTAGTCACATTAACCTGGCTGTATGGCTGAAACAAACTCTCCACCCTTCCCAAACCTGCTCTTCAAATACCTTCTGGTCTTATAACCTTTCCCCACCTCCCAGCAAACCAGCTACTCTTGTTCACACATTGAAGTCCCCTCAGTCGAGCACATACAGCCCTCTCCTCTGTAACACATAGGATAGAATACATCATCTGACTCTCCGTCCCATGACTTCCCATAGTTGCTTCTCTGGTCCAGATCTCAACCTCCTTCAGGAGCTGTTGAGTCTTCCTGATATCACCCACTTCTCCAGCCTCCTGGAGAACAGTGCCCGTCATGTCTTAGAATGCCTTTTTAAAAAATATTATTTTAATAACGGAATTAAGATAGCATAGCTCCTGTTCTCAAAACCTTCTATAACTTACCATACCATTAAGAGAAATAAGGAGTCTTCACAACAGCATTTAGAAGTCCAAGAAATTAAAAGCTAGTAGAGTTCTTAAACACACACACACACACACACACACACACACACACACACACACACACAC
>JANHMN010000013.1:24729922-24767433 GCA_030674055.1 Rhabdomys pumilio
CTCTCTCTCTCTCTCTCTCTCTCTCTCTCTCTCTCTCTCTCTCTCTCTGTGTGTGTGTGTTTCAGTACATGCCACATGTGTGCGGCATCTGAAAAGGCCAGATGAGCACACTGGTTCACACGGAATGGACAGTTGTGAGCCACCTTTTGTGGGAACTGCGAATTAAAACTCAGGTCCTTTGGAAGAGCAGCAGACAGTTTTCAGCACTGAACTCTATGTCCAGCCCAAGGATTCCCTCTTCTAAGGTGTTGAGAACCATGTGTTTTGACCACATTTCACTGCATTTGACTGCATTGGGGGTTGAGGGGGAGGAAGAAACTGATGGTAAATTAATAGCAGCGGAGGATCAAACATACCATGTTGATGAGAAACATTCTAGTTCACCAATTCCAGAAGCTCACAGTAGGGGGCGCAGGCACCAAGCGCCATGTCAACAATAGAAGAGCTGTACTGGATAACAGAGTCTTGGAGGAACCACAGGAAACTAAGAGGGAACGTACACAGGAGAGGCATTTTCTGGCTGGGAAACTTAAGCTGATTAGTCTTTGGACTTGGTTGAGGGCAACTCATCCATTCTCTGGAGGCATTAGCCTGTTTGGAGCCTTTATTAATGAGTGGGACTAAGTAGGTTTGGTAGAAACTTTGGTTAACTTTGGTAGAAACATTTAAAACCCCATTTGGCTCACAGATGTCGTATTAGCCTTGGAAATGGAGAAACAATGGTAACCTAGGTTAGCCTGGGTAACCAGGGTCACCACCTACAAGGATTCTTGCGTTTCTAAGATCCTAATTTCAATGCAATGTTAAGAGGCAAGGTTGTCAAGTCTGTCTCTTCGTAGTGTGGGTTTTATTAGAGTGTAAGGGACTTAGAGTGAAAAACTACACAGTTGTTAAAATGATCACAACTAAAATAGTTATTCATTGTGTTAATTCTATCATACCTGCCCTAGGGGGAATGAAATGTTATTCCCTGCGTATTAACCAGGGTCAACACTCCTTTGTGTTCTTGCTCTGGCTGACAACCCCTGCCCTCATTTTATGTCTTAGGAAAGAACATGGCTTCTCTATTAACTACTAGTTATTACAAAAGAGCACTCCATAGTTTTCTAAGATAACTCCAGTGTATTTCAATGGGAAGGTGTTGAAGAGTGCATATAGGCTCATTTTGGGGAACAAATCGCACAAACAGGAAGTTTATGTGAGAGTAACCTCACAGATTTTTTTCCTTAATACATTTGGGGGAAAACTAAATTGATGACTGTAACTGTCTGACACATATTTAACATAGTTTTGATCAAGTTACGGCAGAAACCTGCTTATCCATCTCCATGTTCTCTGATTTGCTCCACTCCAGCACCCAAGGTTCCCCACAGGCTCTTGTTTTCAGCACTTATTTCCAAGATGGTGTTACTGTTTGGGGGAGGTTATGGGAGCTGAAGGAGATCTGGCCAAAGTGGTGGAAATAAGTCATCAGGAGCCTGACCTCTGGGTCTAGTTGCCCTTTGAATCCTGGTGCTGATTAGAGAAGCCTCTCTCACGCCCTCCTCTTGACATGAACTCAAACCATGGAAGAGATTCTGAAACTGAGTAAAAGCATTGGGAGCAGGGGAGGGCTCCCCTTTCTTATCATTCTTTGCTTCCTGACTCAGGGTGTCATGTGGGCATGAGTTTCCTCCCGTGGTGGACTGCATCCTCTGGAACTATAGACCATAATAAACCATCCCTGACTTAAGCTGCTTCATGTCAGCAGGAGAAAAAGTAATCAACCAATACACAGAAGAAAACATTGTTCCTAAATGCACTCCCTCTCAAATCTCACAAAAGCAATGGATGTGACCGTGCACCCAACGAAGGTGGGTGACAGCTTTATTCTGTAAAGAAGTCATGTTAGTGTTCTCTACAAGCAAATCTCAGGAAATGGAGAAGTGGTGACTTTTGTTTAGTTCGGGGGGCATACAAACTACAGAATGGCTAATCGTGCTAAATGTGCCTTCCCTGGCTCATGTGGACACATCTGCTCTGTGGCTCTGGTCTTTTCTATCTTGTACATCTCTTGCCATGTTCCCTACCTGTCTCTTTCCCCTTTGAACATAGGATAAACTCTGTCTTTCATTAAAAGATTAACTTGTGTTTTATTTTCTCTTATAAATTGCTTGATATCTTAACAGATGTCTTCAGTAACTTTAAAGGCAGACCCAGATTGTCTCCTTATACTAAGCCCAACAGATTTGTTTCAGAAACTCACTTATAGACTATAATAGCTAATATCAGATTATCTTTTAATATGCAAAATTATATAAATATATTACCGGAAAAATTGTTCATGTGTTAAATAATGAACGCACAAATAACTGGGATTTACCATCTCTGGGGTTCTTTAGGATTTAAAGCATTTTAACCTATTATATGTTCCCCATTAAAGATTAGAGAATTGTCTCGCAGTGTGATAAACTTAGACAGTATTGTACTTGATAATAATGAAGAGTCCAAAATTATTTTTCCTTTAGAAGAACTGCGTGCTACTCTAAAGCTACAAGTAGCATATATTACTATGTCGTAACTTATAAAACGTACCCAAATCTAACCCGTGCTGGAAAATAAAAGTGTACATGATGGTGGAACAGTAGAAGCCAATCATGGCCCACGTGTTAAAATATCCTGTGAAAAAGGAGGGCAGGAAGAGATGACTCCTTGCGGTGCTAAGGGAGCCTTGGGGGTGGGGTAGGGCATCCAAAGCAGACATAACCCTGTGAGTCACTCTGTCTAGTCTCAGGACCTCGGGAGATCTTTGTGGTTTCCTATTTTTTTCCCAGGAACTTGGCATTGACCTCCACGTTGTCCAAGGGAGTCTCCAGTCCCTAGTCACAAGGCAGAATGAGGACATCATGTCTAAAGGGGCAGGGCCTATTGACCTCCCACGGATGAGAGAAGATAAGATGATGGCCCTGAAGGGCTAAGAGGGTTGTCTATCCAAAGCCATACCGAGTAAACTTCCGGCAGGAGGGGACTGCTTGATACTTCCCTGAGGAAATGGAGCTAAGAAGTAGTGGGATTCTTTAGAGAAGGTCTGTCTGTGTCACCTGACTCAGCTTGAGCAAGTGTTAGATCTCTTCCTTTCTGACATTTAACTTGCACAAAGGTGATGTGACATGTGGGAGACAGAGAGACAGATGTTCTGACACGGTGGTTGGCGCATTGGTCACTTTTTGGCTAAGTTCATATGATTATGACATCCCCAAGTGACTTGAAGTGCTCTCATGGATACAAAGAAGCACAGAAATGGCCTCATCTTTGAGAAGGTACACTTCCCAGAAAGAGTAACACAAAGGCTGGCTCAGGCAAGAGCTCAGTAGTCCCAAGGAAGACACACAATGTTAGTTATGACACAAAGTTGTTAGTTACTCCTCTGAAAAAGATACAAGACTGTAGATTATTCCTCTGTGTAGACATTGGGTCAGGACTGTCCTGGAAAACATATGGTCTCCCTGAATCATAACCAAAGACTCTTGCCCTCCTGGTCCAGGCTGAGACTTCTGCTGAGGGCTTTCCTGGAAATCTGAGGTTTCCATTATCACACTCACTGCATTACAAGGAGCTGCTTACTGACACCACATTTAATTCAAAACTGAATGGGATCTGAAATGTGCTCATTAAATCACCTCTTTGTCCTAGTTCTGGTGTGTGGCTGAAGTCCAGTAATTATCTTTGAATATCACATTAACTATGAGTGATGGCTACGTACATCCATGACTATGATCCTGGTTCTTCCTCTATTCTCTCTTCCTTCCCCACCTGACCCCACCCTCACACCCCCTCCTGAATAGATGTATATATATTTAACCAAATATATGGCCCCCCTCTGACTCAGTCAGGTTGATAAGCAAACTTAATCACCCCATTAATCCATATGTGTAGTGAAATACTTCCAAAAAACAAAACCAGTCCATTATGCTTGGTCAGCAGCAGCTGTACCACACTATCCTTTGCACACGGTGCACTCATTATTAAAGATGGGCTTTTCTGTTAAGGTTTTTCTTTCTTTCTTTTTTTATTTTTTTTTTGTTGTTGTTTTTTTGAGACAGGGTTTTTCTATATAGCCTTGGTTGTCCTGGAACTCACTCGGTAGACCAGACTGGCCTTGAACTCAGAAATCTGCCTGCCTCTGCCTCCCAAGTGCTGGAATTAAAGACATGCGCCACCACTGCCCGGCCTGTTAAGGTTTTTCATGTACTTTATACTCTCCATTGGGCCTCATTATTTTTCTCTAATTGTTACCAAATGTTTTATATTTTATATAGATATTATATATATACATATGTATATGACATAATATACATGTGTGTATGTGTGTACATGTGTGTGTATATATATATCTATTTGTGTGTATGTGTATATGCATGTATGTATGTATGTATTTATGTGTATGTATGCATGTGTACATATGTGTATTTATTTGTGTGTGTGTATGTATATATGTATGGATGTATGAATATGCGTGTATGTACATATGTGTGTATATGTATGTATGTATATATGTATATATGGATGTTTGTATGTATGTATGTATGTGTATATATGTGTATATGTGTATATGTGTATATGTGTATATATGTGTATATGTGTATATGTGTATATGTGTATATGTATATATATGTGTGTGTGTATATGTATATATATCTATGTATGCATGTATATATATGTATGTATATGTGCATGTATGTATGTATATATGTATGTAGATATGCATGTATGCATACATGTACATATGTATATATGTACATATGTATATATGTATATGTATATATATGTGAGTGTGTATATGTATGCATAATCAGCTCTGAGTATGATTTTCTAAACAGCATTCTCTGATGAAAATTAATTTATTCCACCAGTTTTTCAGTATATAGAGAATTACTGAGTACTTTGTCTCTGTCTCCTCTTCCTACAGTTTCTTCTATTATTACTTTTTCAATATTTATTTTTATTTAGGTGTGTATCACGCAGGGGTGAGCTTATAGATTCCATAGTGTATATGCATAGTTCAGAAGACAACTTGGAAGAACTGATCTTCTCTTTCCACCACCTGGGACTCAGGAATCAAACTCGGGTTGTCAGGCTTGGCAGCAAGTGCCTTTAACTACTGTGCCATCTCAGTGGCCCAGTTTACTCTTAAAACATACAACTTAGATTTTGGAATCTATCCAGAAAGGTTGACCGTATAACCCAGGTAAATCATGTCTTCAGCACGAGAATCTGGGAGCCTTTAAACCTCCAAGCATCTTGTCTTGCCTTCCTGAATGAGCTGTGGTGATCTTGGCCCTCAGTGCTGCTTCTTTTCTCTCTGTGTTTTTTCTCCCTATCTAGTTCTTTTATTTTGTTTCTGCCCACATAGGAATGATATACCCTTTCTATTTATAGTAACAATGTTTGGGAATTCGGTTTTATTATCTGGCCAATTGATAGCATCCGTTGGATTAGAAATTATACATATCTTTGTCAGATAAGTGATGATAAAGAATCCATTTTGTATTATTTTTTTGTCGGATTGCCTATTTGTGAATTCAAATAGATTAAGAATTTCATGCTCTTTAGGGAATTGAGAATGGAGAGGCTTTGTGTGTATTCAAACTATAGAATTAAAACTAAAAACTAGGAGCCAAGCATGGTGGTACATGCGTTTAGTTCCAGCGCTTAGAGGGAAGAGGCAGGCAGGTCTCTGTGCCTTCAAGGCTAGCGTGGTCTGCATGGTGAGTTCCAGACAGCCAGAGCTATATACTGAGACACTGTCTCAAAAAAAAAATTAAAAACTAAACCAAAATAAAACTTCAAAAACTGGCATGCAGGCATGCACTTGAAATACCGACTACTGTGTCCATGGCGGTGGGATGGTTATGAATTCAGAGTAGCCTGTGATACTTAGCAAGACTCTTAGCAGTAAATAAAATTTAAAGCTTCTTAGGGATGAATGTATCTGTAATTTGGGGAGATCTTTAGTGAGCCTTACATGAGTATTAAATGTGGTTTTTTTTTTTTTTTAGTCAAATGGCAGCAATACATTAAATTGCTATGTTTTTTAAGTCAAGGAAGCTGTGTTATGGTTAGTTTATAAAAAATAAGCACATACATGGCCGTGAAATAACCAAATACCACAGAAAATTTAAAAAAAAAGAACTTCTAATACTTTTAGTGTGATATGCTTTGAGGAATTCTAAGAAGTGATTCATACAATTGCTAGTTCAAAAATGTTTGAAAACATTTAAGTATCTGCAAAACAGTCTACTTAGAATCATCCATCTTCTTTGGCTCTTAGGATCTTTCTACTGCCTCTTCCCCAGGCCTTAAAGGAAGGGCTATGATAAAAACATCCTGCTTTATACTGAGTGCTCCAAAGTTTCATATTCTCTGCACATTATCCAGTTGTGGGTCTGTGTAATAATTCTCATCTACTGTAAGAAGAAACTTCTCTGATGTGGGCTGAGAGAGCCAAGATCTATGGGCAGGGTGGTTTGAGTAGGTTTGGCCCCCACAGTCTCAGCTGCTTGAATACTTGGCCCATAGGAAGTAGCACTATTAGGAGATATGGCCTTTTTTGAGTAGGTGTAGCATTGTCAGAGGGTGTATGTCACTGTGAGGGTGGACTTTAATTTCAGCACTCAGAAGACAGAGGCATGCAGATCTCTAAGTTCAATGTCAGCCTGGTCTACAGAGCAAGTTCCAGCACAACCAAGCTTACACAGTGAAGAAAAGTATGTACAACAGAAAGCTGATGCAGATGTGATTGAATGAGTGCACTATGTTTCAGCCCCAGAAAGCAGCAGAACTTGGCAGCTTCAGCCATGCGGTTCTGGCACTGAACTTAAAGTTAGAAGAAAGAAATCTCCCTCCTTGACTAAGGAAAGTTTCTGAGGCCGGGCATGTGACAAAGATGTCCGTGAACAGAGGCCTAGAGAGGCCATTATATGAAATGACGAAGATGAAGCCTAGATTATCTTGGTGACCCCAAGAGGTTATTCCAGAGCTGTGGGATACCTGTTGAGGAAAACTGCTAACAGGGAGTGGAACCAGCCCAAGAGAAAGAAGTGTGTTGCAGTCACAGCTGAAAAGAGTTGAAAGTTCTGAAGAGCATTTTAATATCAGATATGGAGATGCAGAGTTTGGAGTTTGCTCAGCTGGTGTTTGGTCTTGCTTTGGTCCAGTGTTTCCTCACTATGCTCTGCTCCTCTCTCTGTTTTCTAATGCTACTGTGTATCCTATGCCATGGTTTGTTAGAAGTACATGATCACCTTTTTGATTTTGAGTTTATAGGAGATTACAGTTAAGAGATTGCATTAACCTCAGAAGATACTTTGAACTTTAGACTTGTTGAGAGTGTGATAAACTACAGAGACTTTTGAAGTTGGACTAAATGCATTTTGCATTATCTTATGGCTACATGCCTATGGGGCCAGAGAGTGGAGTGTGGTGGTTTGAATAGGTATGGCCCTCATAGACTCATGTGTTTGAATGCCTGACTCACAGAGAGGGGCACTATTAGGAGGTATGGTCTTGTTGGAATAGGTGTCACCTTGTTGGAGGAAGTTTGTCACTGTAGGGGTGGGCTTTGAGGTCTCCTATGCTCAAGCTATAGCTATAGACTTAGCATAGTAGACAGTCTTCTGCTGCCTGTGGATCAAGATGTAGAACTCACAGCTCCTTCTCCAGCACCATGTCTGCTTGCACACTGCCATGCTTCCCACCATAATGATAATGGACTGAACCTCTGAAACTGTAAGTCAGCCCCAATTAAATGTTTTTCTTCATAAGAGTCGCTGTGCTCATGGTATCTCTTCTCGTCAATAAAACCTTAACTAATACGGTGGGTATAACAGTATCTCTTTAAAAGTAATGTTTTTGTTATGCCCCTTTGGCATAATGATAGTATTAAGTCTTCCCATAGGCCTATGACCTATTGAGTCTCAGGATCTTGACCCTTTTAGCAGTGTCAGATATGACTTCCATCTCTTAAACTAGGCCTTACAGCCAATTAAAATGTGGTTGGTTACTTCCATAACCTTGTGCCACTATTGCTGCGGGTTATTATTAAAGGTCACAGGGTTTGTAGCTGGGTAATATAGAAGATTATCTTTCTCCTTTAGGAGTGTTCAGTGTACCTGTCAGCACCACAAATGATAGGCAGTAGAGAGAAGCTTCAGAACTCACTGAGACTATGGCAGCATACACAAGACCTGCACAGGTTCAAGCCAGATTGGGTCTCAGCACAAAGATGGGAAAGAAGATCCCTAGACAAGAAGCCATTGGCAACTGATACCTGCTGGCAAAGGGAAAATCATTTTGCTTTAGTGGAGTGTCACTGGGTATATCAAGCATACTCCAGGACAGGTCCCATGCCTAGGAGTAGTTGGCCAACACAAAACAAACTCGATGGTATTTTGTGTGTGTATGCGTGTGACATTTTGTTTCATTTTGCTTTGTTTTGGAGATTTTTGTCTGACTAGTTTTTTTTTTCCTGCTGGTTTTAATTTTTTTTGTGGAGATTTTTTTTCTTGTTTTTATTGTTGTCATGTTTTCATTTTATTTATTTAGCGAGGGAGGGTTGACAGAGATAAAGAGAAAACCCACAGTTGGATGAATTAGAAGATTAGAAGATTAGAAGATGGATTAGAGTTGATCTGGAAGGAGTCGGAGGAGACACAAAACTTGATCAACATGTTTATGAAGGAAGAAGTTTTCTGATAACAAAGAATAATTCTAAGTGGCTGTAATTCTGCTGAGTAAAGTTAGCATCAGAAATCACAGGCACAAATGAAGACTGCATTCTTGCTCATCGAGCTGATAAGACTGAGGTGGGACATTGTCACAAGGCTTCTGATTCCTTTAGAACAGCGACTCTCAGTCTTCCTAACACTGTGACTCTTTGACAGAGATCCTTGTGTTGTGGTGACCCCTGTATTTTTGATGCTACTTCATAACTGTAATTTTGCTACTGTTATGAGTTGTAATGTAGATATCTGATGTGCAGGCTATCCAATATACAACCTCTGCGAAAGGCTCTCATGATCACAAGGGGTTGAGACCCACAGGTTCAAAACCACTGAGCTAAGAGGGAAAAACGGAACCCAAATGAATGTAGAAAGTTACAGGGTTTCATGAAGAGATTCTCATTCATTCTATCTGTAACAGCAAGTCTGGAAAAGAGTAAAATGCAATAGAATGCTTTCAAGTTGGGTCATTTTTGATGGATTTATTCATAAGAAGGGGGATTTTTTTTTGTGGAACTTTTACTGCCAAGTATAATATTAAAGCTTGAGTTTTGTTTTCTTGCTGTTGAGATGATAAATTTGTCTTATAACTGAGTAAAAAGTAATAAAAGAACTTCTTTAATATTTTACATAATCTGTTTGATGGGACAATTTCTATATTTCACTAGAAAAAAATGTATATATATTTTTTGGGGGGGCCTCTGGTCTCATTGGACATTTGCCAGTTTTGTTCCTATCGAGACTTCTTCTTTTGTTTAGTTTTAAAGACATATTCTCAATATGTCTTTCAATCTGTAGCCCAAACTAACCTCAACCTCACTCAGGATAATTCTTCTGCCTCACCGCCCATGTACTTGGATCATAGGTGTGAGCCATTATACTCAACCAACATTCGTATTATCTGATAAATGTTCAGCATCTTGGGTGTGTTTTGAATTATCCATGACTTATTAGTGGCTCCTTTCGAAATTACTGAGTTAGACAAAAGTCTGCAGTGCATGCTTATTTCACTTTCCTGTGAGACACATTTTTGCAATTATACTTTAAAATTTTATTAGTAATAAAGAATTAACAGGCTGATCGAGAAGGACTTAATTCCATAGGCTGGGTGTGGTTTGGTAGTAGGGCTCATAGCTAGCAAGTGCACAGCACTGGATTTCTTGGCTTCCTGCTTCTATAGTAGGTCACAGGTAAGGCTATTCTTTCTGGTCCTACCTTGCTTTGGGCAGAGGGCAGGGAGGCTGACAGCCTAGCAACTTCAGCATCAAACAAATGAGGCAAGACTGAGGTTGTTAGAAGAAAACCAGTGTGTAGGAATGATGCTGTGCCTGGCAGCTCTGGTAGAGCCTGGGCATCCTGTGGAGAGCTACCTGCACCCCAATGAAGTCAAGGACATGCCACTTACTCCAAACATTCCCAGACCTGCTCACCACAAGTTTCACAGGGGCAGGAATTTTCCATCTGGCTTATAAGAATAATCTGGATGAATTTTGTATTTCAATTCATGCCTATGTTGATGTAATCTAAGAAGGATTAGAGTTAAGTAAAAGATACATGATCACAGTAAGCTCACTGGTTCACTAGACATGTGGCCCTGTGTTTTTAGTCTGCTGTCAGAGACCTATGTGGGGTGAATAGGTGTTAGCTCACATCTCTCTAGGACAAACCACACAATAACAGGACTTCCTGAGATCCAGTTTCTCATCTGTAAAAGTTGAGGCTGATTTCCTGATTGTGTCACAACACTGTTATAAGGTCACACGAGTACATACATATGTGTCACGTGTCTCACAGAAGTCAATATTGGCATTTCTCTTTTGATGAGCTCAGAAGTGTTCTACGTACTTTATAATAGACATGTCATTTAATCCTCACAGTAGTTCGTGAAGGATATAAAGCTATCTGTAGACTGTAGATGAGGATGTTACCCAAAAACCACACAATTTTGTCCTGGTGGAGCCAAGATTTGAACCAGTTGCCCTTCTCTCCATTAAGACCAATGGAATCTGGTCAACATTTTATGAGGGCTGACTAAGTGCACATGGTACTATTTCTGTTGCTATTGCTACTCTCAAGTAAAAGGACAATGACATGGCCAGTAGCCATAAGATGACATTACCATAACAGGTGAATATTACCTGCAATCTCCAGCTCTTTCTCTTGGGGACACTTTTGGGAACATTTATTTTCTGCCTTTGGGATTGTTACAATAGACTTCACAGTCCTTTTCCCAAAATAAAATTGTATAAAGTTGCATGCATTTTTTTCATAGACAAAGACTACATGAGGATTCTGACATATGTCTGGAGAAGGTCGTCCTCCACCTGCCCTTGCATGTCTTTTCCAGAAGTGCTGACTCAGATTTGTGCTGAAAAGATGCATTGGTGTAATGTGCATGTCCCCCAAATCTATATGTCAAGTTTGTCTCCAAAATGGTAGGTGGGAGGTGTAGCTGTCCTTTAAGAGGTGGGCCTAGAGAGATCCTTAGATCACTGGGAGGTTGCCATTACAGGGCACTGCGGGATCCTGATCTCTTAGACTCTGTCTACTTCCTGGCCCAAGATGTGAGCACTTGCCCCAGCTCACCCTCCTGCTGTGCTACACTGTTCTTTCTAGAAGCTCCAAACCTTGTGGATGGCTAACCTTGTGGCTGATTCTCTAGGATCACAAGTCAAAAACAAAACAAAACAAACAAACAAAAAAAACAACCCTCTCTCCATAAGTAGCCTCTGTCTAGTATTTCCTCATGGTGATGGGAAGATGACTCATCTAAGAAAAGTAAGCAGTGATGTGACACGTTTCAGAACAGACTTGTACTTATGAGCATACGTTGGCAGTTCTATCCATGTCACCATGCATGAAAAATATGCATATTTTAGAAAACACAGACATGGTATGACTGGTTTGCAAATGATCCCCAGATGGGAATGTTGGCATGGGAGGTCAACCTTCATGCTTCACAGTAGAGAGCCATTCCTTCTGGCTCTGGAGTGGTGTCTGGCCAGTGTTTCTGGCATATATTTCAGTGATGTATTGTCAGAAGTGGCCTAGAGATGAGGGATAGTTTGGCTAGACTGCCTCCTGGATGGCTTATAGTATGTGTAAATGTCACCAAGATGGACAGAGAAGAAATAGGTGATCTTGCTACCCAAGCCTGGCTTGAGAACGCTTGTCTTTGTGTGACACGTGAGGGCTCTTGATTTTATGATGCTATCTTTTTTGTCTGTGGTTGATTCTCTGCATCCCTTTTCCTGTTATATATAAATCATAAATAATTCCTCCTCCTTTAACTCTGAAGCTTGTTAAATTGCCATCTTCTTCCTCCCTAGAGATGGGAATCCTTGGCCTCCAGCAGCAGTCTCAAGGTCCTATTTTCCTAATTCCTATATACCTCAGGCCAGGGAGCACCACAGAGAGGAAAGACTGCAGTAGCTTAACCCACATGTCTCTTGGGATCAAGCTCTCTCATAATCACGGGACATCATTCTTATCCTGAAATTTGCCTTAGGAACAGACCATTTTTGTTGTGTGTCCATTAACTCACACCCTTTAGGTTGTGTGTCCATTGACTCACACCCTTTAGGAACAGAGTTCTCCTCTGTTCATGGATGTTCAAGTATGGCCATTCTTTCCCCATGGCAGGACCCTCTGGATTTCCTGCAAGCTTTGCTGATACTTGCTGTTGAACTCTCTAGATTCACAAGCCTTGCCCACTCTCAGGTACCCTAAGTGTCTTTTCTTCTATGAGAAGGGTTGGTTAGTGTGTTCCCTGGTTTCCTTATACTAGGTGCCATAAGCTATCAACCTCACATTGTTTCCAGTCAGCTCTTACAGGGAGAAAAGTTTCATTGGAGAAAGCTTGTCCTAGGTTCCAGCCAATTCACTCTGTTCTCTATGCCAGCCACTATGCCCTATCTGACAGGATTCAACTTGCTGCCACTGGTGGGTTTCCAGTCTTGTAGTTAATTTACAATTTATCACAATGTTGGTTAAAAGTCATTACCAGAAGAACCAGTTTCCAATAAAGAAGATCCCTCTGGGCTATTTGTGGAAAGCCATCTAAGACTTGAGAGTGTGAAACATTTGTACTATTCCATCCATTGTTTGGGAGATAAAATCATTTTCAGACACATTTCCAAGCTTTATCCAGTAGCTTTTGGTTTTCTAGAATGATGTTGGAGCAACCCCCTGGGTAGTTATAGCCAAGTCTTTTTTTCCAGGTCATAGAAGACATTACTTTTTATGCTTCATGGAAATGTGGGGTCTATTGAACATTGGAATCAGCAGCCCTACCTCAATACAGTCAGAACCCATATTTGTACCCGCTGCTGCCATCAGTTCTAAATTACATTAGGAGGAATGATACTTGACTGATCCTTGGGTGTCAAGAACATGAAACCATAATGAATGTTAAGGCCGGTCACCCCACGGTTCTCTGAGACTAACATTTGGGACATGGATGCTTTCTCTAATTGGCCATTGCTGTATTTTTATGCATTTTGATTATCATTCTCTTTAAAATTTGGAAATGTTGTTATTACTCCTAAAAGGAGAATATTCATTCATTTAAAGAAGTGAAAATTAAGGACACATAAAGATAAAATAAACTCTAACCATTTCCCAGCATCTATACCCATGTACTATTTATAATTTGATATTGACTAAAGCTTTTTTCCCCTCGGAACCTATAATTAATATAGATTTAACACACAAATGGCAAGATTCCATGTATAGCATTTTGGGAGTCCATTTTTTAAAATAATAATTCCTGGAAATTTTGACACAGACTTCCATCATATAAATGAATGCCACTACAAACAGCCCCTCTCTTTTCATAAGTTTCTGTCCTGTAGAGCCCCTCGCGTGTCTAAGCTGAACTATGACACACTTCCTTTGCTTCTTTGTCAAATACCAGCAGAGACTTTTATTATTTTCATTTAATCGTCACATCAACTTCCAGAAGTCAGGCTCCTGATATATTAACATATATGCCATGCTGTAATCACACGGCTGCTCCTGACAGAACATTGCCAAGATCACACTGGTGGAAGGTTGTCTACCCTGTAAGCTTCCCCTCATTCTCTGTTCACTGTTGAACTTGTGCGTACATCCGAGACTTGACCATTACTCTTAGAAGGAAGCCTGGAGTCTTTTCTCTGACTTCATGGGTTCTACACAGGTAGGGTCTGCCTGACTGGGCCTGCTATACCTCTCCTGTAATCATATTAGCTTCTCACTACAGTTTTCTTCTAGCACTATTCGGTTACAAGGCAGATCTACCCTACTCTCAGGCTCCTCGGCCATGTACATCCTTTGACACATGCCCACTGAAGGTGGCAGTAGCCTATCTTCATCATTACCATTGCTCTGAAATTCTGCACAGATTCATTTTCTCCCCTCGCTTTCCCAGAAGCAGCTGGGCATACGTTCACATGGCTGGCTGGTTATATCCTTTCTCTACTCGGGTTTAATCAACCTGAGGAGAGAGTAAGGGATCACTTTTGGCCTTAATTTCTCTGTGCCTGTCATACATTTATTGAACAATAGACACTTATAAAATGACTGCATCCTTCAATGCTAGATTTTATAGGATCTGAGATACCTGACTTATATTCCACCTATGATCACTGTTAACTGCTCCTTTGACAGAGCTCTGACAGGCCTGGGGAGTTTGTTCTACACTGAGGTGTCTAGGCCAACCACTGAACTTTGTTGCATGCCTTACAATAAGCTGTTTTGTGTGTCACTTGTTTGATGCCCACAGGAAGCTTGTGATTTAGTTTTTTTCTCTCTCTCTTTATCATATATATGATAAACAATATATATATGATATATATATATATATATATATATATATATATATATATATATATGATAAACAATGGTAATTAATATGACATAGTATTAATAAAGTACATTTACCCTTCTATTTAGTAAAATGGCTACCCATATGACACAAAAGTACCATATCTGCCTTTGTTATGTTTCTTACACATATATTACAGTTTACCTCATATCTTCTGGTTAGGGTTTCTTTCCCATTTGATTGGACACTCTATTGCACAAATCCTATAATCTGTAGTGGTTAATTTAAGTTGTCGACTTGACACCACCTGGGATGACCTGAGAAAAGAGTCTCAGTGAGGGGCTATCTAGATTAGGTTGGTCTGTGAGGTGAGCGTATTTGTAGAAGATTATGTTAATTAAGTTAATTGATTTGGGATGATCGAGTCCACAGTTGGCAGTACCTTTCCCTAGGCAGAGAATTCTGAACTGTATAAGACTGAAGAAGTTAAACAGAGCACAAGCAAACAATCAAGTGAATGCACATACATTTATGTCTTCCTGATCCTGACAGTGAATGTGATGTGGCTAGCTATTTTAAGTTCCCACCTTGACTCCCTATGATAAAGAACTAGAACCTGGGATTGCAAGCTAAAATGAATCTACTCTCACAATGCTACTTTTGTCAAGGGATTTTTAACCACAATAACCACAGAACGAAACTGGAATGACATTCCTTGTGTGTACCTGTTTATAGATGAGTGTGAAATTTTCCATAGATAACGAAGGAACACAAGTTTGGAGGCAGATGGCTTGGCTGTGGTGAGGTAATAGAGATGACCCAAGACTCTGTGTCTGTGCTAAATGCTACCCACCAGCAACATCTCAAAGCTGTGCAGTCATTATGTCCTGGCTTGCATCAAAGGTTAAAGTTGTTTCTTTTCTCAGTCTGCTAAGTGAAAAACAAATAGTATCTCCATCTTGCTTTAGTAAGCATTTCTTCAATGACTGGTGAGTTCAACAGGTACCACTTTGTTTATTGATTATTATATTGCTTCTTAAGAGTTCTTTTTGTCCATGTACAGAACCATTGTTATGTCCAGGCCATTGATTGTCATCTTAAGACTGACCTGAAGATTTCCTTCTGAGGCCTGAGAGAATCTTTTTTCTGCTACTCGTGGCCCTGTCACTACAGTCCTTTTTATGTTCTGCTGCCGTTTTATGTCAGACAGAAGCAGAAGTAATGCTTTGCAAAACTATGGAGCAGGCTCTTCACAGGGACACACTGACTAGTGGACAGATGACAGAAATTCCAGAGAAGGCAACTGGCTATTCAGACTGTTTCCCTTCACATCATTGGAGAACTGGGACCACTTCAAAAGAATGCGCAGCCGATCAGATTTTCCATTTGCCTCTGAGATCTAGAAATAGAGCTTAGATGTATGTGAATAATGCATCAGAGCTTTAATTGTTTATGACAATATTTTCAAGGCACAAACAGGTCGCGATGATACAACTTTTAAAGGTGCTTAGTCCTGGAAACAGGAAAAGCTTTTAGGTTGGTCCTACGCATCTGCTATGCTGAGAAAGCAGTTGCAATGGGATGCACTAAATGGACTTTCGCTGGAAAATAGGTAGGAAAACATTGTACAAACACAACTTGGGGGTATAGAGAGTGAGACAAGTGCTCCAGACAGAAGTGTCCTTTTGTTGGTGACTACCAACACGTCCCCAGAACCACCCGTGTGACTTTAGAAGACCAGGTTCTGAGGCCAAGTGCTGATATTCATGGAACACAGCTACTTCATCAAGGTGAAAGTCTGTGACCAGCTACTATCTGACCGTCTCGCATCACTGTTTGACGGTAGAATCAGCATATGCATAACTGACTTACTTTTCCAACCAAACAACTTCTCCCAGCTCAACCATTAAAAATCTCATTTTCTCCTAAGCGTCTAGACCCCTGGGCCATGCTTAAGAAGAGTGTGCTGCAGCATCCAGAATGCAGTCGATTCCAGTGATATTTTAAAACCATCTTTTGACGATGTTCTCTCTTCCTGCTATCATGATTTGTGTGCTCAAAATCTGGCCCAGAGACTGTCTGTTACCAGTCACACGACTCACCACAAGCTTGGTTCCTGGAAGTTCATCTGTAATTGCATCGCTAGCTGCTCTAAAACTTCCATTGATTTCTCACAACCTACGTTTGCAGTACCAAGTTCAAGCTCTGTGCATCAATGCCTCAAGTTCGCTGCGTAGGTATGAGATGGTCTTCCTAGCATTGCTTCCCACGCTAGTGCATGTGTCTTTGGCCTTATTTGGTTGTGTGACGGCTTCAAGCAGAGAAGATTATACTTGCCATCAACCTAACTATCCTCATGCCGCCCTTTGCTCACGAAACATAATAGTCCATAAAATTTCTGGTGACTCTCATTCATTCATATCTTGTAGACTCTTCTAGAGGAACACATCTGCCTTTCTCTAAGCCGAGAGTCAGCTCTGCACGAATAGGGTGGTGGCTGTTCTCATTGCTGCTAATCCAGCTGGATTTCTGGAACATGCATTTGTCACAGTATTGTTATTTTCCTGACCCCAGGACCAAAAATCATAATGTCATTATCACTTTGTGGTCACCAACCCCTGGCTCTTACTGTAGCTGGGAGGAGCTAAAACTGGAAAGGCAGAAGTGAGTGCTTAGCTTCCAGTGTTACACCGGTACTGTGGTTATTGTCTAATGTCTCCATGGAGAACCAGTGATAGGACCTGAGTATGGGATAGAAGCTTCAAAGATAAGCCTTCTACTACCTTCATTCTCTTCATCAGAGAACTCTTAGAAATAGGAATATTATCCAGTTTTGCTTAGTCATGAGGGTGACGAATGGAGGCTTCTGGGTAAATTTTTCTAAATATAAGCTGTATTCCTTATCTCCTCTTATCCCCTACTTGGACTGCTCCTGTGCAAAGGAGCTTAAAGTACCAATTTTCTAACTCATCTCACGATTGTGAAAGAGAATAGATTGATAATAATATCAAGGTTATGGTTGACAGAGGGACACAAACCTTTCTTTTCCCTTTCCTTATTTCACTAGATAGAAACTCAAACAACGTTAAATAAAAGTGATAAAAACATGCATCTTCTGGGGGGTATGACAGCGAATCTTGATTGGCAACTGGTTTGAGAGATTAAACTTAAGAACTTTAGTTAAGAACACTTCCAGTTGTGTTGGTAAGGATGTTTCCAGAATGATTGCATTTGAGAGAATATTTGAAAGCAGAAGATCTGTCCTTAATGTAGACTCATCATCCAACAGTCTGAGTATCCCAGTAGAACAAAGGTAGGAGAAGGCGAAGTCAGCTTGCCTGTGCCAGGTCCACTCTTCCTGACAGTGCTCACACACCCGTGACTCCCTAGGCACTTTCTGTGACTTCAGCTTTGGATCAAGGTTGTATTGCATCATCTGCAGCTTCTACCTTCATAGACTAAAGAGCCGCAAGGTTTTTTTTTGTCCCCCAGCATGCAAATAGCCATCATCAGACTATCTAGAGCTAATTGTTAGTGTCAGTTCAATAAATCTTCATTTATAATTACCATGATACACATACACGTATTCCTAAGTGTTGCTATTTCTCTGGAGAACTTTAATACAGGGGTAAAACATCCAATCTATTATGATATTAGTTGTAATGTTTTTTATAGATTCCCATTATCAGGCTAGAGAAGTTCCCTTTAATTTTTAGTTTGTCATTGAGAGATTTGACTTTTTAGAAGTGAATGTTAAAGTTTATAAGTGCCTTTCCTGTATAATGGAGTATATTTTCTTACTGTATGTATAACTTTCTCACTTGATGTTTAAATATTAAATCAAGATTGCATTTCTGAGGCAAATACCTTTAGGTTGTGTTGCATCATTGTTTTATACACACAAGTCTGCTAAAAGTTGCTTAGAATATTTGCATCTATGCTTTTTAATTTTATTGGGAAAGCATTTGTGTTGTTTTGCTATTAGAGTAATGCTGGTTTCATCCAATGGTCTGGGAAATATTCTTTTTAAAAGCTTTTATGATTTTCTATAGAATCACATCATTGATATTTTAATGAGTGGCAGAATTTGCAAATGAATATATTGTTACTGTATATCCCATTGTGAGGTTGTTTTGAATTCAAATTTTTAGTGGAGTGATGAATGATAGAGGACAGACAGACAGACAGAGAGACAGACAGGTTGACTCTCATGCCGTGCATTCCTTGTTGAATGTGTTATGTGAAGAGTGAACTTTAGAATAAATTTGGCTATTTTGCATGCTTGTTCAAATGTATTGGCACATGTTTCTTCGTGGTTGTTTACCCTTCTTCCAGTAGCGCTGTCCTGAACTTCATGTCTGTAGAACCTGTAGAGAAGTCACCTCTCTAATTTTATATATTTGGAATTTATGTCTTGACCTTTTATTTGTGAGTTGCTATAATTGATTATTGATATTGATTATTATTATTATTGGTCTTTTTGAGACATGGTTTCTCTGTGTAGCCCTGGCTGTCCTAGAACTCACTCTGTAGACCAGGCTGGCCTCAAACTCAGAAATCCACCTGCCTCTGCCTCCCAAGTTCTGGGATTAAAGGCGTGTGCCACCACTGTCCTGCTGATACTGATTATTTTACCTTTTTGCTACCTGAGCTTTAAGATTTTGGTCATTTATTATTACATTTTTTGCTTTTGTGTTTAGTTTTATTACTTCTTTATTGCTACATAATAAGTTACTTCAAAGTTGAAGTGACTATCAGAGAGTTTCCATGGGTCTGGAATCTGGGAAAGGTTTAAGTGGTCCACAAGGCCTCACTAGACTGGAATCAAAGCTAGCTTGGCCCTGGTATATTCTAAAGTGCAGATGCTAGCTCATTTGGGTGATTAAAGAATTCAGTATCCTGAAGCTGTTGATTTGTCTCTTAAAGTCACTTGTATCCACAGGCATTTCATTGCGTGGATATCTGCCTTGTTTTTTCCAGTTCAAAAAGAACTGGAAAATATTTCTCTAATATACCTTTGCCCTTTTCTCATGCTTATTGTGTTCCAGTCATGAACATAACCTTGGGTCCTGTTTCTCAAATACTGTCCACCTTGCTATCAGAGAGAGGGTCTCACATTGCCCTGATACTTGTCAAGTAAGATAGGTTGGATGTCCAGCAATCCCCAGAGATATATCTCCATCTCCTCAGTGTAGGAATTACAGGAAATGCGGCCACACTCAGCTTTACAATGTGGGTGCTGGTATCAAACTTTCTGACATCTCTCTTCAGCTACCACTGCTTCCCTGACTAGGCCAGTTTCACTTAGGATCAGTCTCCTCTTGAATTCCTTACCATCTGTTGATTCAGATCCTAATTATATTTGTAGTATACAGTAGAATAAATCTTACCATATTTACATATTTTATCTATAGTTCAGGTTTTATACAAGGCATTCATACTAAAGAGTAAGCATTTAGGAAGCATTATGAAGTCCCCATTACTGGTTTCTTTTCTGATTTTTCCTGGTTTGAATTCATTTTTCCTACCTTTTAGTCGTAGTTGAGATCATTTCTTTGCTCTTGTTGTTCTTTTCGAAGTGGTTCTGTAAATCTCTCCCACACTGCCTAAACAATATCCCATGTATTTTGATATATTTCACCTTCATTTGGTTCCAAGTATTTTTTCAATTATTCTTTTGATTGCTTCCTTGACTCAGAGTTTATTTAAAAGTATGTTCTTTCATTTCCCAAATCTGGATATTTTTCAGGGATTTTTTTTTTGTTATTAATTTTTTATTCAGATCTATTATGGTCACAGAATACGCTTTGTTTGACTTGGATCTGTTCATCTAAATTTATTGAGTCTTATTTTATGACATAAAATGTTGTTTATCTTGGAACATACTCCAATGTCCTTGTGTGCACGAAACGAATATACCCAGCTGTCATTGGATGGGCTGGTCACTACATGAAGGTTAGGTCAGGTTGATTCAGTGTCGTTTTAGTTTTCTGTATAAAAACTGATTTTTGTTTGCTCCATCAATTCCTGAAAGAAGGGTGGGACACTCCAACTGAAAAATGTAAATTTGTCTTTCTCCTTGCAGATTTGAGTTATTGCTCCTTGTGTTTCAAAGTTCTAATAGGCATATAAACATGTAGGATTGTTAGATCCCTTTGATGAATTGGCTTTTTTTGTTTAATTCATTTTTTTTTTGTTATAAAGCAGATCTGCTTGCATCATTCCTCACAGTTTTTCAATGTCTATCATGTGGCTCTATTTTACATAACTGTAGTCTGTCGTCTAATGATGGCTCTCTGTGTTGACGAATAGACATTTAATACTCCAATATTATCATGACTCTCCTTTCAGAAGAAGACCTGAGACAGAGGAGTTAGGTGCTATGATGAAACCTTCCCAGGAACACAGGGAGAAAGAAGGACAGCTTTATCAAGCTCCCATTCTTCTCTGTGCTTAGTGGTATATCTGCTTTGTACTTAGGCAAAGTTGTCAAAAACATATATTTACTAAAAATCCTGTGTGTGTGTTGATCTATGATACTCCCAGTGTGTGCAAGGTTCACAGTAAGCACTGCTCTTGACAATCACCGAAGCCTTATGAGTGGCTTAAGAAGAAGAAGCACCATTGCTCCTTCCGGTGTGCTAACTTGTTCCTGTCCTGTTACCCAAGTTACAATTTTGAAAGGTTGTATCTTGGGTGTTTCTAGACACACTCTGCTGATGTATTACCTCTCCCAAGCTGCACACTCCTATTGCTTCTGGAGACATCAGTTTAATCTGTTGGAGTAGACTGAAAATCTTAAATGACCATTAAAACTCTTCAACAGAAAGATACCTCTGTCAAATGAATCAACAGCCAGGGAGCCTGTATGTGTCTGACCTAGGTCCTCTGCATATATGCTATAGTTGTGTATCTTTGTGTTCTTGTGGGACTCCTAAAAGTGGAAGTTGGTGTTGTCTCTGACTCGTTGGCCTGCTTTGGTAATCCTTTTTCTCCTACTGGGTTGCCTCATTCAGTCTTGATATGAGGGACTGTGGCTGGTCTTATTGTAACTTGATAAGCCATGTTTGGTTGATACCCTTGGGATGGCTGAGCTTTTCTGAAGGGAAAGGAGGAGGAATGGATCTGGGAGATGAGAGAGAAAATCTGGAAGGAGAGGAGGAGTGGGAAAATGGCTGTTGAGATGTAATATATGAGCAACGAATCAATAAGAAAAAAGAGAAAGAAAAGAAGATGCCTCTGTCAAGGTAAACACTGTTAATTTGGCTAGAGAGTCATTTCCTCAATTAGATACAGATCCTTGGAAAGGGTCACACGTAAAAGGCTCCAGAATCAACACAGTGATCTCTGAGTGGGATGGCCAGGATTTACCAGCAGGTCATAAAAGGGGAACACTAGTATAAAACACAGTAGTGAAAACATTAGTTTTCAAGTGATTCATCGTTTATATATTTCACTGAAAGTAATTAAATGGATTATATAGTCATGGAAATATTTTTGTCTTCAGTGAACTTATTGCTTGTTGGGAGCTGTAACTTAAAATAATTTCAACGAAGACACATATTTTCATAAGGCCAAAGCATTCCCTCCTCTCCTTTCCATCCAGCCAGACTGATGAGTGACATAGCACATAGGAACTTGGGACCTGGCAGTAGACAGTGGCTGGATGTCAAAGTTTTGGCAAGACAGTGTATCTGACCATCAGAATTACAGGGGTGTCATAAAACTTCTGGGTCTTGATGTTCTTTGTTTAGGAATTCTTTTGCTTTGTTCCTTTTGCTCAAGGATGAAAAGAAAGTAAACCCCATTTGAAAATTGTACAAAGAAGTTTGTAGCTCTGAAACCAAAATGATTCAGCTTCTATAACCCCAGCCTATTGTGACGGTGGTGTGAGAGCCAATGGGAACAAGGTGGTGGAGTAACGCTGGCTACGAAAGGAAACGAGTTGTGTCCCTTCATGTTGCCAGACACTACATTTGCACCAAGTAACAAACCAAAGAAAATGGAGAGGGTGCAGCCTGGGGTAGAGGGAATCTGCAGTCTACTTTATTCAAAGTGAAGTTTGGTGTCTTCACTGACACAGACAGCAGGCCTGCTAAGTCTACCCATGCTATGGATGCTCAATGTGGCGTTTCCAATGAAGGACTCCTGAAGAGTCTATGAAGTCAGGGGACTTCCATAAGAAAACTAAGATGCTATCTGCATAGTGCATTAGCCATCATCGTGACTGTCGCTACTGTATAGTTTGAAGTAGAAGAATATGTGTTGTGTATATATGTGTATGTACTTCAGTATATGTGAAATTTGCATGCATTATTAATTACATTACAGTTGTGCCCAGTCAACATCTTTTTAGTATTCTGTGCCTCTGAATGGGGAATGAGCTGTCACCTACTCAAATAGGACACATATGTCTTATGCAAGAGATCATTGGATCACCCCAGTGCAACTATGACTTGAAGAACATTTGATGAATGCTAATTATTTAGACAAGTCTGACCTAAAAGTTCTAATGAAATGAAGTTATTCTGTTATTTTTTCATACCAATGTTAAAATTTAAAGTTTGAAGTGAGTGTGAGAGGTTTTGAAACTTTTAAGAGCTATGCAATAAGTTTTTTATTATTTAAGAATTTATGGTGAGATTTACAATACGAATAACAATTAACCATTATAAATAATGTGCAGTGAAATGTAGAAACATTTGTAAAATAATCATGAATCTTTGAATCAGTGTTTTGTTTTTCTGATGCTGAAGCCCATGAAATGCCATCCTGTATGTATAAGGCTCATTCCAAGTGAATGATAGAATCATGAGTTTTGATGAAGTAGAAATATTTAATTGATAGGATTACAGATTCTTCACTGCTGTTAAATTGCAATAACTGCTTGTCAAATTTTTGGTTTGAATACTATGTATAATGATCTGGAAGATTTATTGAAATAATCTTCTTCTGTTTCCCAAAATATGCTACACATCTCCATGAGGCTGGAGTTTCTTCATATATTTGTTCCTAAACAAGATGTAGTCAGTCTTCTGCCCCTTGAAAGTCCACATCTGTGGATTTAACTAATGGGTTAATAGGGAAATTTATGAAGAAAACAAACATGTAATGAGGCAGGAGAACAACCATTAGTTTAGGCCAGCCTGGGTTACGTAGTAAGTTCTAGACCAGCATATGCTGAGACAGCTTAAGACTGTCTCAGAAACAAAAACACAACAAATATAAGGATACTTAATATAGATGGGCAATTTACTTTGCATTTACATTGTGCATTGCCTAGTGATGAAATAAAGTGTAAGAGAAAGAATATGTGTATCTGTAAATACTCTACAAATTTATAAAAGAGACTTCAATATCTCTGCATTTGGATAGTGCTGAAAGTTCTAGAACCAATCTCCTGTAGATACTACTGGACAACTCTATTGCCATCTACTGACTGGGTGCAGATGAGTCCAGTATCTTCTTGTTGTGCTTCATGGCTGGACGGAGAAGTCACACCCTAGGTGGCTTTGAGGAATGAAGTGCTATAAGCCAAGAGTTGGGAGGACAAAGCAGCTAGACTTCACAGGTGAACAGTACCTGGACCGGAGGTTCTCAACCTTCTTAATGCTGTGGCCCTTAAATACAGCTCCTCATGTTGTGGTAACTCCAACCACAAATCTATCTTTATTGCTACCTCATAACTGTAATTTCGCTACTGTTGTGAATCATAGTGTAAATATCTGTGTTTTCTGATGGTCTTAGTTGACCACTGTGAAAGGGTTGCACAATCCCCAAAGGGTTCATGATCTATAGGTTGAGAATCGTTGATCTAGATAAGGGGGGGCACTAGAAATGTTTACTCTGAAGTTCTTTTCAGTCCTAATAAATGCAAGTAGATGAGAAATAGATACCTGACCTTGAGCCTTTAACTGAGCACCATATGAGGAAACCACTCAAGATTGGGAAAGAGGCACCCACAAAGAAAAGGGGGAAATCAGGTGAAGCTTACATCAGGTGGGAGGATTTCCTGCTCCCAGGAGCCAGAGTGGACACCTCATAACTCATGGACACTGAGTATAACTCTCAGAAGTCCAGATGGAACACTTGTCAGGATTGCCCATATTCTGGGCCAGGAAACAAATCTCCCAAATTGTGAAGAATCCAAGTCACACACACACACACACACACACACACACACACACACACAAACCATGATTTTTGAAAGTAAGTCAAAAGTCAATAGCAGGGGAGAAAACCAGGAAAATCCTCTAAATTTTGGAAACTAAGTAGAATAATAAATAGCCTGTGGGGAGAAGAGAGGGCATAGGAGCATTCTAAATTGAACAAAAATTCACAACCATCTGTGCAGACTCATAAGGGGGAACAGAAAGGTATGGAACATTGCTCACATCAGACATGGGTTTGAGAAAACTTAAGAGTAACTTTTTTTGATAAAACAAAATCAATAACAATGGCAAAAAGGCAATTCCATAAAAGGGAAGACTCAACAGAGCTCATTCAGGGCACCGAATGACTGAATCACACTGTGTAGTTGAAAAAAATTATGAACTTGGATGTTCTCACAAGCTAATTCTATTTTTAAAATTTGATAAACTCCATTATTTAAAAATGTGCAAATAAAATAAACATCACACACCAAAAGCAACCAGGCCCAAAGTCTGTGCATCTCAATGAGCTTCTGTCGAGTTAGAGCCACCATTCTGAGGTTGTGGGATTTCACATTGGATTTTAATTTTACCAAACTTTTAAGAGAGAATTAATAATTATAGATGAATTATCTGCAAATTTAAATGCTATTTTTAAAATCCCTATACAACTCCAGTACTATTCTTGTTTTTAAAGAGTGTGTGTATACACATGCCTATGTGTACCAGAGCACAGGAAGGCCAGAAGAAGGCATTGAATGCCCCTAGAGTTGGAGTCATAGTGAGCTGACAGCATTGGGTGCCAGGGACCAGAAGAATGGCTGGCACTCTTAACCAATGAGCCATCTCTTCAGCCCCAAATACAGTTTCTCCTTGATTTCAAAACCAAAGTTATTAAAACAAATAAGACCCACAGACAAATATCATTCAGACAAATGCAGAAGACGCAGGGGAATGTAATGGGGAATTTTGAAGGAACTGGAGGAGGAGAAACCATAATCAGAATATATTGCATGAAAATGTATTTTCAATACAAGAAAAAAATCAATCATAATTCTAATAAATAGGATTCAGATATACAAAACAAACGTTCATAACATAAAAGTTATATATAGAAAGAATTATCTGGAAGTGTTTGCAAGAACTATATACTAAAAGCTTCAAAAAAAATCACTGAGAAAAAACTGAGTCATGAATGTATGGTAGAACCATGAGGTCACAGCTCCAGACTCAGTGCTGTTCATACAACAGCTATTTGTATGCCAACCCAGGCCAGAATCCCACAATATTTATTGGTAGGAATAAAATCTCTGATTTTAAATTTTATGCAAAGAAGCAAAAATTTAGGACAGACTTTTTTTTTTTTTTTTTTTTTTTTTTTTACAGAGGCACAAAACTCAGGACTTACAGTGCTTCACTTAAAATTTGATTAAAATGTTGCAGTGATCAATTTATTATACAATAGATTAACAGAATTGAGTACAGTCCAAATATCTGTGCATGTGTTCAGTTGACTTCTAATAAAAGTCACAAAGGCAGTTCCGTGGGAAAAGCATAGTTTATTTGACAAATGGTGTTAGAAGAAAACTGGATATCTTCATAAAAAGTGTTATCCCTAATTCACACTTAAACAGATATTAATCTAAAGTAAATGATAGACACAAATGTAAACTCTAAACCGAAATCTTTCAAGATAAAAACAGCTAAGCCTTGTGACCGCTGTCTTCAGGGTCAATGCCCAGGAGGATGTCTCTCAGCTGGTAGATGGTAGTTAATTTTAAGCAATGAACTCATAATACCACAAACATAGAAAATGTGCTACACAATTGGTTTGTGTCATTCTGATTAATGCAGCGAGGCTTGCTTTTGGTGGTAGGCCACAGTGCTCTGTTAGAGTTCTGAGGTCTGCAGAGGCTGCTGGGAGAGCTCCATTAACGAAGGGCTGGGAGGAAGCTTCCTTTGGCAGAAGCAGAACCATCCAGATGAAGAATCCAAAGAAAAGAAGAGTATAAGGGACTATAAGTCCCCAGTTTACAAAAGCCAGGAATCACTCCTCTTCAGGTCAGACTAAGAAGAAAACTAGAGGGGACAGAGGATACTGTGGTTTTTTTTGTTTTTTTTTTTTTTGTCTCCCAAGTACCTCAGAGTAGGAGCTGAAGAAGTCCAATTCAGAATTACTTAGAGCCTGAGATAAACAACCACAAAAGCTGGGCATGGGGGCACTTGAGTCTAATTATAATACTCAGGAGCCCAAGGCCAGTGGATCGCTATGAGTTTTAGGTCAGTCTGGTCTATATAGTAAGTTCCAGGTCAGTCAAGACCTCATACAAAGACTCTGTGCCAGAAAACCAAACAATAGCAATAAAAACATATGAATTTTGCTCTCTCTAGAATAAAATTATACAGGGCAGCAATTAAAGATTAAGCACACATCACACAGTCTGAATGGCAGAAAGGGAAGAAAGAGACTATAAGGCTGCAGAAGTATTTAAATCCATAATGGTAGCAAGTTTCCAAAATTATTCAAGACACTTGATTTATACATAATCTAAGGATTCAGGGAGCTGGTTAAAGCCAATGCAGGATGAGAAACCCACATGAAAACAATACATAACCAACTTTCTGCAAGCTCAAAAGACGACAGAGACAAATGGCATGCTGGTAAGACATCAGCATCTCAGTGGGAGTGGCTTAGATTCTGGGGAGAGGGAGGTCAGGAAGAGTTGGCATAGCATGTATGTCTCAAAGGCTGCCAGGAGGTCCTGCCAACTGTTACTTTCTGGCCCCGGGGCTGTGGTTTAAATATGGTTTCTTTCTGAAAGGCCTATGTGCTGGATGCTAGGTCCTAGTATGTGTATTGAGGAGGTGGGGTCTGATGGAATGTGGTCAGGTGGAGGGCAGCACTCATGAGGGTTTCAGTCCTTTCTCAGTAGAGTGGGTTAATCCTGGTTAGTTGTCAAAAAGTGAAGAATCTTAGGCTTCATCCTTTCTTCAAATATCCAGTTCATTCCATCTTCTCCATCATAGTGCAATTCACCAAGAGGTGCCTTCTAGTACCCAAACAGATGTGGCTACCGAACCTTGGATGTTTAGCTTCTAAAACAGAGCACTTGGTGAACCTCTTTTTAAATGATGCATACACATCCAGCGAGGATAGCTTCTATGAATAGAGGGAAATAAAGGCATTTTTTAGACAAAGTAAAGGCCTAATTTTTTTTAGTAACTGATCTAAGTAAAGGAAGGATTCTTTCTCTCTTTCTTTCTTTCTTTCTTTCTTTCTTTCTTTTAACAGAATGTTACATAAGAAGCTTTGAAATCTCAAGAAGGGAAAGAAAACATGGTTTGTAAGAAAGCAGTTGTGAATAGAAATCATGGGTTTCTGAACCAAGTTTGATACTTGAAACACAAATTACAATGATATTTCATGTTGGGTTTGAAATATACAGTGGAAATAATTGAAGTGCGTTTGTTTTTAAACTTGGGAAGGCTGAAGGAATGAAGCAAACATGAGGCAGATACCCTCTTTCATTTCTTCATCCCAGGGTGTGAAGACACCAGTGCCTAAAGTCTGAAGTAAGCTCTCTGCATACATTGCAACTCAGAAAGAAACCAAGAAGAAAGTAGTACACGGAATACATGCTGTACCAGTGAAAAGAGGGATCTTTCAAGACTAGCACAAGAAGTCACAGAAAGCAGAACAAATCAGGAAACAGAAACAAAGAGGAAATGAGAAGTGAGAGTGGAGACATAAACTTAACACATCCATAACTACTCGAAGCAAGCCAGGAGGCTGACACAACACAGCACATTAAGAATGTCCCGTGGCCAAAGTCTCTGCTGTATGCACTGAAGTCATTTCCTTATGATACAAGGAGGTCACAAGCAAATGAAAAGATACATTGTAAGTTGTACTGACTATAGTGAGCAGATGAGCGAAGGAACTCTACTCCAAATCACAGAATGCATAGGGTTAATCATGGGAGGTTATAGCCCAGAACCTGGACTGAGGTTCACCGACTGTGCTCATTTGAATATGCTGGCCCTGTGGGATGTGGCACCATTAGGAGGAGTTGCCTTGTTAGACAAGGTGTGTCCTTGTATAGGTGGGGTTTAAGGTCTCCTAATGTTCAAGCTCCACCTAGTGTGGGAAGAGAGCCCCTCCTCCTGGCTGCCTCCAGTGACAGTCTTTTCCTGGCTGCCTTTGGATCAAGATGTAGAACTCTAGGCACGTCCAGCACCATGTCTAGAAGCAAGCTTCCATGACTCCTGCCATGATGATGATGGACTGAACCTCTGAAACTGTAAGGTGGCCCCAAGGAAATGTTTCTCTTTGTAAGAGTTGCCATGGTTGCCTGTTGTCCCTCACAGCAATGAAACATAAATTAAGATACCTACTCAGGCAAGAGCTAATGTTTCCCCAAGGGTCTATCGCTGGGTTCCATGCAGTATCATGGAGGGATGGAAATATTGGTGGAGAGTTAATGGCCTGAGGGTATCTGGCTAAAGAATTAAAATGGTGGCTCATGAAAAAGGAGCAAGACAGGGATGCTGGAACATAGCTGGCAGCTCCAGGAATGCTGGGCAAATGTGTGCAGAAGACACATTCATTCTTCTTCTTTTTTTCCTCCCCATTGTTTCTAGATCCTCTTCTGTCTATGGTACTTTCTCTGCAGGGAGGGAATGGTACTGCCCACAGTGGCAGATATTTTCACCTCAGTTAATCTCATCAAGATAATTCCTCATAAACATGTGCAGAGGCCCATCTTTCAGATGTCTCTAGATCTCATCAAGTTGGCGATTAAAATGAATCCAATAATGCCAAGATTAGGACGTCTAGAAACTGGGAATGTATAGCAGGAAGTCCTGAGTTGGACCCACCATATGACAAAATCAGGCATGAGGGTGAACATCTGTGAGCTCAAACATTCATGAAGTAAGTTAGAAGGATCCAAAGTTTAAGGTTGTCATCCTGACTACATTTGATCTTGTTTCAAAAAACATTCATTACGATGAATGTCTGAGTTCCATACCTGATATACAGACACACACACACACACACACACACACACACACACTCACAGAGAGAGAGGGGGGGGAGGAGAGGGAGGGGCGAGAGATAGGAGGAGGTCCCCCATTGTGGTATATTTTCTCAGCACTGTGTAGTGTTGAAGCTGCTGACAAGGCTGCATCCAGCTCTTTTATCCTTCTGATCTTCTAGAATTACTGCTACCAAGCTTAAGATGTTGACACTAAAAGCCTCTTTATTTTTCATATTATCTTATTATGTAATGCTCTTTCTTTCCTAACAAGGTGACATAAGAGCAGCTTCCATTTGTAATCTCTCTGATTCGAACATTTTGGAAGTAGGCATTGTATAGGAAACAAACGTCTTCCTAACACCTTCACACTTCTGCAGAGCCCACATTTTCCCTCCGACCCAATCCTGCTCTTAGAATATCTTGGCAAGAAAGAAGGATCCAAAGTTTAAGGTTGTCATCCTGACTACATTTGATCTTGTTTCAAAAAACATTCATTACGATGAATGTCTGAGTTCCATACCTGATACACACACACACACACACACACACACACACACACACACACACTCACAGAGAGAGAGGGGGGGAGCTTCTCTGCTCACCACTACCCCAGATTTGAACATGGAGAGACAAAAAGATGAACTAGTCCCTTCATTCTGGTACAGTTTGTACATCTCCCACTAATGTGTATTATTTTCCCCCAAAGGCAAATATGAAATTAGACATTCTTTTCTCCTTTTTTGGTTGAATAAATTTGAACATCTAGGGTAATTGTGGATTATTGGGTGTATGTTCTGTATCTACACGTGTGTGCTCATTTTAATAAGAACGGTAATCATTAAAAATTACAGACCTTTCCTTTTACAAGTAGAATCAGTTCAGATAGATTATGTATGTCCTGGATCCTGGAAGAAAGGCTGGCTACAGTGTGTGTGTGTGTGTGTGTGTGTGTGTGTGTGTGTGTGTGTGTGTTCAGGGAGAGGAGCTCAAAAGTCATTGATGTATGCTGTTATTTCCCCTTATTTAAAACACTTCAATTTCCATCTCTTCTTAGCTCTGAAAAGTGACCATTTGGAGGAAATAGTCATATTCAGGAAGTTTTTCCTCTTCGAATACAGATACCCATGCTGGTAGTCATTTGTTAATCAGAAAGTTAATCTGTCTCTGGCCATAGTGGAGCCCAGAAGCCTTCATTGATTTATCAAAATCACTTGGAAAAATAAAGCTGCAACATAACCAGTTTCACTGTGTGCTGTCATGTAATGCTCAAGGGTGCAAAACGAAGAAGATTTCTAAGCACATTCTTTAAAAAAAAAAAAACCTGTCTTTTTAAAATTAAGATATAATCCCATCATTTTTCCCATCCCTTTCCTCCCTCCAAGTATTTCGTATACCCTATTAGCTCTCTTTGAAGTTCGTGGCTTCTATTTCTTTCATTGTTTGTACAGTAGGCGAGGAGGAAATATCACTGGTCTTAGGCCTCCACAAAGAACACAGACAACTAGGAAATGCTAGAATCATGGAGAAATAGTCTTCCCCAGAGAAGAATCCCCAAAATTGACTTCAATTTTGACAAGTAGTCAGCCCTGAAATCATATATGTACAAGTGACATTATACAGACTGAGCAGGTTATATTTATATGTGTAGGGAGTACATACACATATGTAAATGCATTCTTAAAAGATAACCCCTTGTGAAAAGTTGTGTTGGTTTACTTTTAAAAAAAAATTGAGCCCTTTTAGAGAGTCTGCTAAAACTATGTTTAGCAGATTTACTTACTAAATCCTTAAAACTATGACATGTAGTTACCACAAATTATTTTGGAATGAAAGTTGATCCAGATGAGTATTACCATATTGTAATATTTTAAATGCAAAAGTCTTTGCTCACACGTGAGCCATGATGACAGGCAGAAACCTCTCAAGCCAAGACTGTCTGTCATCATTACGAAAGCTGGGGAAGAACAGAGGCAGGGACTTTGCCAACTTAACATTTGCTACAGGTGTGCACCATGCTTCCACCAACTGATGTTCTCTCTTCTGAGAAACTGTACTGTGGCCTGACTTCAGCTTTCCCTAGTACATTTTAACATTACGGTATGAAGAAACTTGATTTCCCTAACGCATGTAAAATCTCCCCTGCAGACCTCATTTTCTTTCTCAGTTTCAAGGAACGATAAAGTTGTATTCTAAGTTCAAATGGCATTCAACAGTGACAGGCTTACTGTGACTATTCAGAGAACACATGGAAACCACACTAATGAGAGTAGCATGCAAGAGTGCAGATGCTAACTGTCTTCAGGGATAATCCTCTTGGCATCTGAGCCCCTTCTTTCTCCTGGCCTTACTGTATTCTGCAGCCTGCGGCTCATCTGTTAAATACTCCATTCTACTAACCGAAAGCATTTGATATTTTGTGCTGTTTGGTGTTTGCAGGGCTCCAACAATACCAGGGAAGCCTATTTATTTGATAGAAAATAGAATTGAGGCACAGAAGTGTTTAGTCACTTTTGCCTGTAGGAGTTACTGTTGCATTTGTTGTTCATTAAAACTGCAAGAAACTATTACAAAAGAAGGGTTAGCTCACAGTTGTACAATCAGACATCTTTCATACGTCTACCTGAGATAAAACTAAGGTGTCCACAGGGCATCAGGTCTAATGGTCTCTTCCTTCCTTGGCTAGCCACCACTGTTTCAAATTGTATGGCAAACATTTCCCCTTTGACATGTTCCTTGTTCTCTTACTTTTTCTTTCTCCTTCCCTCCATCCCTCCCTTCTTTCTCTCTCTCTCTTTCTCATTCTTTCAAGACAAAGTCTTATACAACCCAGGCTGGCCTCGAAATCACTCATGTGACCAAGAATGACTCCTGGTCTTCTTGCCTCTATCTCTGTAGTCATGGAATTGTAGGTGTGCTGCCACACCCAGTTTATGACGTGCTGGGACAAAACCAAGAGCTCTGCACATGATAGCTGAACACTTGACCAACTGAGCTGTATCCACAGACATTCTTCCACTTTTATAGACCCTCGAGAGTGTCTTGAACCCATCTAATCTCATTGTTTTAAGTTTAGCTAGTCATAAACCTTGATTTCTCCTTGGTCATGTGACTTTCAGTCATGTGACTTTTCACAAGTTTGAGGAATTAGAAACAGACAGTGTGAGCGTCCATTATTCTTGGTAATCAAGATTTGGGGGCTAGTGTTCTGGCTTTAAATCTTCTAATTCCTCAACTACACTATTATATATGGATTAAGTACTTTCTCAGTATATTACGGTAGTTATATTGCAATTGTAGACCATAGCTAATTGTGGTCCATATAGCTTATTCATATGGACTAGCATTGAAGGAAAACCCCAAAATATGAAATGGGGCAATGCACCTCAACAATTTGAGCTTTTGATAAGACAATTGTATGCATATTCAGTAACTACAGCAAAGTGGGCTCTGTTTGTCCATTGTGTCAGAAAATGTCACTGCCTGTGCAACACAAGCCTCCCCTCAGTCTTCTTGGCAGTGTTCTGAAGAGCAGGCAGCCACAAAACGAACTCAGTAAAAGCCCACATGTTTGGTACAAAGGCAGTCAGTTAACATCTTAGGAGTCTCACTAAACCGTAAATTAACATTAAAAGGAAGAAACTGCAAAGAGTGATTTAACATGCTCTCATGTGCTCCCTTTCTTATCTCCTTATACTATAAAAGTCAGGGATTCCCATAAATTACTCTATAAGAACCAAATATGGGATTATATTCATATTGTTTATTAGCACTATTTTGGGGGTGGGCTTGTCACCAAATATAATAATGTTCATTAAGAAGATATTATATAAATAAGATGTTTCTATGAGGAAAGAAATCAAGCACAATCTAGCTATCTATCTAGCAGGTTCCTTCTAACTTACAGCCCTCTGTGATTTTTGAGCAGGGGAAGGAAGCAGATCTTAGATCACTGAGCATATCATCCTCATTCTCCTCAGCCCTGCTCTAGACACAGGGTTGGATGCTGCGATGATTTGCTGAGTTTGCAGAGGTCCATAGAAAAAATTGGCATGAGCTGAGAAGTCTTCATCGAACAAAGGCAATATATTTTTATGTATTGACTTTTGTGTGATTCAATTTGCAGTGCATATAAAAGTAACCTTTATAAACTGCCCTGTGAACTTAAGAGCAAGTTTGCATTTTGTGGTTAACTTTTCTTTTACTGTACGACTTCCAAAATGATGAGCCAGCTCATTGGGTCTCCTGAAACCTTTTAGCCATGTAATGAAAATGAATGGTTTTCTGCACATAAAGACTTACAAGCTAAAGCTTGGAAAGGGACTTTTGGGAAAGCTGACTCAGTGCATTTATAGTTTTAATAAAGTTAGATGAAAGATGAACGCTATTTGGTTTGCAGAGGTAGTCAATGAATGTGTGATTTTTAAACCAGTCATTCCATTTGAGTGGCTTATGAATTTTGTCTATATTTACAGGAGATGATGTAGTTGCCTTGTGACAAGCTTGCTAAGCGGTGGACTTGTTGATCTGAGGATCTGGTTTATTTAGTAAATGCCTGCTGCATGAACACAAGGATCTGAGTTCAGATCCCCTGCATTCATGAAAAAGCTGCACCTGGTGGACCTTAGCACTGGAGAAAAGGAGACAGGCAGGTATTTGGAACTCCCTGGCTAGACAGTCTAGCCAATTTGTAGGAGACAAATTTCTGGGGGGAAAAGCACAGTGGGAGGTGATAGAGGAAGATACTGGACATCCATCCCTGGCCTTCACATGTGCACATGAACATGCATGCACGTCTGTGTGGATACCAACACATATTCCCTGTTGGTGTCTTTCATCTGAAAAGTTTGCATTAGGCACTCAAAAAACCTGGTGCTTTGTCTTTCTTTTTCTCTCTCTCTGTCAATGTATAAAATTTTACACACATGCTCAACAGATTATTAAGCCCCATTCCAAGTGTAGTCTGAGTCAACTTTTCCTGTGTTCTAAGTCGAGAGTTACATTGGGAATAACAAGCACTTCCCCTCTGCCTTTAGCTATATTACTCCTTGTTTCTTTCATCTGTTCGTGCTGACCTGTCATGGATTTATTTGGAAATTGTGAGATATTTCCTACTGGTTTATTATTTTTCATAGCTGGTGAAGCTGTTCTTTATTCTGTGTTAGCCTTTGGGGCAAGATTTGATTAAACCAGTTGTGTTCTATTACCCATTTTCCAACTTCTTGACTAGAGAACTTTTCCACCAGTCTTCTCTTTGGAAAGCAATGGAATCTTTTTTTTTTTTCCCTGCAAAGTAGAAAGACGTTTTAGCTTGATAACTTTGATATAGAGGGATATTGACCTAATATCTCCTCGCAATGTATTTGGAGTTCTTATATGGTGACTGAGAGAGGCACCCATGAAAAATATAAGCTGTGGGAGGCAGGAAGATCCTTGTGCTTTAGATAAGCATCAGGGAAAGCAAAAATATTAAACACACGAGGTTGTCTTTGCAAAGGGAGAGAGATGTATAACTTACTAAAAAGTTCATCTTGGGTGAACGTGTATAGGTGGCATCTTGCCATTATTCCCTAAATGAAAAGGTGTAAAGACTATTTACATAGCATATAGACTATATGGGGGCATAACTTGTCATGCAGAGATGATCTGAAGCATGCAGAAGGCCGTGTGTCAGTTGATGCCAATGTTATATCATCCATACATGGAACGTAAACACCCGTGGGTATTAAAGTTGGTGTTAAGTCTTTGAGCCAGATCTGAATGAGCGCAGAGGGAGACAGATATGAAGGTTCATTTCATACCTGATGTTGTTCCAAACTGCCTGCCTCAGTGCCCTCATGATCTATTTGATTCATGGCATCACGCATGTGTTTGACTAAAATGTAAATATCACTCTTGATGTTTCTCAGGCTCTATTGGAAGACAGTTAGAATTTCAGGGTACCCTAAGGCACACCTCAAACATCTGTGGAAGCTGAGTAAGAAATACGCCTCAAGAATTTCAGTCAGTGCAACGGGTTGAATGACATAAGGCAAAAAAAGGTATCGATGGTTACCATGAACAGACATGGTCATTAGAACAAACCTGTGAGATGGAGCTTCTCTTCTCCTGAGTTAGAGGCCTGAGTCCACTCATGGTCATAGCAAAAATAAAATACAATTTATTAAAATAATAAACAGCCACGAATAGACCCCATCACATACAGTAGGAATAAATATCATACAATAAGAATTCATCTTTGTTTTAGTGTGTGTGTGTGTCTGTGTGTGTGTGTGTGTGTGTGTGTGTGTGTGTGTGTGTGTGTATTATAGTGGTTTGTGGTTTAAAACCATCGAGGAAGATTATAACAGAGTTTTCTGACGATTGTAAGATGGCCCTGAGGCCCTTCTTAGTCAAGTGCCTGAGTTTCACTTAGATATAGTTGCTGCTATTTCAGTAAACTCCCCCTTATAAGATTAAGACAATTTACTCTTGAATAATTGATTTACAAAGAGGTATAATTAGGGATGGAGTGAAAAATGAAATGATTCCCAGACCCTTGACTTCCGGTGTTTGGGTTCTTGAACAATGGTCTCTCAGAACACAGCCAGAGAGGATGATGCCATCCGCTGATCCCTTTCTTTGGCTCTGATTGGTCTTCAGCAAGGACTAGACCTTTGAAAATAGCCCAGCACTGGATGAGTGTGGTCAGTGCAGCGGCACAGGTGGAAGCCCAGCCATTTTCCAACAGGAAACGAATCAGAGCATCAGCATTTTCCATACATTTCATTTTAATCCATTATCCGTAGCATGGTTTGTGCAGACAGACAGGAGAGAATAAATCAGGGTGCATCTCCTGTCTTCTTAAGCCAAAACTCCTGTGAAGACAAAAGGCACTTGATAAATAATTATACACAATCAATTAATTTGCTCAATAAGAGGGAAATGTAAATTCACTTCCTACTTACTACTTATCATTCCACTAAGTATTTAGCAGGTTCCTGTGAGGAGAAAGAAGTGAGACAGAATGGCTGTGATGGGGGTGGGGAGCTCTTCTTGATGAACCTACATCTTGGCTGCTGTTGCTTCTAGTCTCCCTCTCAGTTCTAGGACCCCAAGCCCAGGAAGTCTCCAAACCAGCAGATTGTCTTACTGATCAAAGGTGCTGAGGGTGAAAGTTCATCTCTAGAAGGCACCTTCTGGAAATCTGTCACCTATGTCGTGACATGGACTAGAAAAGTGAGATTCATAGCACACCCTACCCTTAATATCCTAAACTCAAACCTGAATCTGTTTTCTGTAGAAATAACGCTTTAAATGTTGGTTAGATTCCAAAGTACTGTGATTTAGTTGTGTGATGGATTCAGTGATGCTCAATCAATTGTTCCTATCATTGATGTGACTAGAATCTTCCTCATCTTATTCTGAATTGAAAGTGTGAGTGGCTGAAGTGTTCCTAAGCTGTTTGAAGCACACATCATTCTCTAACATGTCTGAGATGCTCGGGATAGATGATCCTCAAGATGACTCTTGAGAAATGGATGCGGGGTGACTCTCAGAGTCCTGAAGGACATTTAGGCTGGAACATCCCAGTAGCAGAGCACTGTCTAGCACACACATGTTCTAAGTTTTCTACCCAACACCACACACACACACACACCAGAGAGAGACTCACACATGTGCACACATGCATCACAAGCACACACAGAGGCATACACACACACTAGAGAGAAAGAGAGAGAGAGAGAGAGAGAGAGAGAGAGAGAGAGAGAGAGAGAGA
>JANHMN010000013.1:24767443-24833288 GCA_030674055.1 Rhabdomys pumilio
AGAGAGAGAGAGAGAGAGAGAGAGAGAGAGAGAGAGAGAGAGAGAGAGACAGAGAGACAGAGAGAAACAGAGGGAGACTCACACATGTGCATACATACATCATAAGCACACATAGAGGCATACACACACACAGACATATACAAACACACCAGAAAGAGACTCACACATGTGCACACATATGACACAAGCACACACAGAGGCATACACACACATACATATACACACACACCAGAGAGACTCATACATGTGCACACATACAACACAAGCACAGAGAGTCATATACACATACACACACAACCACACACAAGAACATGTACTCATAAATGCACCAGCACACACAGGAGCATGCACACATGCACACATGCACACACAGAGGCATATGCATATACATAGGTGTTTTCTATAGCTATGAACTCCTGTGTTTTGTTAAGCCTTGAACAATAAAATTAAGACAAATTTTATCTTTTGGAAATGATTTTTTTTCTAAAACTGAGCAAGTCTTGATGATAAATAAACCAGAAATGATATTTAGAACATGTAATTTACTTTATTTCCTGATATTTAAAGCAAATCAGAGAAGAGCAGGAATGCAGGCATTTGAGGTCATTGGCTCTGTTTGGCTCAACAAAGAAGCCCTGTGAGTTCATGGTGGTGGCAGGGGGTCTCAGAGCAGCCATCCCCTGCCTAGCATGCAGTGACAGTGACTTATGTCCAACCACACCAGCAGCTGCTAAAGGCTTGGCAGATTCATAAATCTTTATGCTCACTACGTTTTGACCCCCGTTGAGCCATCAACCTGAGGTTTAAGTTTTGTAGATCGACTCCTGCTTTGTAAACCAAGTTAGACATTCCTTGAGGTACTCAATGCTGACCTTCTTGTCCACCTATGCCATGTTATTTTCCAGGGACTCTGTATTCTCCAGCGATACTCCCTGAGTACCGTGTTCTGTAAGCCCCAGGTGTGGTGGCATGACGGGCTTTTCTGTGTGGGGAAAGTCAGCCCCATTCTTTGTCTTACTTTGTCATAAGGAAGGAAGCGTGTCTTCCAAATGAAATCAGAGACACAGGATGGTCAAATCGTTTCAAAGCAAGGAGTCTCTTGTTCTGTTTCTCTTTCAATCCACAAACCTGCTATCTCTAGGCCTTGCCAGCCATGAGCTACAAACGGTCTTAAGGATTGTTTGCTCCTTTGGCAACATGTTGGTGTGATGGCGCTCTGCTCTGTTGTCTGAACAGTCGGAGGAGCTGTGTGACTTTGGGAGTATTGGCCTCATTGAAGAAGTAGCCACTCTCCTATTCCTTGGATAATAGGAGCCATTAGAAACCCAGGTCTCAGGCTAGAGAGATGGCTCAGTGGTTAAGACTGCTCTTCCAGAGGTCCTGAGTTCAATTCCCAGCAACCACATGGTGGCTCACAACTATCTGTAATGGGGTCTCTTCTGCTGTGTCTGAAGAGAGCAATGGTGGTGTATTCATATGCATAAAATAAAAAAATAAATCTTAAAAAAAACCCAAAAACCCAGGTCTCTGACTCCAGGTGGACATGTGTGCTGTCGCTGTTCTAAAATGGACACTAAAGAGAGACTGGAAGGTGACCAGATGTCTCCTGAGCTGGACTAGATACTCAAAAATACCTTACTGCTTCCATCAGAATCTGGTGCTGGGGCAGGAATAGGATCCGGCTAGGGGTTGCTACTCTGGAGACGCAGACAATGCTGCATTTGACCCAGTGTGCAGTAACTCATTTTCCCTGCTGAAGATCCCTCTCTCCAACACTCACCTTTTCCTCACATCCCCCAATCTGGAGTAAACACTCTCTCATGCTTATCACATTTAAACTTACATGAGAAGGGCCCAGCTCCTACACTTCCATGTGACCAAGGAAGTAAGTATCCTATGTGTGTTCTCTGCTGGGTCACAGCATAGCACACACCTGACTGCAATCAGTTATTGCTCTGACTTGTTGTCTATCCTTCCAGTTAATTCAACCCAAGGGAAACCATGATGAAATGCCAAGAGACAGCTAATGCTTCCAACCATTGACTTGAGTACCTAGTCATGCTGGGCTTGAAGTCATCTTCTGGTTTGGCTTTTCTTTGCTCATGTTACTTACACCTGTCACTTCTCCTAGCCCACCGTGTCAGAACCACCCATCTTTCCACTTTATCTAGAATTTTCTCCAGATTATGTCTTCAAGATCCACCGTGCATTACTGCTAGAAGAATCTCTCTGAATGGCAAGTCAGATGAAAGCATCCCCCTCTATAACCCTCTTGGTAGGCCTGGTGGCTCTGGCCATTACTTGGCCTGCCTTTGGGGGAAGCCAAGAGCGACTTTTGTTGCCTCCGTGACTTTTGATGTCTTTGCTGCCCGTGCACTCTTGCTACATCCTCCCATTGCCCCCTCCCAACTTCTGAGAATTCATTTTCTCTTCTCTCACTTTTCCAACCCCAAATTATCAGTGGCAGCTCCACCACAGCCTTTAGACGCCAGAGTACACGATGACGCTAGCATTTGTCACCTACTACCGTGTGGCCTCATACACCTTTTCTTTTGGAGCTCCCTGAGAGGGAAGGAACAACCGGATGTCAGCAGCATGAGATTCTGTTCTCTGTGAATAACCATGCACACAGGTGAACCTCACTCTCTCTGAAGAGCCTCCTCTCTCCATCACAGATAAGAGAATTTCCCTTAAAGAGCTACTGTTATGACTAAATGAAAGGCATAGACACTCTTGAAACACAGTGCTGGTCACAAAGCAGCTACTCTGTAATGGCTATTCCTGATTGTCAACTTGATTATATCTGGAATGAACCAGAATGATCCAGAAGTTAGAAGGCTCACTTGTGATCCACTTGAGGCTGGGAGATACATGTTTCTGACCTGGATCTTAGCATGGAGATCTTGAGGCATGGTTGTTATGAATTCCAGGAAACTAAGGCAAGGAGATCTCTGAGTTCAAGGACATCCAGGACAGAGCAAGTCCCAGATCCAGGCATGGTGGCACACACCTTTAATCTGGGCCACATCTTCTGCTGGAGATCTACATAGGGACACTGGAAGAAGGAAGATTCGATCTTCTTCGCCTGCTTGCCTGTCTTGTAGGACTGAGCAACTACTGGATCCTTGGACTTCCATTTACCGCTGATCATTGTTGGGGAGTTGGACTACAGACTATAAGACAACATAACAAATTCTCTTACTATATAGAAACTACTCATAAGTTCTGTGGCTCTAGAGAACCCTGACTATTACATACTCCAAAATAATTTCAATGCTCAGTTCCTGCAAAGTCCTCCACAGACACTGATTATCTAACCATAACTCGTTAGTGCCTACTATGTGCTAAGTCCCTTGCATTTGGGTCTATAGGATAGGTGTTCACTGGAGAGATGCCTATATTAAATACTAAACTTGGGAAGGAACAGAAAAAACAAAACACTCAAGGCTCCCTTCTGAATGCTGCAGTTGCTTTAATCGAAAGGCAGGACAGGAGGGAGCAGCAGGCCTGCTTAAGGCTCTCTGCTCTCGCTACCTTTTCAGTTCCTCCTAGGAAGCAAGCCAGCTTTTCTATTTTCCAAGCTGCAGTGCCTGTTGGATGCTTCCACGGGGAACTGGCTGACCCGGACACATAAAAGGTTACTTCAGGACTGCTTATTCCAAGGAAAATGCCTTATCACCTGATGGTTCTCTTGAGCTTTCTTCAACTTTGGGCGGCCTTCTGATGTGTTTTGCAGGAGTTGAGGGACCAAGGGATGGTCTGAGTCACACAGAATCACTTCAGATGCTGCTGTGGAGAGCCTACAGGAGAGGCAAGCGGCCTTTTCCAAATCATCCTGGAATTCACCAAGTGGCACAGCTTGAGAAACACAAACATTCCATGGGACGCTTAATAATAACTATTCTGGATTAGGAAGCTCCTGCCAAGATATGTCTCAGGCCTGGTTGTAAATCATGAGTTGCTATTGCAGGTGTGAGGTATTATGAAAAGAAGGCCCGTGCTCCAGCAATTACACTACAGACCTCGAAGGCCTGTGTGGTGGGAAATCATTGTCTCAAGTCCTCCATCTCTCTTGAACTGCTAGTGTGGCTGCCAGGCCAACTTTGTTTTGCAGTATCTCTAAGCAAGTAGAAGAGTAAAGTTGGGGTGGGGGTGGGGCTAGTTTCTGAATGCATCTCTTTCTAAGTAGCATCTGGGGAACCAAAGAGGAATTTTTTTGAACATTTCACTGTCAATGATTTCTTTATACCCCAGGATTATACCCCAGGATTCTGGGCTACTCGCTCTCTAAAACTGAGTATACCAACTGCCTTGAAGGAGAGAGACAGAGAGATGGCTTTCCATTCTAGTAGCTGCGATGTTGTACACTGTGCATGTGTCTCTTGATGGCATGTTACTGTGCACAGTTAATGAAGAGTGGCATTAGCAGTATGGAGTTCCTCAGAACTTTAAACAAAGGGGCTATCATATAAGTCAGGGATCCGACCACTGGCTGTTTATCAAAAGGGAATGGAGTCAGCCAGTTAATTAGATAACTGCACTTGCGTGTTTCTTCAACACGCTTCCTGAGGCATGGAATTAAGAAGTGAGTGAGCAAAGATGGATTGTTGTCATTTGTGGCAACCTGAATGACCCCAGAGGACCTTATGTTGCACGGATGAATCAGACAGAGAAAGACAAACACCTCATTATATCGCTCACATTAAGTATTACAGTTTGGATCTGGAGTGTTCTCCAAAGCTCAGCAAATTGAAGGCTTGGTTCCAGCTGATGTTTGACTGACAGGAAACCAAGCCTACTTGGCAGAAGTAGGTCACTGGGGTGTGCCTTTGAAGTACATCAGGGCTCTAGGCTCCAATTTCCTCCTCTTCCTTCTTTCTTTTCTATCCTTCCTGACCATAACAGGGTGAGCAAGCTTGCTTTACTTGCCTGTCTCACCACAGACCCAGAACAACAATGTCTGCTGACCATAGTTGACAGCTCTGAAACCAAGAGCTGAAAAGACTCTCCCCTTTTCAAGTTGCTCCAGCTCAAGGACTTTGTCATATGATAGAAAGCTGACTGACACAGGCAGGATGTGTGAAAGTTTCTCTTAGGATCAGAAATTTACGTTGTGTTACTAGAGGTTGAGGGGTGGGTAGGGAGAGACAAATTCTGGTGTGCAGGGGTATGTAATATAGGTAAAACAATTATACTATATATTTTAGAATGACTAAACAGTGATTCTCGACTTTTTTAATTCTGTGACCCTTTAATACAGTTGCTCGTGTTGCAGTGACCCTCACGCATAAAACCATTTTATTGCTACTTCATGACTCTACTTTTGATATTGTTATGAATCTTATTGTAACTATGTAATATGCAGGATATCTGATATGTGACCCCCAAAGGGGTTACAACCCACAGGTTGAGAACCACTGGACTAAGGGGTTCGCATCCAAGAGAGACGATAAACTCAGGAAGTGATAGATGTGTTAAATCCCCTGATTTTATCATTATAGTTATATAATCGATATATATATATAAAGTACATCACGTGTACTGAAACATCATACTGTACCTGTGAATCCGTAGAAAGGGTATGTGGAAGATAAGGTTAAATGTATAAAAAGAGAAAAGTGATTGCAAGGTCATGAAGAGGGAAGGAAAAGCACCATTGAAGGAGATGGTAGGGACAGAGCAGTGGGGTCTAAGGATGGAGTGAGTTCTCACACTGGTCTGTGTGGTGAGGTAAGGAGCAAACAGAGCATCTACTGCTGAAATCTGTGACTGCCAGGCCTGATTTGCCTCTGAGCTCCCAGTAATAGGTATTCCTTATACGCTTTGTCCATGAGACAATTTCCATGACTTTTATCTGCCCCATATCCATTTTGTGAAGATGCTTCCAAGAGATTAGATTTAACTGAAATAAACTGTGAATGAAAGGAGAAATGTAGAGAGAATTTTGGTTTCTTTAAAAACTCAGTTATGTTATGTGAACATATTTTTGTTTTAATCCCTGGTATGGGATATGGGGCTGCTTCAGATTGTCCTCAGCAGTTGACTATGGTTTGTCTCCTGCTCTGGCAGGGGCATAATTCTGCCAGCTAAAGAGAGCTTACATTTGAAGTTCTGGGGACTCTTGAGTGGGTATAGACACACCAGTAACTGATCAGAGCACTGGATGCCCCTAATCAACAGGAAGTTGTCTTTTTCTTCTCTAACCTTCTTTCTTGCCTGCCTAGTGTTGGGAGTTGGAAGGAATTGGGATAGAGAAGGATGGTAGGAAGAAGAACTCCAATAAAGTAGTCAACGTCCAGTTACAAAGAAGGAAGCAACAAGCTGGGGAGAGAGGAAGTAGTGTGATACCAGAGGGCATTGAACCCTTCACAGAGAAGCCATCTTGGAGCCAAGATAGCCTACTGTTTCTGTTCATTTGAGTGGAGAGACTGCTGCTAATTTACTACAGTGGTTTCCACATCATTGCAGTTTTTCCTTTTTTTTCCTAGGGAAGAAAAAACACAGATGAAAAATGCTTCACTAGTTTTCATCTTGGCTGCAGAATAGCATAAAACACTTACAGAGCAGTAAAAGTCTGTCATTAAATACCACATCTCTGCAATTACCAAACCAAAACACGAGGCACAACCAAGCTGCGGAGTCCAAACTGCCCAAACCTTACAGACTTTTCTAAGCTTTTTTAAAAAACAGCATTCATCTCCTTTCCTTTAGAAAGTGTCAAAAACCAAAGTCTTCCCTGGATTGTGGCTGAGACATAGGAACCATCCTAAACGTTAAAAACATTTTAAATTCATCTATATAGGAGAGAGAATGACAAATAGCTTTGATTTTCATTTTTCAAATGTCTTAATTTAAATGTTAATGGGGTGGATTTTTCCCAGAAACCTGAATCCCATAAATAGTTTATTATTTGCCTATTACTGACTTGAAAGGAAACAGCCTTACATACGGACTTTTAAAGTTTGATAGACCATCTCTATGTTTAAATAAAAAGTATTGTTTTGAAATAATTTAGTACCTATAGGATAAATTTAATTATAACATATGTACGTGTATATCTCCTTTAAATAGTAATGTTTTCTCTTTGTATATGTGCACACACACAAACATATTCATTATTAAGCTTTTGAAAATAACTAGCAAATATTAAGAGACTTCATCCTCAAATATTTCAGTATTCATTTCCTGAAGAAGAGGCCATTTGGATCAGTATGTTGGCTCAAACTTGTAAATCTAGCACTCTGGAAACTGAGGTAGGAGAATTGGGGATTTAGCTTTAGCTTGAGAAACATAGGGAGATCCAATCTTAAGAAAGAAAGAAAGAAAGAAAGAAAGAAAGAAAGAAAGAAAGAAAGAAAGGAGAAAGAAATTTTAAAAATGAAGAAGTGTCTTCTCCTAGAGTACCAAGATATCTATCATACACTCTATATTCAATTCTTCCCTGGATTTCCTTTCTGTTGAGAAATCTAGAGGGATAATTATACTAGTGTAAACCATCAAGGCTCATGTGTCCTTGTACGATGCCCCCTAAACAGGATGTAGTGTCAGGCTATTCTACAAGTATTGGGATGCAGCTGATGACTTGGTTAAAGAGATGACGGCGCTGTTGTAAAACTGTATTTCTTTCTCTTTTGTAATCAGTAACCATTTCAGAGCTCGCTAGCATCCCGCCTGCACATCCACAAAATGATGCTTCTCCCCATTTCTCCTGTGTTTGGAATTTGTGTCATTATATTTTTAACCTCCTGTTTTAATTTTTTAAATTATTAGTATCACAAAGTCCTGTTTGTTTATTCAATGTGTTAAAGATCCTCTATAGTGAATTACCCTCATTAATGTTCAAATTTCCCAAAGCTAACCAGGGCAAGACCTTTCAACTATCTCCCAAGACATTTTGTCATCTCTCTGTCATTGCCCCAGGGTTTGTTTTCTGGCTCAGGCCTCGGGAATCTCTCCTTGTACTTTTCTCATGAAAATTCTACTAAGTCAGGATTGCTTCTAACAACAGTGGTTCTTGGCTACAAAGGACACCAGGGGTCTGCTACAGGGTTGGGGGATGGTCCATGCATTGTCGCTTTTTTATTTTATTGGATATTTTATTTATTTGCATTTCAGATGTCATCCCCTTTCCCCATTTCCCCTCCCTAGAAAACCTCTATCCCATCCCCCTCCTCCTTTTATGCTTTTATATCATTTTAATTACAAGCAATATTAAGGTCAGTTCGAGGTTGAGGAATACAACCTAGAACAATCTGTTGAAGAATAGTCTCCTAGCAACACAATAGATGCAAACAGTCAAGGAACAAGCAAGACAATAAACAAAGTTCCATGAACACTCAGGTGATCACTGTTTCTAAGGGCTTATCAGAATGACCCAAATATCTGAGCCTACTTGTCACCTTTGTGAGAAACAGATTCTCACTCCTGAAGAGCACAGGAGACTTGGTAGTGAGGTGGAGGCAGGTTATACACTTTACAAAGCCAGGTGTCTTCCCAGTTCCCTGACTGAATGCAAAGAACAGTTGTTTTCTTTTGAATTTTTAAAAATTAACTATTTCATTTATTTACATCCCAAACATTGCCCCCTCTCCTGGTCTCCCCTCCCAGAGTTCTTCACTCCATGCCCCTTCCCCTTCACCTTTTAGAGCGTACTCCCTCCCACATCCCCCTTCCCTGGGGCATCAGGCCTCTACAGGATTAGGCGCATCCTCTCCCACTGAGGCCAGACAAGGCAGTCTTCTGCTACATAAGTATGCTCTTTGGTTGGTGGTTTAGTCTTTGGGAGCTCTCAGGGTCCAGTTAGTTGATATTGTTGTTCTTTCTATGAGGTTGCACTCTCCTTCAACTTTTTCAATACTTCTCCTAAGTCTTCCATAGGGGTCCCTGACCTCAATCCAAAACAGCTTTTTTGTCCCCAGCACAGTCATCAGGAGGCTGCACCTTACATCTCAGTCCCATCTCTCCTTCTGCCACTTGCGTGGCCTGTTTCTCAATAAAGAGTGGGCCTGGCTTTATCTCTACCTCTACATCCTGCCCATGGAAATCGTCCCTAGAGCATGACCTTGTAGCATCTGCATGTCATTAGGCAGTCCCAGCTGTTAGTAATTTTCTGCTCTAAACCTTTATCTCGGGAGGGCGTGGGAGGGCGAAGTAGTTAGACTAGTAGAGTTAGGGAGGGGGTAGTTCATTTGGGACACTGCATTTTTCTCCTGGGTCAGGATGTAGCCAATTCCTTTGGACCAGCTGAAGTTACCTGCAGGGGCCTGTACAGTCTATAGAAGATATTACCTGTCTCCGTTAGTGTTTCATTGCTGTGAAGAGATGACATTACCAAGGCAGTTTCTGAAAGGGAACATTTAATTGGGGGATTGCTTACAGTTTCAGAAGGTTGATCCACAATCATCACAGCAGGAGGCATGGAGGTAAGGAGGCAGGCATGGCCTTGGAACAGTAGCTGAGAAGAGAGAGTGAGACTGGGCCTGTCATGGCTTCTGAAACCTCAAAGCCTACCCCTAGTGACACACCACCTCCGACAGGGCCACAACTCCTAATCCTTCCCAGTCTACCAACTAGAAATTAGACATTCAAATAGATGAGCCTATGGGGGCCATCCTCATCTGAACCACCACAGTTCCTCAGCCATTGTTTTGGAGCAGTGTTCCCTGAGATTCTGTTTTCTCAAACATTGCCCTTTTAAAAGAAGATCTTTCAAGGTGTTTGCTTTTCTACCACTAAGAGCCTTCACTGGGCAGGGTCTTGCTCTAGAGACAAATTACTATCTGACTGAATGGGTCTAGGTTCATTTTTCTGCATCAATAAGCCAGTTTTTCCAGTTTCCTTTGTTAGAGTCTGCCTTTGCTCCAACACGCATGTTTTGACAGCGTTTGGAGAAAACTGTGTGTCTGTAACTGTGTGGATTTATTTCTATATCCTCTGTTCACTACCGTGGGCTCTATGTCTGTTGTTGTATTAGACCCATGCTGTTTTGTGACTATGAATCTAATACAATCTGAGGTAACATATTGTATCTCCATCACATCTTTTTCTGCAAAGGACTCCTGTAGCTATTCAGAGTCTTTTGTGCTTCTGTAAAAAATTAAGGATTTTATTTTCTGTGTCTGTGAAGAATCTCATTGGGCTTTTGATGGGGATTACATGGACTCTAGATAGCTTTCAATAATGTAGGCTTTTTCGCAGTATGAATTTGCCTAGTCCTGTGAGCACAGAATGTCTTTATATCTGTTGATATGCTCCATTTCATGTGTAGAGGTTTGTGTTTTTTTGGTTAGGATTATTCCTGTGTATTGTTTTAAAATAATTGTAATCTAGTATATTTAGAAGACGTAAACTGCTGCAAAGAATGTTTCCATTGGGTGGAATATTTTGTAGGCATCTACTGAGTAAATTTGACCTATGGTTTATCTCTGAGGTTTCCTTGCTGAACTGAACTGTCTAGAGATGTGTGTCAGATGCTGAAATCACTCCTTTATCACACACAAGAATGAGAACCAGAATGTTTTCAGTTTCCTTGATCATTACAGATTGTTTTTCATGTTTGACTCTCTCAATGTGTGGGCACCATTACCAGTGATCTATTTTTCTTGTTGACAACAGAGAATCGGACATAGTGTTTTGAATCCAGTCAGCGAATATGAGTCTGTTCATTGGAGAGTTGAGGCATCTACCTTTCATGTTTTATAAAGAGATGTTTAATAGTTCTTGAAACTTTGTTGTTGTTTGGTTGGTTGACTTATTGATTGCTTTCTACTTTCTCCCTGTTAGGATCACATATTTGCTGGCTTGGTGACTCAGACATTATGGATTCCTCCTCAGCTTTCTTTGGCTTAGCTCTTCCTCTTATGAAACTTTTCTTTCCTGTGGTCTCATTATTAAGACCATTCTTTCCTGCCTCCTGTGTATATCCTATTACTACGAGTGTCTTCTGCATTGCTGGCTTTGTGGTCATGAACTGCCTCAGTCTGTGCTTGTTTGAGATGTCTATCCATAAATATGACTTTGCTGATTACAGCAATCTTAGATGGCATTTATTTACTTTTATGCCTTTAGTAACTATTAGAATCGGTGCTTTCCTGGCTTTGAGAATTGCTGATGAGACTTAGTATATTTCTGCTTTTGTAGTTATTTTTCCATTATAGTTTTTGATGCTGTCTCTTTGCTTTGACTTATTGACATCTTGGCCATAATATTGTGAAGAGGTTCTTTTCCAACCGTATCTACATGATCTAAATATCTGATGTGTTTGCATATTCATTTCTTTCTCTAGATTTGGAGAATCTGCCATAATCTCATTGGCTAGGTTCTCTGTGCTTCTAACTTTTATCTCCGTACCTTTCTTTAGTTTAAGGATCTTAGGCTTGGTTTCTGGACTGTATCGTAGAGCTGTTGGACACTGTGGGCATGCTTTACTAGAATTTTTCTTTGTTGATATTTGATTGCCTACTTTTTCAGCTTTATCTGTCTACCATCCTTGCTATTCCCTTTTCTAGCTTGGTCCATTGTTGAGTCTTCACTCTGTGTTCTCTATTTCAGCCACTGAGGTTCTCAACCCTTCTCTTTGTTTCTTTTTCAAAACATCAATTTCCTTGGTGACATTTTCTTCTGTGTTCCTGATATTTTCATCCACAGTTCTGGTGTTCTCACCCAGTTTGTCTACTCTCTCCTCTATTTTACAAACTCACTTCGATAGGTCCTGGATTAAATCCCTCTGCTTGTTTGTGCCCTCCTTTAAGGCCATTGTCATTTCTACCAGAAAACTTTTGACACCCCCATCTGGCTTTTGACCTGTTTCAGTTTGAAGTTTCGTAGCTGAGAAGTTTCAGTTTGGGGGGAGATGTGTTTTCTGATTTTCCCATGTTTCTTTGTTAGGGTGGTACATCTGTTGGTTTGGATAGCTTTGGGTTTTTTTTTTTTTTCTTCTTTCTTCCAGGAAGTGGGAGGATGTTCATTTTAAGCAGCCTGCTCTCAAAACCTTACTTTCTAGGGTCACTTTTTATTTCTCAATTTCCTCTCCTGATCAGGACCTGTGGGGCTGAAGTGTATTGGACTTACTTCTCTGAGTTGTGCTAGTGACTTTTCCTAATGATCCTACTCTTGATTCCAAGTTTCTGTATAACTTTTTGCATGTGTTACCCTATACACACACATATCTACTGGGTATAGTATTTATTTTGGCTCATGGCTTCTGTTTATCATGGTGGCAGTAGTTAAGCACAAGGAGGAACGTGTGTACAGCTTCTGCCCTACCTATAGTGGTTGAGCAGGAAGCAGCAAACAGAACTGAAAGCAGAGCCAGGCTGTACCCCTTTAAGGCCCTTTGGTACTGACCCACCTCTTTCTGCCAATCTTCTTTTCTTCCAGAATAAGCACTCTGACATCAATAAGAGTAGAAAAGAGGAGATGTCATAGTGGACCCAAGCCATGGCAGCTCCTGAAAAGCTTTGATGCAGGTCTAGTTTGTGTTCTTATTTTATGCTCTAAAAGTATAAGGTGGGACAAGCCAGCAAGGTTTTACAGAAGTGTACCTGGCAGTGATCAGGCCGTGACAGGCAGTGATCCATTGGAGGTCATTGTGATCCAGGTAGCAAGTGAAGTCATGCCTGGCAAATGGGGAAGTACAGGCAGTGCTCTAACTAGATCATTACACACTTAATAACTCAATATCTAATAATTTGCCTTTTCTGTCTTATTCTACTTCACCACAATGTCTCTGAAACAGCTGGAGACCAAGTGTTGAACCATGTGAACCTGTGGATAGAACCTATCCTGGCCACTCCATGTCAGGACAATTATATAATGTGTAATCATTTCATCTGGTGTCATTCCCTTAGCCTAGTGTTCTTATAATCCACCCACTATATAGTACATGTCAACATTTCATTTTTAATGGAGAGATAATATCTCACTGCCTCAACATACCAATTTGTTTCTTCATTTGTAAATTGGTGGACAGATGGGCTGTTTTCTATCAAATGATGAACATTGGGACTATTACACAAAATGCTTGTATGTTGATGTTCATGTACCAGCTTTTAAGATGGACTTTTAGTTCGTTTTGAACATATACGTAGGACAACCACCTAGAAGTGAAATTGCTTTTTCCTGTAGTAGCTTGTGTTCAGCATTTAAGGAAATTCCCATTTGTTTTTGAGACTAGGTGCTACCTACTTGCCTAATAGGTAATGTCTAAGAGGTCATGTTTCTTGATAACTTCCCCAATGTTTGTTTCCATTCTTTTTTTTTCTAAATACAGCCATCCCAAATAATTGGATGACACATTTCACTGAATTTTGAGTTTCATTTTCTAACTTACAATATATATCATTTTCTCGAAGGCACACTGAACCTATCTTCTGCATAAAAAGATTTATTCGGGTCCATTGCTAGTTTCCAATTTGATTATTTGTCTTTATTATTCGTTCCTCCTTCATCAATTGATAATCAAGGTAATCCCCCATAAACATGAAAATATAATCTAGGCAATTCCTAAATGGGAGTGTTCCTCGCAGATGACTCTAGGTTGGGTAAAGTTGACAACTTCGCTAACTTGACAATATTCTTATTTTTTTTTGTTGTTGTTGGTGCATTTTATCCTGCATACTATTATAAACATCACTGTTTTCTTAATTTCATTCTTCATTTCTTTATGGCTCATATAAAAAAGAGTAATTGATTTTTTAGGCATTGGTTGGTCTTGTATTGCTATGTTGACACAGAGAACTATTAATTATCGTAGGTGAATTTCTTAGTAGTTCAACACTGTCTGCAGCAGAGATCACCTTGTGCCATCCTTTTCAATTAGGGTGTCTTTTTTTTCTGCTAGTCTTTTCCTCTTCTAGTTACCAAAGCTAGAACCTCCAACTGAGTTTGAATGTAATTTTTTTTTCTGATAGCATTTTCACAGAATGCTTTATTCTATTGATAAAATGAAATTCCTTTATATTCTTGGTCTTTGTGTCGCTTTAAAAATGAAAGACTGCTGACATTAATAAGAGTAGAAAAGAGGAGATGTCTTCTCTGCATCGATTTGCACGAGGATAGCTTTGTCCTTTAATTACATGTCATTTTAAATGGACTCTTTAAGTGCCAACTCCACCTGTGATTCACGACATAAATCTTACACAGTCATGTAGTGGACTCTCTTTAATATGACATTAGGGCCGGGCAGTGGTGGTGCACACCTTTAATGCCAGCACTTGGGAGGCAGAGGCAGGCGGATTTCTGAGTTTGAGGTCAGTCTGGTCTACAGAGTGAGTTTCAGGACAGCCAGGGCTACACAGAGAAACCCTGTATCGAATATGAGAAAATCCTGTATATATATGTGTATATATATATATATATATATATATATATATATATATATATACATATATATATATATGACATTAGGTTCAGATTTTTAGAATTCTAATAAGCATTTCGCTTTCTTATGGTATCACGTAGGTGGCTTTTCTGTCAGGACAAGACTAGTCCTGTAGATTCAGGCAGAAATACTTTTTCCTCTTTAATTTCATAGGCTGTAAAAGGTCTGATGCTAATTAGTTTATTAAATTGTTATGTAGACTTCACAAGTAAAACCATCTGGTTCTGAACTTTTCTTGGCTACCAATTTTTGACTTGTGATCCCAAATCACTTAATCCAGTGTTTTCATTGAAAACAACCTGCTTAGAGTAACTGTCCACTCTGATGTCATGACGTCATGGCAGGATTTGTTTCCATGGGGCTGTTATTTCTCTTGGCATGGTGCCAGGTTTTGCTGCTTCGTTTCAAATCTAGGGTTTTATAGCATGCTAGATACTCGGTGCCTTACCTTGTCGATGGCTGGATTGGGTTTGCTCGGTTCAAATAGCAAAGTTCCTTAAGAATGATTTGTTTCTTTTTTTAAATTTTTATTTATTTATTATTATTATTTTTATTGGATATTTTATTTACATTTCAGATGCCATCCCCTTTCCCCATTCCCCTCCCTAGAAAGCCCCTATCCTGTACCCTCTTTTCCTTTTTGCTTTTATACAATATTTTTAAATGTTAATTAAAGGCTTTATAAGTATGATAATGCTCAATCAGAAGTGTAACCCAATGCCCAACCTAGATATATAAACTATCTTTGACTGGTGAAGACACGTGAACATCTGCCTCCATGCTCCCCTCTTTCTCTCTCTTTCTCTTTCTCATCACCTAGCTTCTCGTCTCCTTCATCTTCTCCTCTCTTTACTCCATCTCTTCCTCTCTGTACTCCTTCCCCCTTGGCTCCTCCTACATATCTCCCTTCCTGTTAAAATAAAACTTTTCTCTCAAAATACAATTAGAGCATAATTATTTCTATTTATACCAGTGAGGTACAAGATAGTCCTAATACCCAGTCCATTATACTAGAGCTGTTTTCTACCACTCTAAGGTGGCCGTGGCATAGGCTAGTCTACTGCTTAGTCATGAGCCCTGGATTCTCACTCTTCACAATGGTTAATCAGCAGGCAAATGTCTCCAGTCTTTCATTAGCTCTGGTAGCTGCCCTGTGTCCACCCTCATGGAATATTTCATCTTTGTGGCCAGCAGTCAGCAGGAGAGTCACACATGCAGATTTCTAGAAGTTTTATTGGTCTATCTATCTATCTATCTATCTATCTATCTATCTATCTACCTATCTATCTACCTATCTATTTGTCTATCATCTATGTATCTATCAATTATTTATCTATCATCTATCTAACTCTCATCTACCATCTATCTATTATCTATCTCATCTATCATCTATATATCATCTATCTATGTATGTATCATCTATCTATCTATCTATCTATCTATCTATCTATCTATCTATCTATCTGTTTTCACTTTTCTGGCCCCCAACTCCACTGGTCTCATTCTGCATCAACTCTTTCTTTTTCATGGGCTATTCTCCCTGTGTATCTCTAGAAAGTTTTATCAGAAAAACCAGGGGTCATCTCAAGACTTATGCCATTTTCTCCTTTGTCTTATCTCTGTAGTTACCACAAGACTCTGGTTGTTTAGCTTGCTCAAAGAATAAAGTTGAGTCTGCTTTTTAATACTGTGTGTCTGTTATTGATTAACTGAAGTCTGCATTGTCTCCTGCTCTGAACAGCTGCTATCATGGAGGCATCAGGACCACCATTGATGGTCACAAAGAAAGAAGCAGGGCTGTAGGCGTTCATACAAGCTATTGAATTGGCTGCCAAGTATACACATCAGTCTTGCTCAGACTTTGCTAACAACCCAATGGACAGAATAAAGTTGAACAACTTGCACAACTACAGGAAAGTAGCATGATCCTACTCCATGCCCTGAAAAGGAAGTGTCAAGTGGTCAGTATGTTACATTGAAACAAAGTCAATGTAAGGAAAATCCATAGCAGCATAGACTTGATAGGATCTAGATTATATAGTTAGAGATCGGGGAGTTTTAAATCCTGTTCAGACCCGTCTTCTTCCTTGATACATATGCAAATCAAGCATTACTTACCTCCCTTGACTATCTGTTCTCATTACCTGTAACATGAGGATTTAGTGCTTGCGCCATGATGCCCCGTGATGACCAAATGAATGCAAACGCAGGAGTAGCGCAGCATGGAGTTAGCACATGCACTCGGTAAATGGCTGCTGCTATTGTCTGTGTTCCAGTCACCATTCCAAAGAATGTCACCGTTTCCACTTAGGTGGAATACAAGTGCTCAGTATGTGGCGGTTCTCACCAAGACGTGGCATCTGCCTAAAGATTTCCATATCAAATATGAAATCAGCACACGTTTCTGTTCCATTTGGGCCTGGGCTAGATGAGATTTTATAAAACATTAAGAATTTCTTTGCTTACACATTTTCTCTTTTAAAAAATGTTTTATTGGTATATTATTAATTATACATAATAATGCATTTTATTATGGCATTTTCAAACATGTGCACAGTATATTTTGATCATATCCATTCTATTCTCTTTTGTCCCCTCCTGGTACTGCCAATCCTGTTTCTTTCTCAATTAACCAACCAGCTTCCTTCAGGAGCATGTACACTTCAGCAACAGAGGCAACCTTGATTTTCTTCCTTTTATGGCCTCACCAATTAAAGTGAGTTTTATCTCTTCTGTAGCTAAGAGGAGAAGGAATGAAAAAGAGTTAAAAGCAATCAGTGTCCCAGTGTCCTGGATTTTCCAAGTGACTGGTAACTCCTCTTGCTTCTTCCCTCTCTCCTCCAGTCATTTGAACCAGCTTGAAATTTTCTCAACACTTCCACCTTGCCCCTCATCTGCTTCCCTGTATGCCCTGGGTTAGACTTCATTCTGTAAAGGAGGCGGGCTGAAGGAGCTGTCAATCAATGCGTTTTCTTGGAGCAGGCTCTGAGAGCTTATCGACCCACTGTTCTCAGCCCCCGGTACAGTGTGTGTTACATGGTTGGAACACCATCATTGGAATGCTTTGCAGAACTTAAGGAACTCAATTGGATAATTTGCATTCATCAGACCTTTGTTAAAGTCACTAGAATGGATGAGATGGAAAAGGCAGAAGAAACACCATCCTGTCTTCAGTTGTATTTTGATGTAGTGAGAGAAGCGGGCACTCAATTATGCGAGGATAAACATAATTTATTCAGAGGCAGCCATATAGCCTATGTGACAGCTAATTCCACTATCATTACGGCAGCATGTCCTTCATGAGCTGCCTGTGTTTCAGTAAACCTTTTTGATGAGAATAGCAGCAAGCTGGACTCTATTTGGACCCGAGGCTGTAGTGTTTTGACTCTGGTTTAGTGTCTTGACTCCTCCTTTATTCAATAAAGGGAAAAGGCAGAAGGACCAAGTTAGAGAGTGTGGGGTGGGGCACTGTGTGCAAAAGGTAAGAACAAAGAGAAGACTAGGAATCCATAGGGAAGAAGGCAAGGGATTTGGAAATTATAGCAATGGGCCTGAAATGAAACCAATGTTGAATTTTTCTCAAGCTCCCTTTGCTGATCTGTGAGCTGGTCACACTCTAGGCTGCCCAGGCTCTTTTAAGTCAGCTCCATTTTCTCAGTGTTATCCCCTCAGGCCCAGTTCTGCCTCCAGAAGAGAGACTTTCCAGTACTGTACACACCGTTTTCCTTAGTCTTGTGAGAGTGCTTGTGGGTGGGGTCTACAATATTCTTCTTGGAGATGCCTGCTACTCACCTCCTCTGAGTACTCAAATCCTTTACTCTGGTGATACCCTGTGCTTGTTCTCTTTCCCTCTCCCTCTCCCTCTCCCTCTCCCCCTCTCCCTCTCTCTCTCCCTCTTTCTCTCCCTCTCCCTCCCCATCCCTCCCCTCCCTCTTCCATTCCCTCCCTCTCTCTTCCCTCCCCTCCCTTACCCTTCCCTCCCCTCCCCCTTCCCCCTCTCTCTTACACACACAAACACACACACACACACACACACACACACACACACACACACACACACTTACCTAAGGGGACTATGGGTGACCTCCTCAGCCCAGGAACTTTGCTTGAATTTCACTAATATTATTAAAGTTCAAATACTTCCCTTCAGAATCGAAGCTCAGCTCAAGCTTAAGTTTGGGGAAATCTTTCATGAAGACAACCTACCTAGTCCACTTAAGCAAATGTCTTTAACGATTTTTGCACAAACAAATTCTCTCACATTTTCTGCTTTCTCCCTTGGCAGACAGCCACTAAATTGGAGCCTCCTTTGATCTTCCAGATGGTAAATGTGTGTGGACAGGAATATTTTTCTTTTGTGTCTCCAATAAATGTTATTTTTCCTTTGTGGGGTATACTACTAAGTTCAACTTCTTAGATCTTTTCTTTCCCTGCGTCCACTTGTTTAGTGTGTTCCTGTTCATGAGGGCCCAGACAAAGGTGGTTTAGTGGAGAAATGCCTCAGCCAACTGTAGAAGAGTGTAACTCCCATGCATATACATCATCTGCAAGTACACATGCATCGGAATACACATGCACAGTAAGGACTGCAGCATCGTGCTATGGTGTCTGCAATGCACGCAGTGAGGCTAAGGTGACACACTAGGAGACCTCAGAGTTTGTGTTCTCCATTCCCTCAAGAATAGCACCACTTTGCAGAGCTTGGACAAGAATCCCTAGAGCCTCCTTCCTGTGGGTAGTCATTCCCTGGCAGTTTCACAGCCCTTACCTGCCCTACAGTTGAGCCAAACTTTCAACAGAAGCACCTTACGTTCATTAAGTATGCACCGTACGCTAAACACGACTCTAAGCACGTCCTATAAACTTTGCCACTTAAATATCAGTGCAACACAGCAAAGGGGTGCTATGAATAATCCCATGGTATTGATGAGAAAGAATGGAGGCTGAGGGATACTGAAACCCAAAAAGCTAAAACACAATAAGCCTGGATTAATACCAAGACATTCTTAACCATTGCCCACATCTCTTAAATGTTCACAGGAGTGCTTCCTGTGCTAGGCACTGCTCTGGAAACTGGATAAAAAATGGGAACAAAAACCTCCATGTTTGCCGGGCAGTGGTGGCACATGCCTTTAATCCCAGCACTTGGGAGGCAGAGGCAGGCAGATTTCTGAGTTGGAGGCCAGTCTGGTCTACAGAGTGAGTTCCAGGACAGCCAGGGCTACAGAGAGAAACCCTGTCTAGAAAAAAAAAACATGTTTTCAGCCCTTGAGGTTTCTGATCTAGTGTGATAAACCTGTAGAAACACACACAAGTGTTCACACACACACACATGCACGAGAGAGAGAGAGAGAGAGAGAGAGAGAGAGAGAGAGAGAGAGAGAGATTAAAATGGATGAACAATGGCTTAAGTGAATCTTTCTAAAGTTTGTGTGCTAGAAGCTTGGTTTCAAGCATAGTGTTAAAGAATGGCAGCACGTTTAGCAGTAAGCAGTACTAGCCCTGTCCCCTAAAGAGTGTCTTAGTATAATTCTCCTGGGAACTCCCGTGAATCCCCAGTTTCTCTCCAGCCTTGTGTCTTGCAATGCAACCTTCCTGTCCCACACATTCCTACCATGATGTTGCCACCCATCCCTCCATTTGATGACGGGGACCTAATCAGAAGAACATTGTATGTCTGTACCTTCCGTGTCTAAAAGTACGTACTAAATAAACTTTAAAAAAAGGATAAGTATTTAACCTCAGATACATCATCACAGGAAGAGAAACTTGGACTCAAACAGCATCATATGCTATGAAATGAAAGAATGGTTTTCTGAGGACAGAGCCATGGGAAGGTAGGGAGGGAACCAAAGCTAGAAGCATGATAAGTAGAAGAGAATTCGTTCTCTGTGTGTCCCAAGGTCAAGCTGAAGAATGGGACGAGACTCCTATATCGTGTCTGGGCAGAGAGACTAAGCTTGTGAAGTTGGATATAAGCAAGAATGTGCTGTTCTCCTGTGAAGTGAATCCAGAGCCATTGATCCAGTGATCTTATATTGCTAAACTCCGAGGTTCTTCAGCTGACAAAGGCTCATGTTGCATGGCTTTGTGACCCTGCCAGCTCACTGATTGCTATATAGCTTGTAGCTGAGGCTTTACTCAGAGTTTACTGCTTGTTGTGGGCCAGTAGGACCTCTCCTGGAAGCCACAACATTCTGTGCAGCTTCTGGCAGGTGACCCAATAACTAAAGGACCAATCGCATGCTCTCCAGTACTGTGTTCTCGCCTGCCCATCCTTTACCACACTTCCTCCAGGAATCTCCGTCATTTGTTCAAAATTCCTCTTGGACCATCTTGTAGGGCAACTGATCTGGGAAGGCAGACCTCATTAACATTGTGGAGTGCCTCACTTTCTACCTGGCTCGCCCTCATGCCAGTGACATTTCTCTGGCTATCTGGGAAACCTGTGCTACAACCTTATGCCTGGAGATAAGGGTCAAGGAAAATGCTTTCTCCAGGAACCACACTGCTAATGGGAGGAGACATTGATGTACTGATCCATACACCTTTCAGTCACACAGGATGTGGTCCTTGTCAGACATTGCTTCATTCTTTCAATATCTTTGTTTTAGTTGGCACATTTTTTCTTTAAGCATGCCTTCAGTCAGGGTAGTCAGACCACACTGACTCTGTGCCTTGCTTAGTTATGTCAGGCAATGTTTTATATGTCTGACCTTTTTATCCTTTTTATCCTCATGAAATTTCAGTGGTTCTAGAAGCACAGTCATATCCCATTATGGCCACATGTGGGAGACTAAATCTAGGAGTAGGTCCAATTTCCTCGGTGACTCATCTCGCTTTCGAGAGGACCCGATGCCCTTTGTACCACCCAAACAGTTTCAGTTTTTTAAAAATTCCAGCACTAGCATTATGTATTATTTTAAAAAGATGAGGGATCAGCAACGGTTCTGAGTTTGCAACTTCAAGACCAGTGTTGTCTGGGCAGAAGTTTGACAACTTGCAGACGGTCCTTCCCTCTTTGGCTCTTAGTGGAGTGGTACGCTGGAACCTTTCCTCTGGCTGTATTCCTACATAACTCCCAGGAATGATTTGCAAATTAATGAGATAATGTCTGAGAAGCACTCTGCACTCTTAAGAGAAAGGAACTAGATAAAGACAGGATATTATCATGGCTGTTCTGCCGCTCAACCTGAAACTACTGGGAAATGGAGGAAGCTGCTTTTCCCTTACCCAAGATGCTGACAGTTCCCTGCTCTCCAGAGACTCTGGGGGTTCACCGTTCCCCCTGGCCACTCATCACCTTCTTTATTTTAGGGAAGACAAAATACAAAATGTTAAGTAATTCACCCGAGGTTATTCAGTTTCTGAGTGTACAGACTGGTATTCAAACACAGAATGATAAACTGTTCCCTGGACACCCTCACACACATACTATTCCTCTGCTGAAATCACAAAAAGACTTCTTCAGGCCCCATTTTTCTTATGAGGTGGTTCTAGAGCAGTGGTTCTCAGCTTGTCGAAATCCCTTTGGGGGTTGAACATTGTTTTCACAGAGGTCGCCTAAGACCATCAGAAAACACAGACATTTACGTTATGACTTATAAAAGTAGCAATATTACAGTTATGAAGTAGCAATGAAAATAAAGTTATGGTTGGGGGCCACCACAACGTGAGGAGCTATATTAAAGGGTCACAGTATTAGGAAGGTTGAGAAACACTGTGGCGGGTAGAAGGGATTCAGCACCATGCATCTGTAGTCATTCCTAGGGATTTTCTTTTCCCCCACCTACAAACTCTGTGCACAAGTCAGACGTGATGCTTCAGTCTCAGCATGTGGGGAGGCAGAGGCAGGTGAAACTGCAAGTTTAAGGACAGTCTAGTCTAAACAGAAATTTCCTGGACAGCCAGGGTTACATAGTGATATTCTGTCAAAGGAAGGAAGGAAGGAAGAAAGGAAGGAAGGAAGGAAGGAAGGAAGGAAGGAAGGAAGGAAGGAAGGAAACGAAACAACAACTAGAAAACCCCCAAACCCTCTGTGCTCAAGAACCCCTGTATTGGTGTGTTGGTCTTATGTATATCTATGTATATCGTTGTATAAAGGAAGTTCACAGTTCACCTTCACCAGAGGATGTGATCAGTTACTATACAGAATACATTTCTTAAAGTCCTGGAGGCACTGTGGATAATAGAAAGACTTGGTCTAGAGTCTGTCCTTACCTTTGCCTCATATTAGCTGTGAGACCTTGACCAGACCATGAGCCTACATGACTCAGGCACCATGTTAATTGGTAATGAAGAAAGAAGTAATCCTAAGGGAAAGAATGGCAATCCAATAGCCTACAGCTTCGCCCAGAATGCACCTGGAGCTCCCTATAGCCCGTGGCTGTAGGGGTGTGAAAGGGGTCTTAGTTTTTGGTAGAAGCACTGGCTGGAAGTAGTCCAGAGATGCTGCAAGGGACGGGCATCTATTCTGGTGTGCTCCTAGAATCCGGGCTCCTAACACATGGCATGGAGCTCCATTAACCTGCCCTGTTCAATCATGTAGGATGCAGCCCCTCCCAAAGGGCACAGGTAGAGGGTGTGACTACAGGCCTCAGTCTCAAGAGATTTACATACTAATGAAATACCTAAAGGCCATAGGGCATAGTCAATTAAGCATTCTTCCCCAGACCCTCCCCCCTTTCTCCCTCCCTATTTAACTCAAGTCTGCTTTGAGTTTCACAGTGGTGCACATCCAGATTCAACTACCATCTGTCATGCTAATAAAGCCATTTTGGAATGCCAGCCTTTCTCGTGTTATGGGGCCTGCTGTCCTGCAGGCAGTTGTGGAGGATGTTCCTGTGTCCCAGACACTGGCTCCCAAACCGGCTTCCCCCAGAATGCACCTGGAGCCCCTTTGCAGTTGTGTTCTTCTTTGTCACACACACACACAAATAAAATAGGACCATAGACAGAGCTGATATCTTGCACACGTTCAAGTCACAATGAAAAGGAATTCAGTGGTTCACAATGAGAACAGCCATCCCTCAGTATCTTGTATCTCCAGGGTTGATCTTAGCTCCTCCTACAGTTTCATGTAGCAAAATTCACAAAGGCTTGGTGCCCTAAAAAAAAAAAAAAAAAAAAAAGGAAAATGCTTGAATATCACTGAGACAGGATTCCTATGCAGTCCATATAATCTCTCTGTACTTTTAATATGCACACTATCATATAGCCTATGTATACAGTTACTATGATGTGGTATTCAGACAGTGCTGGTAATTAGAATCTGAATGTATGTTCAGATACCAGACAATTTCTTTTTCCATGTGTTTTCCATGTGTGATTAGTTGTATCAGACTGAGATGCTGGGGATGTTAGGATGCTGTTATACCATCCTGGATACCCATTCTGAACTCTTGGTGTGAAAAAATAATGCATGGCTGTTTTTGGTTAAGCCAATGTAGAAAGGTTTCCATAATAACAATTATTTCATCAGATCACAGAATGATGAATAAAAAATTTAAGAAGCAATTGAAATATAGCCCATTAGTGATGGTCCTTGTGCTAAGTCAGTAGCATGACTTTATTAGGTAAGAAGCTTTTCCACATGTATGATTAAAGCATATGTGCATAATCATTATCACATTCAGATAAATTATAGACTCTACGTGTATATATGTATATGATCTATAACTTGATAATTATATGATAATTGTCATATTTTATAGAAGCACAAAATGATTCTGCATCTGTTTGATTGACAAAGGTGGAACTGGATTTCAGCGCAAGCACTATATGTTTCAAAATAATCAGATCTTCAGGTCCTCTGAATATTTTATATTAAAGGAAAAGACAGAGAGAACCTCAAGAGCTGGTGAAGATGGAGGAGCTTGAGTTCTCGAGAGCTGTTTATAAAATTATAACCAGTATAAACCTTTAAAAGACTGTGTGGCTAAAGGACCACTAGGCTAAGAGCCAGTGGTCTATTTGTAGGTGTCTATCTTAGAGAAATGTATTTACATATTCTCCAAAATACTTGAGTAAGAATATTTAGAGGAGCTGTGTGGATAAAACTCTACTAGGAAATAATGTAAAGCAAAAAGGAAGCTGCATGCAAACGACCAACTTGCAACCCAGGAGAATCAGCCTCATTCCTACAGGACGCACCATTGCAAGGGGAAAGGGAGGGAGCTGCCTCACACACAGGAAACCTGGTACAGGGCCCACTCAGGTTCACTTATGCAAATGGAGGATGTCTGTGTGCTTGATTAGCACTGGTCATCTTCATGTCAAAAGGGACTGCAGTCACACCTGTGCCTGATCAGCTGACATTAAAAAATGTCGATAGTTCTTACTTCCCTGGTAGTTCTAGACAGCACAATGACATCCTTCCACCTGCTTATCTTGGTGGCTGGGAAGAGGGCCGCACTCAGGGAAGGGAGGCAAGGTAGAAGTTATCCTAGAAAGAGCGTGCATGGAGCCTGAGTTCAGCACATAGCTTATGTTCTAATCTGAACTTCAGTCACAAGTGATCTTGAAGAACAGTTCTTGGAGATTCAGCTTTGTTTAAAAGTTCACACTGCAGTCAAAAAACAAAACAAAACAAAACAACAAAAACCTAAAGTGGAAACATGGAAAATTCAAATGGGAGAAAGTAGAAACTTTCCACTTTTATGGCATGAGATAACACACAAAGACACAACCAGGGTTCATCTCTGATGCACACAGCACCGTGAGCCAGTCTGATGGAGGTGACACTGAGCTAAGCAAGTGCTTTAAAGCAATGCATAATTCTGTTCACTGTAATGAATTTCGTGAGCAAACATAACTGATGACAGAATTTACTGGATTGAACTTTTGAAAGTCATTGCTGGAAATTTAAAGATCCCTGAGCCAAGAGTTTGGAGAGATGGGTATAGTGTGAGCTTCTCTAACTTGAGAACTTGAGTTTGGATCCCCATCACCCAAATGAAAATCTTGGCATAGAAGTTTGCACCTGAATCTCAACCCTGGGCAATGAAGACAGAGGAATCCTAAGGGTTCCCTGGCCAGCTGGTCTCAGAGGATGAAGTGAATGGTATTAGAAAAAGATACCCAATGTTGTGGACTCCACTCCCAGTGCCTAGGTGAGCATCCCCCTCATTTTCCCCAGCCTGAGGCCTGAGCAGAACAATCATGGATGATAACGTACTCTGCTGCCTCAGCCACCCCTGTGTTTGACTCCTGAAGTGCATGTGTATCGGGCTGTAGTGGAGCCAGGCTGTACAGATTATGGGAGAGCCAGGTAAGCACACCTCTGTAGCTAACAAGCTGGGAGATGAGGTGTCAGCCTTACCCCAGGAAACAACATTTTCCCTTTGAACCAGAATCTTCTCAAATGCAGAAAAGGAGTTGAGGGTGTTCCTCTAAAGAATCAAAACACTCTCCCATGACCTCTCACCTACTGATGTCCTTCTCAGCCAGTTACTGATGTCACAAGCAGAGACCTTGGAAAGAGAGGGGGCAAAAACAGACTCTTGTCTCACATTCCTTCAGCCCTTTCTTATTTATTCGTAGCTGAGTTCGGAGAACACACAGAGTGTGATCCTACCAAAAGGCAAACAGCACAATTCAGATAACACACTGGCTATTTTGTTGAGAACAAAATACGCATGGGTGTACCAGCTTCACAGTACAAACTGATTCCTTTATGTGATGGTTTGAATAAGAATGACCCCTTAGGTTTGTTTATTTATTTTTATATTTTAATTTTATGTTTTAATATATATTTAAATGCTTAAGTGGCATTGTTTGGAAGTATCAGAAGGTGTGGTCTTGTTAGATAAAGTGTGTCATGGGGAGTGGGCTTTGGGGTTTCAAAAGTGCAAGCCAGGTCCAGTGGCTCTCTCTTCCTGTTTCCTGAATATCCATACATAGAACTGGCTTTAGAGTGGAGATAGAAAGCACTGCTGGAACAATTGACGCTGGTTAGTAGGAGCTAAGGAATTAACACCGATTAAGAAGAGACCAGCATTACTGAGATGAAATATTCTGGGAAGTGTTTTCTGAAAGTACAAAGAAAGAAGTTGTGTTCCAGAGACAGATCTCACGCTGGCATATGGACTTGGTAATATGTAACAAAGTACATGTAATAGTAATATGTAACTAGTACCCAGGTGGCACTAGTTATGAAGGCATGGAGAACAGCTGAGTCTTGACACTGTGAGAAAGGCTATTAGTGAGAGTGCAGTCTCAGTGGCAGTTGACTACCCAGGATGAAGGAGTCAAGCCAAGAAGTTGAGGCCTGCCACAATGAAGAGAGCCTGTGAAAGGCTATTGGTGAAACTGCAGCTCAGTTGTAGCAGAAGCCCCAAGTGTATTGGAGATGCCAGTGGATGACCATGGGATGACCACCAAGAACAGCAGCAGCAATGGAGTGGAGTCAGCCAGAGTCTTGAGCACTACAGAGAGCAGAGCTGGAGAAGTGACCCAATCCCTCTGAAGGAGCCCAGAAGACCATGTGTGGATCCAAGACACTGGAATAAGAAGTTGTGAAGTTGAAGTTGCCTTGGAGACCCCATAATGTTAGAGATGCCAGGTCTGTGGGATACCTGTCAGAGAAGCTGCTAACGGGGAGTGGAAATGGCCCAAGAGAAAAAAAAACTGCGTTGTAGTCAACAAAACTTAAAGGAGTTGGACCTTGGACTTTTAAACATTGTTGAGTCTGTAATAGAACCTTCTATGGGAACCTTCGGAGATGGACTAAATGCATTTTACATTATGTTATGGCTACAAGCCTGTGGGGGCGAGGGAGTAGAATGTGGTAGTTTAAATAGGTTTGGCATCCATATATTCATGTGTTTGAATGCATGACCCACAGACAATGGTACTGTTTGAAGGTGTGGCCTTATTGTAATAGGTGTGGCCTTGTTAGAGGAAGTGTTTCCCTGTGGGTATGGGCTTTGAGGTCTCCTATGCTTAAGCTCTGACCAGTGTAGAATTCAGTCCTCTTTTGGCTGCTTGCAGAAGACAGTCTCCTGTCTGCCTTTCGATCAAGATGTAAACTCTCAGCTCCTTCTCCAGCACCATGTCTGCCTGCCTGCTGCCTTGCTTTCTACCGTGATGATAATGGACTGAACCTCTGCAACTGTAAGCCAGCGCCAAATAAATGTTTTCCTTCACAAGAGTTGCCTTGGTGATGTTGTCCCTTCCCAACAATGAAAACCTAAGGCAGGCCCACAATTTACTCTGCTCTCGAGCCCACAAACTGTGGAGGGCCTTGGACTCAATTGAGATAGGAGAGCAAATATCATACAGTGACTAAAATTGTCAGTGTTTTGGAGATGTGTATCATTAAGAACTCAAAATTTGGAAAAGAACTTTGACTGAAATTAAGCAAACGAATACGATACTTACGTTGATTCTTCCAACTGACTGAGACTGATTAGAAGTCTGTGGTTGAAAGTCACAGTTACCTTTAGTCTCCTTAATGGTGAGTCATTGCTCATCTCTGTGCCTGGTCCAATATCTCCTTGAGTTCTGAGTAGAATCTTTGGATGCATTCTTAGCAGACCATCAGTTTTCTCCAGCCTGCAAATGAGAGATGTCATCAAAATCCTACTGACGTAGGCATGGGGACCCTCGCCTACTGAAGGAAATAAGATGCAGTAGCCTCGACTGCCAAAGGATTATGATTTGAAAGATTTTGCTATAAACTTGGGGAAAAGAGACTTCAGTGATGAGTCATTGCTCAGGTCTCAGTACAAATACAAGCACTTCCTGTGGAGGATGAAATGAATCTTAGAGAAACCAAAGATGCCTATCTCGTTCCTGGACAAGCTAAAGAAAATCTGACACTGACCATAGAGAAGCCATTTTGGACCATTCCATCTCCAAGTCTATCAAGACCTAGGCTTCATCTGTTTGCCTTGGATGGCCACACCTTACTCAGGACCATTTAAGCCTCCCATCTCTGGGAGAAGAGGGCCACATGAATGTCCTTCAGACCTATGAAGGAACACTCATTGTGCTGTTTGTACTCAGAGACAGAAAGTACTCACAGACAGTTCCATAGTTGGAGGAAGCATACAGAAGGCTGTAAGGTCAGATGACCTCTGAGTAGTCTTGGTGACAAGAAGTTGCAGTGGTACAGGTCTGTCAGTGTTCCCCGTGAGAGCTTATGACTGCTCTTTCTCCACTGCAAAGACTGACAGCTAAGAAGCAAAGTAGAGACTTCCAGTCCTGCTTCACAATGTTCCTGGGAACATTGGCTGCCTGTGCCAAGTATCCTAATTGTGTTTAATTAGCGGCTGCTACCGTTGTTGTTTCACCTTAAGAGCAAAGAAAACAACTGTGAGTTGTTACATTGTGTCACGTTAAGTGGAACCTAGAGGTGAGACAGAGTGCAGTCACTATGGCTTCTGGGATGCTGTCCATTCTTTTTTCGTGAAATGATGTTTTTGTTCTCTCTTCTCGTCTAGATAAACTGTTTGTCTATTTGACAAATATTCAGTGTCTACTCTAGGCCCCATCCTGCTTTAAGCCCTGGGAGACAATGAGGAAGGGGATACAGTGTGGGCCCTCACGGAGCAATGTTTTGATAAAGCTATAGTCACTGCAAGATGCAAGAAACACTCTCTTCTCCAGAGACCTGATCTTTCAATGTCCCTTTAGTTGGTAATACTTTCCCTCAGTGCCTAATACTTTTTGCATACAGGTTTTACTTACTTAATTATTTATACTTACTGGTAGATGTCTGCCTGTCCTTAGTGAATGGCCATTTTAAGAAGGCAGGGACATATTGGTTCCACCCACTGCTGTATTTCAGAGCCCACCATCCTGCCACCCTCTTCATGTATGAATGCTTGCTGAATGTCTCTTGTAGCAGGCTTTTTCTAAAGGTAGGAGCATTTTAAAATATTTCAGCCAAAAGGTGGCACTGTAGGGAAGTAAAAGAAGCTTCTAACTGGTCAGCTGCACAGCTAGTTCCTGAGCCTCTTCCTGGTCCTAGTTACAGGCTAATCCCAGTCTAGTTATTAACTAGGAGTAAGGTATTTCTTATAAACAAGTCTTATACTTGTTTATGTGTTTACATATAGCTGAAGACTCCTAAGATGATCAATAAATTTAAAGAGCCTTCATTTACTAGCAATTTGTGACTTGTAAAAAGGGGTCTAGATGAAGTTTTAAATCAATATGCCTGGAATTCAAATTACCCCAAAGCATGCATGCATTAACTTGTAATATCTTATAGGACATGGGCACACAGGCTTTTCTTGTTTTTGTGGTTGTCTAGAAAAGGAAAACTATGAAATCATTACATTTTCCTGCTAAATGATTTTACAAATCCCAGCACCTTTTAGTGAAACTTTCTCAGAGTTTGATAAGGCCTTCTGGACAAAATGAAGTTATAACCGACAGCCTCTTCAAAGGTTTCAGGAGCCAATTCTCAGAGTACAGTAAAGCAAGCCTAAGATAAAAATCTACTTCTGATGTAGGCTGTAAATAATGAATGGTGCTTTCATATTTTAGCATAGGCCACCTGGGTGCCTGTGGTGCCCAAGGCTAGTCACCACATTCAGCACTGTGCTCCCTCCGCAGACTCACAATCTTTTTTTCTATGTGTTTATTTTATAACAAAAACAAATATATATATAGTCTGTTAATTTATATGAAATCTCACCTTTCTTCTTTCCCTCTCTGTCTCTCTGTCTCTCTGTCTCTGTCTCTCCCTCTCCCCTATCTCTCTCTTTCCTCTGTGTGCATCGTGGTGATGGTGTGTGTGTGTGTGTGTGTGTGTGTGTGTGTGTGTGTGTGTGTGACAGAAAGTACTGGTAAATTCATTTGGAAGCAGTATTTGTTTTGTGGTCCACTTTACAGCTGAAATAAGGGGTCATTGCCTTAGGGCTTACTGACCAGTTGAAAAGGTGATGTACCTACCTGTCAGGTGGCTCATTTTTGAAAGTTCTTGAGGAACAGACACAAAACAAGCAATCAGCTTCGGATTCAGGATCCATATTATATCACAAACTCCAATAAAGGCCATGAAGAGAATTGTTTGCGAACCCAATGGGAAGTTTCATCTAAGATCCAGATGTCAGAGAGGGTGGATTTCATTGTTGATTATTCAGTGAAGATTTTATGGGGTGACTTCCTAACAGAACAGAGCAAGATTATGTCCCCTACAAATCATTAGAGACTGTCTAAGTTTTTAAGGTTGAGGATGTTGAAAATACTGGAGTTGTAAATTTTAAATTGTTAGTCTTAAAAAATTGTAGCCTCACAATCCTCTGTAATCTCTTGTTAGTTATGCGGGACTGGCTCTAAGCCCGGCCATGTTGGTAGTTATATGACCCACCCATGCATACCAAAGTCTGAGGACCTCCAACACTTGACGTGAAAAGGCATAGAACTTGCATGTGACATATGCACAATTTCTTGCCTTAATCTCTAAATTACTTCTGATATCTAATACCATGTGAATGCTACACATGAATACTAAGTGTATTATTTAAAAATAATGACAAGCAAGAGGTGTGTATCTGTTCAATGTACACACAATTTTCTTTTAAGATAAATCTTAAAAATGCAACAGGCAGTTTTGAGTCATAAGTGCTTTGATCCAGTCCTCATGTTTTCTTAAGCACAAAAGCCAAACCCTGTGTGGCCCTTAACAAGATTAATTTACAAATGAGCCCTATTCCTTACAGAAACAACGACAACTATTATGAAACCACAGCATTGTATATGTTAAAATATTATATTGGTACACAGTAAGGAAGACATGTATCATCAGTGTGAGAAGGCATCCACTTTCCCTTGGCAAGGGGCACCAAATTCTCCACAGGCTGGGTGGCGCCAATGGATTTTGGCAGGATTTACTGGAGGAGAAAATGCTGGGTTGACAACCTTCATTTTCCCTGTAGAGACAACACTTTATAAAGTTAGCTTGTGGATAGGATAGTAGCTGCCCTTTAAAAGACCTTTCAAAGATGCTAACAGGATACCTGAGAGGGTAGGACTGAAAGAGATCATAGCCTGTTGGATTGATAGAGGAAACTGACACGCAGGATGTTTCTCTTTACATATGCCAAAACATATATACTTATACTAACAAATAGACACACATATATACAGTGTGTGTGTGTGTGTGTGTGTGTGTGTGTGTGTGTGTGCTAAATAGTATATTTCGTGCTGCAGCCAGCACATACAGTGAACGAGAAGTTCATGACAATTCAGAGGTGGGTGTTGATGGCTAACAGGCATGTGTATTGTGTGCACATGTTGGAAGGAGTGAGGCTTTTGGAAGGCTTCCTGTTTGCTTGAGTGAGGATTTTTGGAAGGCTTGCCATTTAGCTCTCTTGAATATTTGCTAGTTCATGAGAAGCCGTTTGGAAAACAGAGCATTTGAGGTCTGAAAAGAACAGACCTTCTGCAGTCTGAAAGATAGGTAATTGAATGTGCTCCAGTCAACAGGAGGCCATGTTGAGTACTATGTAGTGTTTTCTGTGGGCTTGCTTCAGTGGTTAAACCTACGCTCCTACCAGATCAACTGAAGCTTGTTCATAGTGGATAGCAGCAAGAAGCAGATACGACGAACTGGAGAGCTGGCTGACTCTGTGGTTCCAGGATCCCCAAAATAATTTTTACTGAATGACGCTGTCAATCAATACAACACCAAAACAAATAAAAAAAACCATATAAATGGGGTCATGGAGATGGCTCAGCACGTAGGAGCACTGGCTACTTTTTCACAGGACCCAGGTTTGGTTCTCAGCATGCACATAACAGCTTACAACCTTGTGTAACACTGATTCCAGGGGATCTGCTGCCTTCTAGACTCACCAGGCACTGAGCATCATTATGGTATATATATATATATATATGTGAAAACTGTGCATATAGCCAAATAAATAAATAAATAAATAAATAAATAAATAAATAAAATAAATAAACCCTTCTCTGTCTGTCTCACAAACATACATACACACACACACACACACACACACACACAGAGAGAGAGAGAGAGAGAGAGAGAGAGAGAGAGAGAGAGAGAGGCAGGCTGTGAATACTGGTTTCTCTCTAGTGCTGTATACTTTTCTTTATTCATGTAGCATTCTATCAGGTAAGTTTTATTACTTTACTTTATTTCTAGACGGAAAAGTCAAGACCCCAGATAATGCCAGCCAGAGCTTATTTCCTTCTTTGTGCTAAACTCACAGCCATGGATCAGAACAATACACCTGGAGTGCTCTGTAAGGTTTACCTTCTCAGCAGGGCAAATCCAGGGGCACAGGGCCTGAAAGCTACTGAGCAAGTGAGATCCTGAACAAGAAACCATAAGCTGTTAGTCCTTGGAAATATGCCTGTCTAGACGGCAGACCCTACTCCTTAAGGTATAGAAGATGATGACTGGAAATAATTTTTACTCGTTATTGATATCCATGTACTAGCCAGTCCTCGTGGAAATTCAGCCTCAGAGGGTAGATTTGGTTTGGTGAGGATGGTACAGAATCCCCTCGAATGCATGTTTTCGGGGGTCTGATAATATAAATGAAGTTACCAAATGATTCTCTAACATGACTGTAGAGCTTAGCACCTGAGGGCTTTAAAATTATATGTTAGTGTGGACCCATTCCAGACTAATTAAGTCAGGGTTTCTGGGGGGGTGTGGAGACTGCCTGTTAGGATTTTCACAGAGCTCTGCAGGCAGTTCCAACTAGAGTCAGAATGGAGTGCCTCAGTCCGACCTTGTCTAGACACCTGGGACTTCCTCTTCAGGGCAGATGTTGGAAGTCTCTTAGTAGCCAGTGAGCAGAGAAAGCAAGAAGTGTACTTGGTAAGACATCTCTCTATGCGTCCTGCTGTGTCTCCACTTGGGCATCTCACAGTAGGGATTTTGAGGATATTAGACACTTGTTGGTGTGGTAGAGCCATGAAAAACATGGAAAATAGTCAGAGAAAACAAGATGCACACCTTGCTATGAAGTTATTTAAAATGAAGGGTGCCACTTTTCTTAGGACCTAAGAACAAGCTATACCACTGCACAAAGCACAGAGTGTTTCATGCTAGCTTACTCTTTTTTTAAGCCTTTACTTTTGTGTTCTTGCCTGAATATGGAGTTTCCTTGGGATGCGAGCTCATATAGGTGGCCTATGGTACTAGGCATCTTCACAAACTGTTTTTAAATTTCTCTGTATTAGAGAATTGAAGAAGGCGCCTGAACTTGAGGTGGGAGCTTACTGTACCTCAGAAAAGATAGAGTCATTTATGTGGCTAAAATAACAGGGTGTTAATCCAAGAACCAAGAATTGCCCACTTTTATTGGCGCACCCCATTAGTCGATCATGATCATTCCAACCTTTATAGTCAGCTCAAGCCGTGTACCGCTGAGGGAGGGGATGTCAAATGGCTTCCTGGAACTCTTGTCTATGGACCTGACAGACCCGAGTGGTACTCAATACATTCGTATGCATGATCACCTCCCTCCTGGTTTTGACAGCTCTCCAGCACATGCCAGAAAAAAAAAAAAAGGCTTCATTCTTAAATAATTTAAAACCAGAGACTCAGGTAGGTACACAGGAGTCTCCCAGCCAGATTTGACTAGGTCTTGTCTACAAAGAAGGTTAAGTAGGAGGCTATTGGAAGAACGTTTCCAGTACCACCATACTCTCTTAGGAATACCAATATGCAAGAAACAAAACTATCAGCACACCCGGCAGGACCTTCTGCTGAGCTTGGGGTGCAACCGGGACGCGCCCCGCCAGTGAGCAGTGTCTACTTCGCCAGGCGCGGGTGGGCGGGCTCGACGCTGCTAGGAGCTGCCTTCCTATTGGCCCTGGGACACGCCGGTCCGGGAGTGAGAGCTTGCAAAGTTTCATTGAAGGTGGAGAAGCGCGCGCCCTCCGGGGAGCCGGGGCTGCTTGGCTCTGGAGAGGCTGTTCTGCCTGTTTGGGGACTCGGGGACCTCTGTAGGGCTCCGGGGCTTTTTTTCTCACTAGAGTCGCGGTGGCGCCGCGCGCCGCGCGCTCCGCGTCTGGGTCTCGGTTCCGGCCCAGGCTCGCACAGCTCCTCACGGGGAGGACTGGACTCGCATCTCCGCGGGGCTGGCAGCGCGACCCCGCCGTGTCCGGAATGTTTCTCCGCGCCCCGCAGCTGCCGCCGGGCTCTCCCTCGCCTGAAGCTTGGGGGCGCTGAGGCTGAGCGGAGCAGCGGCTCAGCGATCCGCCCTGTGGCTGGGGCTCCCGGACGCGGCTTCCAGAGCACCCGGCCGGTCTTTAGCGCACCGGGAGCGCCGCAGTCCGCGTGGACATCGGAACCCGGGCTGCGCCGCCTAGACACGCTTACTTCGGAAGGGTTCGGCTAGAAACTCTCGGCCATCCCGGAACGCCGCCTCCAGAGCAGGCAGAGGACAGCTAGCCTCCTCCATCCCCTCTCCTCGCCGCCCCCATCCCTCTCCATTCCCAGAGTGTCCCTCCCTTGGTTCCTTCCCAGGCGACCCCTGGAGCAGCTGCCGCTGGCTTCCGATTCCACACTTCATGGGCGGGCCACAGGGGCTCGGGAGCCTGGCTAGGTGGCTGCCTAGAGCCCGGTGAGCTGCGCGGCTCCTGCCCGTCGAGCGCGCCCTCGGGGCGGAGAGCGCCGCGCCAGCCGACGGGATGCCAGGGCGGCTACGAGCCGCCGGGCGCACGAGGCCCTAGGCAGACATGGGCCTGACATCCCAGCTCTAGGGACCCCGGAGCGTTGTCCTACTGCTCGGACTAGCAAGGACCCACAACACGATGGCTTCGGAAGTGGTGTGCGGGCTGATCTTCAGACTGCTGCTCCCCATCTGCCTGGCAGTAGGTGAGTGTGGTGTGCTCATGGAGGTGACTAAGGAAAGGAGAGGGCGCCTGAGAGAGGGCTTCCTCACAACGTGAAGGGGTCTTAGCTCTGCCGTTCTGTGAGAGGCTGCTGTGCAGGCAGAGTGGCAGGGGCTTCAGATGTGTGCTGTTTGTTGAGTGACAGACAAATGTGTGCGCTTTAGCTTGGCAATCTAGGGCTCAGAACCAGGCTCTTTCTTAGTCAGTTCCAGCAACCAGAATTGACAAGCTGTGGGGACCTGGTCAGTTGAATGGAAGTCTCCTGGACTTCCTCTAGAGAAGTATATCTTTGTGTATAAAGGATGTTAATAGGGCTGGAAAGTGATTGTAGACAAGCGACCCTCCCTCCTGTAAGACTACTAACAGACTTTGAGAGGACACCCACCACCACCACCACCACCACTACCACCACCACGACCCCTCCAAAGTCCCCAGACGCTCAGCACATTGTGTGACCAGAAGGGACTCAAGCCATCTCTCCTCCAGTTTACAATCCAGCAATCAAATAGGAAGAAGTGAACAATTCCAACAGTAGAAAAAAGGGAATGAGAAACGGGGGGGAGGGAGGAGGAGAAACTGCCTTGATGATTCTGTCTTTTACCTCCACAACATCCTCCATTTACAACAAAAGGGGTTGGATGCTGAGGCTCTAGACCATCAGACCTAATCCTGCCCTTCTGGACAGACCAGGGTGAGAAAGTCCCTTGGAGAGCCTCATCCTCCGTGGCAGTTAGGAAGAGGGTCTAGGTCTAAAGATCACAGCAGCTGCGGAAGTCTGCACCCAGAGTCCTGTTACATCCTTCTCTTTAAAACGACAGAGCTCCAAAGCTTGGCTTTCCATCTACTCCCGCAAGAACTAGAAAAGACAACACAGTAGCAAGTTTCGCACGTATAAAGTGTAAATAGATCTTTGCTGTCCCACAAAAGGAAACTTTTTGTTTGCTTGCTTGCTCCTTTGTTCGTTTGTTTTTTGGTCTGTTTTTGCATCTTGACAGAATTTGGTGACTGAGGATTGCATCCGTGCGAAATGTGCTGTTTGCTTAGGTAATTGGAAGGGAGTTCTGGAGTTTGGATGTCGCGGAAATAACTTTAGCTAGAAGCTTCTGGGAGACTTAGGTGACAAAAACTGTAAAAAAACAGGGTTCTGGGTGAGAATAGATTAGCTAGGCACTGCACCAGGCTGTTCTAGAGAAGGGGCTAGCACTGACAGGCGGCTGTTGACCTGGACTGGTGAAGTTCCAGGTTTCAGGCAGGGCCATTTGCTCAGTGGTCACTGTCTGTGTAGGAGGGAGAACAGCTTCCTCAAAGCCCAGGAGAACTTCTGCCCCTGCTAATTCTGAAAGCGATTTTGAAAAGCTTTGGCTAGGTGGACAGCACACAGGTGGTGTCTCTGTTTCTGTCTCTTCTCTTCCATGCACCTGGAGCTAGTTAGGTCTCAAGTTCCCTAGGTAGTTTTAGTCTAAGAGGAGTGGCCCTTGGGTCAGAAGCTGCTCTCTTCCCTGCCCCAAACCTTTTCACCTCCTCCCTGCACTTCCTCAGCTGCATCCCTCTCTTTCCCTACTGTTCTAAGTTGTCTCACCCCTTGCCTGGGGCAGCAGTTTTGCAGAGACTGTTGGAAGAGTTAAACAGGTGGCCACCTACAGCCATCTGGATCCACTCTGTGAAATGAGAGCAGGGAATGGCCCCTTGATTGCCTGCTGCCTTGTCTAGGGTTGGGGCTTCTGCAGGACTCAGCTCACTGCCCTTCTCCAAGCCACAGGGGCTGTGTAGAGTCATCTCCACTAGACTTCCCTGATCTATTCCTGAAGCCCTTTAATGGGACACATGCTCTCATCCATCCAGAGGAAAGTCCTATGGTCTAGAGGCTCCGGGTGCCTGGGGCAAAGCAAGGGCACTGCTCCAAAGCTGTGGTCCCAGCCCCATGGTACCTATTTCTTCTGCAACTCCTCCTGGCAGCATCCATATTTGTAAGCTTGAGCCAAGGGGCTGAGTCCGTCTCAGGACGCAGATGGAATCTGCTCTGAGGTTGGGACTTTCTTGGGAGGAGCTGGACTTGCAGGACCACAGGAATAAAATCCCTCACCCCATCCTGCTTCCTTGCAAGTTTCCTGGAGTCAGCACAGGATGCTTGGGGGACTGTGTCCCCTGTTTTACTTTTTCCTCTGTACTCCCACACTTCTGTGGGTTAAGGAGCTGTGAGAGTGTGCTAATGTACTGTGGATATATGAGTATGTAGGAGTGTATGTTGTGTGTGTAAACATACATGAATATGTGTTATGTGAGAGTACGAGGTGATATGAATTAATATCAGCGTGTGTGTGTGTGTGTGTGTGTGTGTGCATGCGTATTGTGTGTATTCATTTGGCAGTAGGTAGTGGCTCCCCCAGCTCACCCTATAGTGTGTGACTTCTGTCAGCCTCCCAAAGTCTGGTATTGGAAGAGGGAAGAAGAGAAGTCCCTGGAAGGAAGGAGAAGAACTTCTGGGGAGACTTACTCCATGAATCCCGTTCATGTTGGCTGCTACTTAGGAAAGATGACCCAGGTCCTAAGATGCATGGTGCCTTGAATCACTGCACCCTTAGGTAGCTGGGTAGAAATCATCTTATTTTGGATCTTGGTTCCCTTCTACAGGAAATAAAAGATTTTCAAGGTTACTGAGGGATTTTTAGGTCCTCTGGCTCCCAAGGTGCCACTAAATCAAATGTTCAGATTTCCTTAATATCCTGGGCACAGAGAACACAGTGATCGGCTTGCCATTAGAATCGATTTTGCATTTTAGCCATCTATTTTTATATCTGGGCAAGGCGGCCTTCAAATCCTTGCCTTGATAGAAACTCACATACACTTCCTTTAGACCTCTCTCTTTTACAGGATGTTGAACATTTCCTGCAAAAGTGCCCTACTCTCCTCAACTAATGAGTGGCATTGAAAAATGAGCTGCCTTTGTGTTCAGCCCAATGCTTACCCGTTTTTTTATTTTATTGTTTTATTAGATCTCTACAAGAAATTAGAAGGAACGTGATAAGTGATGTTGGGCCTCTTGTGTGCAGGTGTTACATTTTAACAACCAACCCAAACTACACTAGAATGTGCTGTTTACCATCCATAATGAACATCTGTTGACAAATGTTTTCATCTCCATAGCCACTGGACATGTCAAATATCTACAGAATAACCTATGACCACTTGCTAACCAGTTGGTTTCTTTCATCTCTTTCATATGCATAACATAAAGGAGAGCAATAAAACTCCTTTGTAATATGCAGTCTATCGTAATTATAATATTAGCTGATCATTGGTGATCATATATTTTATGCTTGTTTTCTTTCAGTATGATTTCAATTTCCAACTCATCCCCCCCCACCCCCACCCCCACTTCTGAACTCAGGGCTTTATATTCTAAATACTGAAGCACTGTGCTAGCCTTCCCACTTAGCTAGAGGTTATTCCAGGATTAGGAAAGATTAGGATGTGTCCTACTTTTGTTTCTGTTGTAATAAGCTCCATAAACAAAAGCAACTTGGGGGAGGAAAGGATTTATTTGGCTAATAGGTTAAAATTTATCATGGAGGGAAGCCAAGACAGGAACCTAAAGCAAACACCTAGAGGCAAGAACTGAATCAGAGGCCACGGGAGAACCCTGCTTACTGCCTTGTGCCCTCTGGCTTGCTTAGCTTCCTTTTGTAGACAGCATAGGCTCATTTGTCTGTGGATAGACAGCACAGCCTGTGTGGGCCTGGCCTTTCTACATAGATTAGCCATTATAAAAAAAATGCTTTACAGAGAAGGCCACAAGCCACTCTAATAGAGGCAATTCCTCTTTCCAGATGTGTTTAGGTTTGTGACAAGTTGACAAAAACTAACAGCTGGATCCAAAATATGGGGCTCCTTTTGATATGTGTATATCTATGGTCATTAACATTTCTTTGTAGAGAAAATTTTCACTATTAGATATCATTTTGAAACCACACCGTGCATAGTCCAAAAACTGCAAATAAAGCTGATTTTTATTTGATCCGTGGGAGGGCATTATAGATGCTGAAGGATTCATCAAAAGCATATAAAAATAATGTTGATTTTGGTCCTATCTTCTCAGCCTGTTTATCACTGTCTATTAATTACTCCTAGAAGTGAAAGGTTTAGACCAGTGGTTCTCAAACCTCCTAAAGCTGCAACCATTTAATACAGTTCCTCGTGTTTTGTGACCCTCAACCATAAAATTGTTTTCATTGCTACTTCATAACTGTAGTTTTGCTACGGTTATGAATCATGATGTAGGTATCTGTGTTGTCTGATGGTCTTAGGTGACCCCTGTGAAAGGGTCTTTGGACACACCCCCACAGGGGAGTTGTGACCCACAGGCTGAGAACCATTGACTTAAGACACTTCCAGTTTAACTCTAGAAGAAAGTATTTCAACCCAGATGATGAGGAGTGGTTGGCACCTGAGATGTGTGGGCTGGAATTCCATGTGGGTAACTTGCTTTGTAGGAAGTGTGTTTGGTCGTAGGTTGAGACCATCATAGTACCTGGGACTTCACCTTTAGAGGAGGGCATGTTGCCAGCTGATCATGCCCTGCCTGTGGCTATTTCTACATGGTTCTAAAGTCATTTCTTCCCCCTTCTTACTGTAAAATGGAGTAGTGAGTACTGCCTTCTGGGTAAGAGTGTGCACAGTCTCCTGTGTCACACCTATGAACTCAGGGTGCTGTGCTACATATGAAGCCAATCAGGAGAGCTGGCCTGCCGACTCAGAACTCACACAGGGCTGGACCCGGGCCATGAGGAGGCCACAGGAAGACTAGGATTCAGAGCAAAGCAACACAGCCCCTTTGTAGAGTCAAGCCACAGGATGAATGTATCTGTGACAGGAGTGGTTTTTAAATAGCCAGGCTTTTTTCTCCACTATAATGCAATGTTTTAGATACCACCCTTCTTATTAAGCAATAATTCTCACTAGGATTGTACTGTTAATGTTTATTTTTTAGCTTTGTGACACTATGTTCACAGTCTATTTGATGTGATTTTATTTTTTTGTGATTTTATATTTTTTAGTGAGACTCTTTCATTTTGGGTCCTTTTACTGCTAAGAGGTAGCCATGTTTGAAGTTAAGTAATGGTAATAGGTAGATTATTATAAATTTTTGCACAAATATCCAGGAGATCTTTAAATAAATAGCATAAGCGTATCTAGATGTTTAAGAATAATTAATAGGTGTTGAAGAGATAACTGTGGTTATGAGCACTTGCTAATCTTTAAAGGGGGACTTGAATTTGGTTCCTAGCACCCACATAGGTAGCTCACAATGACCTGTAATTATGGCTCCTGGGAGACCCAGTACCCTCTTCTGGACTCCATGGGCACAAGTACTCTGTGCATGCATGTATGTGTGCACATGCACAAACAATTTAAAAGAACATAAACCCTAGGAAAAGAATAAGTAATGACAATACGATGTTGCTGTGTGTGTGAGGTATTTGTAAGATTTGCAGATTAATGTGGGATCAAGCAAAGACAATACTCCATTTGGATGTAGGCAAAACAGAAGTCTGTATTTGAAAAGTTTAAGATTTTGGTTAAGGGGAAGGATGGAGAGAATGCTAAGTGATTCAGAACACTTGCAGAGGATCTGAGTCTGTTTCCCAGGATCCATGTCAGGTGGCTTACAACCACATAACTCAAAGCTGCAATGAATCCACGACCTTCTACTGGCCTCACCAAGCACATAGGAGCAAGTCCCTTACACACCAATAAAATAAAAAATAATGCAATTTTTTGAAAAGAAATATTTGGCTATCAGCATTGCTGTTTCTATTAATTCCCAGCATTCACCAGACTTGCCATAACAAGCCACAGTCAAGAGGAGGAGACCCAAAGCACACAGCAACCTGAGCAGAGAGCCACCGACTTGGAACTTTGAATAATAACAGACATCCTAAACTGTGCAAAGGTTAAGGGATCAGCATATTTGGCTCATCTTCGTGTTTGTATTCTGTGAGGCTGAGGCCTGCCCGTTCTGAGCATGTACTCTATCCCCACCCCCAAGCCACACCCCCAGGCCTTTGCTATATTCATAATTTATTTTTTAAAATTTTAGAGCAATAATACCATTTTGTATTTTTTTTTCCAAAAAGTTTTGAAACTGTTAGCCTTCTGTCTTACCTGTGATAATGAACTCACTTGGTTTGTTTCCTGTCCTTCTTTAGTTGGTCCTGTGGCAGCAGGGATAGGTGAGGCTCATTTCATGGTGCCTAGGAAACAGAGAGAGAGAGAGGGAAGGCAGGTTCCTATATCCCTCACAAAGACATGGTCTCAGTGACCTAACTTCCTGCAACTCGGCCCCACATCCTAAACGTCTTTCCAGCTACCTCCAGCTACTCCGCAGGATGGCGGCCAAGCCTTCAATACCTAACCTTTGGGCAAACATTCTGGTACCAAAGTATAGTATATAACACAGTTTACTAGCTTGAGGTGGTTTCAGTGTCTCCTGACTAATGCCCAATTTCTTCCCTTCCCTCTGTGGTCGGATGGTAAAGCTTTATGATTATTTCCTGATGTGTTTTAAGTTCTGCTTTGGAAACAAACCTGCATGAAAGCAGGGTTCACATTAAGGACGGACATCATGGTGGCGCGTATTTGCATAAGAATTTTTGAACCTGAAGTACTATTTACAAGAAGTAACTGGTGTGTGTGTGTGTGTGTGTGTGTGTGTTGTGTTTCAGCTATTACGTGACTAGTGTGAGTGCACCAGTCGATTAAGAACTATTTTTTGATACTTTCCTTAACTGTTTTCTTAGAAAGTTATTGTCTCTGTGACTCAACCTGAGGTGATTGTCCCCTTCATATTGTTTCAGATTTGAAAGTCTACGTCCTGCATTGCCTTCAGCATGATCAATGTCAAGCATTCCCCCTCTGATCCAATGCAGGTTTCTCTGCTGTGCACGGGTTCTAGATCAAGCAGCAGGCAGAGCTTCAAACTCTCTTAGCCTTTCCTCATATTTACCATGTGTAGAGATGGTGTGTAGCCCCTGAATTGCTCAAAGTCCCCCAGATGCCATTCTCCAAAGAAGATCTGCAGCTTCTCTTAGGGCTTTGTTTGCCCAAACCTCAGTTAAATCGGGCAGATCTTTGCTGCCTTCCCTAGTTCAACATGAGTTTCCTGTGAGCCAAGATGACTCTCATTCCTGCCTTGTACTGAGGAGCCTCTTTCCTCTAGTTGGTAGACTGTCCTTTTGGTTCTGTTCTTCTCCAGTCCCCTTGTCTAAACAGGTCTCCTGGTGTAATGGGGCTGAGCTAAAGCCAGCGCTATTTCTGTCACGTGGGAATGAAGACGTTTGGAGTAGATGACAATTTTTGCGACATGCCCCATCTTATATTAAGGGCCAGATGCCTGTACCTTCCATACTTCACAAATTAGAGAGGGGGTAGTTGCCTCTGAGCTGGAGACCCATCATGGCATCAGGAGGTAGTGCCTGGGGTAGGACTTAGCTGCAGAATGCCAGCTGCATTGTTTCTGTTGCTGGAGAATGGAGGCAAAAGGGAATCCGGAGTGTCTGACGTGCAGAGGTCTATGGCATCCACCGGTCATGGTGTTTTTTTTAAGTGAATTAGACAAAATCTTCCAAATTCTGATTTAGTCTGTATTAAGTGGAGGATCTCTTGTTCACATGAGAAGTCTAGCTCAAATGACCAAAACTGAGTCAGAGGCCCAGCCTGTTCCCAGAGATAAGCAATTTACACGCCCCAAACTAAAGGACTAGGAGGGAGTTTGCCAGGAGCCAGTGACAGTTGCATTTTGCCTTTCATATCTTTGAGAAACAGGTTTGTTCATTTTGGGTGCAAATGTGTGGGCGGTGCTAAGATGGCTGCTCATTGCCCATATATCAGTGAGTTACTTTGCTTCTGTCACTTGTGTGTGCCTCAGTTGAGTGGCTTAAGAAAGGTCTAAAAGGTGGCTATAGATAATGATTATATCAGGGACTATTAGGAGTCAGGATATCACTGAAAATTGGGGCTTGTTAGGAAGAGTCCCAGCAGAGAAAGTGGCAAACCTTTATTAGCTACGGCTGGAGACCAAGCACATGAATCATTGTTGTACGTGGTCTCTGACTTGTCAGAACTTCAAATATCTTTTGAAATTATTCTACACTGGCTGAAGAGCCGGGTTGCACAGCCACACCTCTGGCTTTGTCATGCAGATGTGTGACCTTAATTTATGGAATGTCTCTACTCTTTGGATACTTCATCTGTAAAAAGAATGGATGAGGACAGCGTTAAGGACAGAGAGGCTTCAGGTGTAGATGACACTGGATGTCAAGGGCTTTGAAAGGCGCTTTCACTAAATAGCTCTTAATTTTGTAGACTGAAGTGGCTCATTGTAAGTTAAGGAAATACGCTGGCTGGTTTGAAGAGCCACTTCCACTAGCAGTTTCACGGGCAGACAATTTAGAATCCCGGCCAACAGTTATGACATTTACAGAGAATAAATAATGTTTGGAGCACAGCCTGTTGAAAGCTGAGCCTGGTTGCTGGCCTGCACACTCTCCTGCCAGTCAAATCCACTGGAAGGTCTTCATGGCTTTGGTCATTGCTACCTTGCATATGATGTGACAACGGTGACACCAAAGAACACATTACTTTGTCCCTACAGTGCCACCTGGCACCTTGTGTATACTCATCACCGTGTTATGTTTGAGGACAATTCTTTTCTTCTATGACCCTGAAAGTTCAAGGACTTGTTATTATTGCTAGAACCCTGGCCTTAAGTATCCTAATATATAGCAGATATTTGGGTCATCATTTTGAGTTGATGCTTTTCCCACTGAAAAGATTATGTGTGATCATAGCGATGTGGCTGTCCAGCAAGAGCTCTAAGGCAAACCTCCCCCAGCCCTACTTTTCCCCCTTGACTATACCAGAGATCTGGATATAGAGGTAAAGTCTACCTTCTTCTACTTAATAGTTTCCAAGTTCCTGACTATAACATTCACAACAGGCTGATTTGTGCTCTGAAGCTGTGTAGATGAGAAAATTATCACTGTGGCAACTGATATCTGCTACCTGATGTGCAGTAGACAGAGAAGGAAAAAAAAAACGCACTGGATAATGTGACTTTTGACCGGAGTAGCATCCTTGAAGTGCATATTATTTTTTAAAAATGCTTTCAGCTCTGCTGGAACCACACATATCGATCTGTTTTCTCTTGTGGTCAAATCCTTTAGATCAGCAGTTCTGGCCCCAGGTAGAGAAAAAAAAAATGGAGGAAGGCAGAGCTTTAACAAGCTGGTGATTTTTTCTAAACACAATGGAAATGAGTTGCAGCTATGTGTAAGACTAAATTGTCTCAGCCCTTTTCTCTGCTGCCCCAGACTGCACCTGCTTGCTTCCTGCAGCTGGCTATGACATCACAGAGGGATTGTAGTCCTTGGGGAAGAGTCCTACTCTGGTGGTCTCATGAGCAAGTCTGCATCATGTTCATAATGGACCATGTGACTTTGACCTCTCCTCCTCAATGGCTCCATCTATAGATTATGTTCAAGATTCTCACAGTATCATGCTTATAGTATTCTTTGCTTATCTTGGAGTGCAAAGGGTGTGGCTGTAACCTACCATTTCACATCTAACACATGAGAACTTGGGAATTCGGGTGGATCTAGTTTCTTAAGGGCCATCTTACTTTAACAGCCCTTAAAGAAAGGATAGGAGCTGCTAGCATTTTTTTTTTTTTTTAAATCATGTGGCCACTGGAGTGTGGACTTTACAGACCAGTTTATAAAGGAGAGACATTCTGATTTAGACTTTTCATTTTGGTAGTCTGCGGTCATGTGGAGTGTGCATTCATTACCAGTGATGGTCACAAGTACCACCAACTGCACACTCACCTTTGGCTTTGAATTGGTAGCATAGATCTTGAAGACATAAAGATTATTACCACCTATAACTCATGATTATAAAGAAAAGCTAGACTGCATTGTAGCAATGACTGAAGCCAAGCGAGCTTATACAGATAGACTTATCTAAGAAGAATTTGAATAAAAACATGTATTTTGAGTAAACTGCTGATTGTTTTAATCGGTGTAAAATTACAATTACACTGTAGTCCTTAGGATCTTTGCTATGTCTGCCTGTCATCCCTAGAAGTGTTGAGGAGGCTACACAGAATCTGCAGAGGTGTCTGTACTGTGAGCTCTCTGTCTTTCCAGACCCCATCCTTCCCTCTTCTCGCTTCCAAACCTAATTTAAGTGCTTGCTTGCACTGGGCTCATCCAGACTTCTCCCATTGGCCTCAATGCCCAAGGTCTATCTAGCTGCTAAGTAGTCAAACCTTCATGGCCAGTGCCAGTTCTGCCAGTTGCATGCCAGCATGCCTGGTGATAGCACCCAGCTCTAGGCACCTGTCCTCAGCTGGGAGAGAGGATTACAGATCAGATTACAAGGGTGTGGAACGAGGGTTTGCCATACAATGGGGATGTTTTCTTGTGAATCGGCATTTTCCTGAGACCTCTAGTTCTCTAGGATCATTCACCAGAAACCGCAAACCTATTTAACAATCACATTCAAAGCAGCATCACATGGCTCTTGCATTTCTTCAGACTCACATTGAAGTTTTTGTCCGTGGTGGTCCTGCCTGACTCTACTCCCCCTCCCTGAACCAGTTCTTCCCTGGACTTCAGGTAGAAATGCTTGCGTTATTTTCACACATAACACCGCTCTCAGCTGGGTGTATCTTAAGACCCAGGGAACTGAGGTAGAAGGGTGGTGGGTTCAAGGCTAGCCCAAGTTAGATAGTATATCCTGTCTCAGATACACATATAAACACATAATGTATGTATATGTATGTATGTATGTGTGGGTGTATGTGTGTGTGTATGTATGTATGTATGTATGTATACACATACAGACACACACACACACACACACACACACACACACACACGAACTGAGTCTGTAGGAGAGTACTACCTACTTACACATACAAAAGACCAGCCTTGATAGCCTGAAATGTAAGTAAATAAGCAAACAAAAACCAAACAAAACCAAAGTTTTCTTACCACAAGAAGACTTACCAGTTTTCTACCATATTGTTTGTTTTAAAGGATGGAACCCAGTCCTTAAAAACATTTGTTAAATTGGATACCAGTCTGACGCAGTGGCACACACATGTAATCCCAGCCCTTGGTAGGTGGAGGCAGGGAGATTAGGAATTCAGTTACATAGAAGAGAGTAGATCTCAGATATTATTAGACAATTGCACCACTGGGGTGCTCAAGTCAGTATAGCCTTACTTAGATTTTTAGGTTAGATCTAGTCCTGAAATGTGGATTTAAATGTGCTGCTGCTTTTTGAGGGAAGATGCTGGCCAAGCAAACCCTGGAGAGTCTGTAATGTGAGCCACATTGTCACAATGCTTAATAAATTTTTATACGCATGGAATGCAGTTTTTAAATCAAAATGTAGTTGAGGAGAGGTTTTAATAGTCCACTAGTGGTTTTGTTTCTTTCTGTCATTTTTAAAAATCAGCCTCTGGTTTGAGTCAAATTTCCCTTCCCTGCCCTGAGATCTATATGCATTTCCCAGAAGTCATCAAAACCCTACGGTAATGGGAGACTGCATGTGCCCAGCACTTGCCTTAAATAGCAATTGCTTTTGTTTACTTCAGATGTCAAAGGAAAGGCATGCCTGACTTTTTCTTGATTCCCATCTCTTTCTTACTTGTGATGTTACTGCTTTCTAGGTTTCTTTTCTGGATGCCACCCCAAAAAGAGTGAACGATATAAAAATGCTTTATGTGAAAGTCTCTAGAAATTATTACATTTCTTATTTGTGTATTGCTAATTTAGTTACTGGCACTTCATGTTAATCACACTCATTGATAGAACCATAAGGGATGCCCTCACCTGCTTGATTTCGTGTCCCAAAGAGCTAAAGCACAAAAGGGGAGGGTGGTGGTGATTTGAAACAGCTTTTTAGAATTCTGTCTGTGGACTGTGTAGCTCAGTCCTGATCCAGGAGTGTGTAATTCACTACTTATCCAAGAGTGTATAACTCACTGCTTATCCAAGAGTGTGCAGCTCAGTACTGACTGAGGAGGGCGCAGCTGTCCATCATTCCTCCCAAGCAGCTATTATTATGGATTCTGCATTTTACAATGGTTGGAAGTGTTTTTCCTTTGCATAGGTTGTCAGTGTCGTCCTTAATTTTTGATTGTTTTTGGCAATTTAATAACCTGTGTAATGCATGTTGGTGGTATTCAGCCCTTGCCTCTCCTGTTTGCCTGTCTTTCGCTCCTGTCGTCTCCTACTTCCCAGCATCCCTACTCCTGCTTTCATGTATTCTTTGTATGCTGGCCACTGAGGTTACTTAGGATTGCTTACATGAGCATGGAGAAAAGGTTATTTACCCGAGTGTGGGCAAGTTAGCAGTGCTCGCACCACTGAAGAAAATGACTCTCACTCCATAAACAGGAATTAACTGCCAATAACAGCTCCTCAGCTCTGGGTAGGGTCTTATGAACCTCACCAATCACCACTGACAGAATGTTGACAGGATCCATCTTGTTCAAGGCTTAGAGAGAAGCATTGCTGTTGTGAGTCTGTGAGCACCATGTCTACGTCACATCTAGGAGACAGCATCTCACAGCAGTCTCTCCATCTTCCAGCTCCTAAGTTCTTTCTGTGCCCTCTTCTCCGACTCCTCTATGGATGACTCATCTGTGGATGACCTCTAGCTCCCTTTAGGGCTGAACACTCATTGGGTATTTATTCCCAGCACTCTGACTAGTTATGACTTTCTGTGTTTCCTGCCACCCATTGCATGAAAGAAACTTATGTGGTTAAAACTGAAAGCAGCCCTGGTCTAGAGATATAAACAAAAATGTTTATAAAGAAGACTGATAACTCGTACTTAGCAAAATAACAGTAGTGGTCCCCCTAGGAACCTATAATCTGCCCAGGTATGGGCTTTTGACCAGGATTACCATATGAAACAAGGGTTCCTGAGAAGTGGGCCTCAGCGATACTATAGAAGACTCAGGCATAAGTTCACACAATTACAGCCATCTGAGATTTTGTAATCAGTAATCCCAGAAACACACATTGGAGAAAAGATAACCCTGTAGCAAACAGTGCACTGAAAACCAAGTGTGTACATGTAGAGAAATTAAAGTAGATCTGCGACTCTCATCCTGAACAAAAATCAACGCCAAATCAATAACCTCAAATAAGACCAGAAACTCTGAGACTACTCGATAAAAAGAAGAATGCTCCTTAGAATACAGGTATAAGAAAGGACTTTCTGGATAGAACTCGAGTCAGAATTAAGATCAGCAGTTGACAAATGGACCTCATGACATCCAAAAGCTTCTGTACATCCAAAGGAACTGTTCATCTAGCGAAGGGTCATTCTAGAATATTGGAGAAAGTCTTTGCCAACTATAAATCTGACCGAGGATTACTATCTAGAGTATGCAAAGAAATCAAAACACAACATATCAAAACCCACAAATAACCTAATCCAAAATTTGTGCTATGAAATGGAACAGAGAGTCTTTAAGAGAATAAACATAAGTGGCTAATAACCATTCCCAAAAGGTTCAACATCCTTATCTGTCGGTGAAGTACAAACGAAAGCTGCTTCGATAGTTCACTTCGCCTCAGTTAGAATGATTGTCATCAAGAGAACAATGGTCAATACTGGTGAGGCTGTGGAGAAAGGGGAACCCTCGTTTACTGTTGCTGGGAGTGCAGACTGATGCAGTCACCATGGAAACCAGCACAGAGATTTCTTAGAAAGCGAAATATAGAACTGTCATATGAGCCAGCTACACTGCATGTGAACATATATCCCATATAGATTCTATATCCTACTACAAAGATATTTGCACACTGTGTTCATTGCTGCTCTGTTCACAGCAGCCAGAGAGTGGAGTCAACTTTGATGTTGTCAACTAATGGGTATTCTTGCAGGTCCTCCTGATAATCTCTGTGTCATTCATCTCTGAATGCAGGCTTCAGGAGTCTTGGTGAGAGTTAAGTCAGGTATCTCTCATACATCTTAAACCTGCCAGCATTTTCTCATTGCGTCTAAGAAAACTCCAAGTTGCTTTTATTTTATTTTTATTTATTATTTTTTATTTTACTCCAAGTTTAATTATTACTCAGATACATAGATCTTTGCTTTGGCTGTTTGTTCTGATAGTCAGCCTCTCAGAATCTTGGCTGAAATGTCATCACTAGCCCTAGGCCTGACTGAATCTCATCCTACTCACTCACAGCCCCAGCCCGTTCAGCACACATCTCACCCTAGTGGAGTTGCTTCTTGCTATCTGCCTTCATTTTCTCTTATTTCCTTTGGCTAATGTGTTTGTTCTGGAATCCCAAATCCAGTGTGTTTGCCCTTGCTATGTCTACAGCATCTCACGTGGGCCCAGGCAGTAGGCCCGGGGACCCAACACCCCAGTCCAGTGCCTTTCATGCTCACATAGCAATGATGGAAATGTCATGCATCTTCATGACCTTTTCTTCCTTTGTTTAACTGAGGTGATAGTAGTATCTACATTACAGGGTAGCTGGGGAGATCTAAAAACCGTGTAGAGCTGAGGTGGCAGATAAACCACCCAATATGTCTTTAAGGTCTTCAGTACTACAAAAATGAACAAACCAGCTAATGTATTTAACAAATGTTTTCTTGATAAACAGTATCCAGTACATAATACATATTGACTAAACCCAGATACTGGGAGGTTGAGATTTAATTTAAACAACATTTGTTGCACAATGCTTGGTTTCTGGCTCTGTGATTGTTCCAGGCATTGGTGTTGTTATCTCCAAAGTTCAGACTTGAGAACTGGACTGAGTTACAAACAAACAAACGAATGCCACAAAAACATTTTATTTTGTTTTAAGTAAGTTCATGATTTTGTGTTTGACCAAATTCACAACTATCCTTGGCTACTTGGCAGTCCCCAGTCCGTGGGTTGGACATGTCTGTCTGTTGGAAACCTTGGTCTAGACTGTGTAATGCTCGGAGTGGAGACTGCTAATGGCAGCCATTGTGTGTGTGAGGAGTGTTGTGGATGACAGGCATGGTGACCCTGAATGTCAGGCTGGCTATGAGATGAGGTACCGCTGTTGTGTGGGAAGAGACTCTTTGACAGGCTGGGGCCCGGGAGGATGATTGTCACAGTTCTGGCTCTAGGAGCTACGTCTGCTGTAATACAATGGCATGTCCCTATTGGAGAACAAGATAGAGGAGAAACCCTGCTGGACCAGGACAAAGCATCCCCATCCTCTAGACTACCCTCAGACACGATTCAATAGATAAAATCGTATTCCCCTCCGCAATACTGTTGACTCCTCTGGGAACATCAAAACCTGAGGGCAAATGCTTTAAACCAAAAATGGCCAGCGTTCGTGTGGAAAGTTGTTAGGGTCAGTTTCTTGTGCTATCCACCTGGAGTGGGAAGGATGCAGAGAGAATAGAGTTGTCACTCAGCTGTCCTCAATGTCCTGTGCACTGGATTGCTAAATTCAGGAATGTAGGTGATCAGGGGCAGTCCAGTGGCAAAGCCTGAGAGCATATGTGCTTAGCACATGTACCAATCAGGCATGTCTACCCTGCAGCTCATAGAATGTCCCCCCATGTGGAGCCAGATAAAGGCATGGATACCACAGACCAGCACAAAATCATGAATTTACTTAAAACATAATGTTTTATTCTTCAGTTGGTTTGTGTGACGTGGCTGTATAGCGCTTGAACGTGAGCTTTGAAGCTGACCATGTTGTGTTGCAGTGTCAAAGAGTTGGGCATGCCTGCACCAGGGACCGAGTTCCATTCCTAGCCACAAACCCAAACATTAAAAAATAAAGCAAAAGACTAGGTACAGTCCAGAAATAAATGCTGATTAAAGTCTTTGGGGGAAATAGCCAGGCTTGTCACATGGACACTGACAACAGCTGGTCATGTACGTGTCTGTTCATCTTCCAGGAGACTATACAGTACTTTGTGTGTGAGAATTACACGGGAAGCCTCCGAGTCAAAGATTCGAAGAATGTTCCCTCTGTCTCTCTTGGCTTATCTCATCATACACTCCTAGACACTTTATTCAGTCAAGCAGAGACATCTCCACGCGTGGGAAAGATTGGCAGTGCTGGAAGAGAGAATCCCATGTTACAGTCAGAGAGGGCTTTAGTATGGTCCTTTCCTGAGCTCTAGTCTCATTCTCTGGCAGAAAGCTTTTCATTCTTGCTTTGAAGTCTCTTCCTTTCTTTCCTGATAGCTGCAACATGACTTCCTAAAGTCAGATTTCTCCTCCCTGAAGGCCAGTCCTTACTGGGAATGGAAAGTGTCTTAATTTCCTCAGATTCACTAAAGAAACGGTTCAGAGTTAATGGGCTGTGCTGGTCTGAGAACCAATCAGTCTACTTGTCTGGTAACGGTTGTTCGGTTGTATATGAGACAGGAACAACTTGCTCCATTCCTCGAGCATCTTGAGATGTTCAGCATTTTAACACTGTACTGAGGCTCACGACTTGGGAGAAGCATCTTGGATGTGTCTGACCATGCTGATGAACCATACTGATACCACAGACCAACACAAGAATGAATTTACAGAATTCATGAAGACCGGGATTGCTATTGTCTCGTTTAACACTCTCTAGACTTCCTCTGAAAGCTGTAGACTTGGGTTCTCTCTCTTCCTCTCTCCCTTCCTCTCCCTCCCTCCCTGCCTCCCTCCCTCCCTCTGCCCCTCCTTCTCTCTCTCTCTTTCTATCTATCTATCTATCTATCTATCTATCTATCTATCTATCTATCTATCTATCTATATTATGGGAAATATTTACTAGTTGCTGATGCATTGTGAAATAAGCACACTTCTCTTGAATTCACACATAAGGAAGTGGAATGAGAAAATTTACAGAGGGAAAATGACCAGAAAGAGATGGGCCAGAATGTAGGTACACTTCAGATATTAGAGTTTTTTTTTTAATCCTTAATTAAGGATACAGTCAGATATCAATATATTGCTCTCAAGTGCTAGCTTCAAGTCTTTTAAAAAGCCTCTCCTCTGGACTGTCTAATATATTCTATTTCTCTCAGTATGATCTTTTTTCTTCTTTATTGTATATTTTATTTACATTTCAGATGTTATCCCCTTTCCCCATTTCCCTCCACCCCGAAATTCCTTATCCTATTCCCCTTCCTCCTGCTTCTATGAGGATGTGCCCCTACTCACCCACCCACTCCCACCTCCCTGCCCTTGAATTCCCCCACACTGGGGCATCCAGCCTTCACAGGACCACTGACTTCCTCTCCCACCTATGCCTGACAAGGCCACTCTCCCCTTCATATACAGCTGGAGTCATGGGTCCCTCCCCATGTGCTCCCAGGCTGGTGGTTTAGACCCTGGGAGCTCTGGTTGATTGGTATTGTTGATCTCCCCATGGAGCCGCAAAAGAGTATGATCTTTTAAAGTAGAAAATCTAACTTAGCAGTACAGTGGTTAAAATGGAGCCTTTGTGTTTGGATTCAAGGGGTTGGGTCCTTGTTGTTTTTTCTTTTTGTGACTTCATTACCTAGGAAGACCACTTTCTGTTTCTCCAATGGCTTTTTCTGGAACTTCATTTGAGCAATGCTGTGCCAGGATCCAGAGGGTGACTGGTGAGGGTTAGTGACTCTCCACTTCTGGACACTCAAATAATAGACCGCTGGCCATTATGCTCATTTCTGTGGAGATTTGTGTGGTGAGGTACATACCCGCTAGGTGCTTCCAGCTAGTATTTTGGGATTCTGGTCTATTGCATAGAGCATGCAGTGTGTGATCTGACACAAAAGATGGTGACTTAAGAAATGCAGCAGGAAATGATTATTTAATTTCTTCTCTTCATTTCTTCTGGAGCTTTATGTCATCAAGGAGCTGCATGGACTCCGGAGGAGCGGGAAGAGTCATGTGATCAGATCTCAGGTGGCTCTGTCAGCCAGGCTCATGTTGAATGACTCATTTTCAACTGCAGATCAAGCTGAAATACACTCTTTTGCAATGGCCTTCATCCAGCCATCCAGCAGATATGTGCTAAGTACAATACAGTTCATGCTTGCCTGAGCTCTGAAGTGTATCTTTTTCTATTCATTAAAGGAATATATATACATATATATATATATATATCCAACAGAAAGCGGCTATCATCCTTGCAACCATGTTGAGCCATATACCCTGAGAAGAGATTTGATTACAATAGCCTACAACAACTGAGCACACTCTGATAACATCATGCTTTAGATACCCAGGATCTTCCCTTGGGTGTGTAAGACTTAAAGGTGTGATTTAGAGCTGAGACTTAAGGGCATGACTTAGAGATCAGATTTAGAGATAAGACCTAAGGGCGTGACTTAAGGGCATGACTTAGAAGTGAGACATATAAAAGGCGAGAGGCAGTTCAGTACAACAGAGAGTTAGTTATTAGGCATTAGGTATTAGGCACTTAGCACTTGAAAGAAGTAACTTGGAACTTGGAGGCACTAGGGACTAGGAACTAGAGACTAGAAACTTGGGACTAGGAACTCAAGACTAGGGACCTGGACTAGGAAGAGAGACTGAAGAATAAACGGGATTGAATCACACTCTGTCTGGTCTCCGTTCCTCGAGTCCGTCCTCACTCTCTCTCTTGCTGAGCCCTGACCCGCAGCTTGGGGCAGTGCAGGCTCTAACAATTTAGCCCCCAAGGCTTTTGGCAGTTCGGGTCCCAACATTGATAGAGCGGTCCCCGACATTTTGGCCCCCAAATGTGGGGCAGCTTGGGCCACGAGATACACACACACACACACACACACACACACACACATATATTATATATATATATATATAATATATGTTTTAGAATACATATACACTTTTAAGAGGCTAAATTATTTAACATCACACAAGATGGAAGACTTTTGTATGGCCTAGAGATTAATCATTTTTTTTTTCTTGAAAATGAAAAAAAAACCTCTCCCTTTGTTCTTCTGTCCTCATGTCTTACACTAATACTAATTGTGGTCTCTTCTAGTGAATCAAACTGAGTGGCATTTCACTAAAATGTACAATCTCAAAGTTTCTGGTCACAACTGGAATCAGAAAGTCTCAGCCTCACTGGGCAGGATTAACAGCAACTGGAGTGCCCTCTCTGTTTTCTGTGTTTCTAGGTAGCATGGTATTGGCTGTGAAAGCAAAGTGTGGTTATTTATGTCTAGCAGGACAAATGTTCCATTTTGTCTATATGAAACCCTATGCATAACCCAAAGTAACCACTTGTGAACATGCATTTTTGACTCTTTTAGAAGACCTATTTTAGGGAAAGTAAGCAACACTTTAAAGGCTATTTTGCCAGCTTCAGGTGTGTTCAGTAGATAGATTATTAAATTACAGTGGATGGATGGATAGATAGGTAGGTAAATCAACAGATGATAGATAGATAGATAGATAGATAGATAGATAGATAGATAGATAGATAGAATAATTCAGAGAACTGATTGAGTCCAACAGGCTGTGTTGTCTTTTATTCTGTACCCCCTATTCCATCCACAGTTTTTCATTATAGGAGTAAATCACCAGGGCTTAAATAGCTTTTTGTTTTGTTTTGTTTTGTTTTGTTTTGTTTTGTTTTGTTTTTTGAGACAGGGTTTCTCTGTGTAGCCCTGGCTGTCCTGGAACTCACTCTGTAGACCAGGCTGGCTTCGATCTCAGAAATCCACCTGCCTCTGCCTCCCAAGTGCTGGGATTAAAGGCATGCGCTACCACTGCCCAGCCCAAAATAGCTTTTAACAGTGGAAGTTTGTAGGACAGTTCTTGTGAAGCACAATGAAGCAACGACTATTTTATTTTATTTTATTTTATTTTATTTTATTTTATTTTATTTTATTTGAGTCATAATAAATCACTGTATATACAACCACAGGCAAAGGTTGGTTTTTTATTTTTGTTTTTTTGTTTTGTTTTTTCCTGCTTTTTTCTCACTTACGCACAGAATCGTTGTCTTTATCTTGTTAGTAGAAGTCAGTGAGAGGTGGAGTTGAAGCTTCTACCTTTGCCTTCCCCACTCAGTTGCAGTCAGAGCTTTCCACAAACTGCAAGAGCACAACTGTAAGACAGGATACAAGTGTCCCTGGGGAGAATTCAAAATTCTCGAATTGATAGGCATTCGTCTTTCTGGCCCTGGGTTGAACTTTGCCTACATTCTCTTATACTATAAAGCACTTTTACAGAAGCTCAGAGTTAAGCCTCCTTGGGGCCAAAATAGTAGGTAAGTGGTTTTTTTTTGTGACCAATTCACACTTCCAGCTAAAATCTTTTGTGAAACAATGTAACAAATCAAATTTGTATTACTAATTCATCCCGGGGAAATTATTTTACACTAAAGTCAGTACACAGTGCCTGCCCATGAGGGATCTCTCATACTTTTCATTCCTCAGCTTGAAGGCGTTTTCCATCTGGCATTATTTCTGTTCTGAAACACTCTGGCATAGTTGGGATTTCATCATGACCCAAGAGTTAGGTGTGATTGATCGTGTCTTCCTGTTTTGTCTGATGCTCTGGTGCTCTTTGCCATAGTTTTTTGTTTTCATCTTAGGGACAACCCTAACACATCTTGCGAGTTTTTCTGGGCATTTCAGTTTCTTTAGTGCCCTGAGTGCCCCTGCTCACAGTGCTAGATGGCTAGGTGGCCATCTCAGGCTTGAACTGTGAGTCAGATGTCATTGACTCAAGTACAGCGTGTAGATGGTGACTTTACCAAGGTGAAAACAGATGTCACTTCTGGGGAATGAGGCGAGAAGTTAATGGGAATGAAAGGGAACGCAAGAATTGTTCTGTGTGTGCTGACAGTGTAGCCTTTTAGCCATCCAGATGGCAACTAGACAGAAGGCTTAGTATTTTTAAGGAAGGGAAGAGAAGTGAAGCTGCCAGTCTCAGGAATGTCACTGAATGGCACCAGCCACTGTATCCTCCCAGTGGCTTTGGAGCAGCTGTGCTGGGGTGCCAGTATCCTTGAGAAATTCAGTGCATTGGAAGCAGAGGGCACTGACTTTGCATCCCTCTATGAGGTCTGCTGATACCTCTGGTCCAGACTGATCAGAAAAGAGAACTTGATTGATTTCGCAGCTCCTCTAACTCCAGTTAGGTCTTTCAAGTAGATACCACCCTTTTGCCCCATGAACATATGAGAAGGCAAACTTCCTGTGTATCAACCAGAAATGTTTAAATTTTTAGGCTCTGAGAATTTCAAGACTTACCGATAGATATAGGTGTCAGTTGCTATTTAGGGAAACATGTTACTTTGAACACAATATGTGGCAGCCTCCTCTTCTTTCCAGAGAAAGGCTGCAGATGAACTGAGTCTTCAGTTTAGGAATGCAGTGACTAATTTGCAAATGCTTTTGGCATTGGTCAATGGAGAGTTCCCAGAGACCACGATGTTTATGTATCCACCAGCGGGGTGTATGTGTGGTATTTGTTATGTGTGAATCTCACTGTGAAACGTGTGCACTGAAATATGACAGATCCTTTTAGGATTCATGGTCTGTGATGCGGAGTGCTCAGTTAAATCATGATATGTACAACTTTAACTGTGGTGAGTCCCTCAGACAACTTGGTGTATGAACATCCAAAATTAAAAAACAAAACAAAGCAACAACTTGGAAATGTCTTGCAATTTAACCAAAGTGCCTTTAGCTCGGAGAATCATATTTTGTTTTTACTCAGGAAGTGATTTTCAACCCAGTGCCACTTGTAGCAGAATAAGTACATTTTTTTTTTTTTTTTTTTTTTTTTTTTGGTTTTCGGAGACAGGGTTTCTCTGTGTAGTGCTGGCTGTCCTGGAACTCACTCGGTAGACCAGGCTGGCCTCGAACTCAGAAATCCGCCTGCCTCTGCCTCCCAAGTGCTGGGATTAAAGGCGTGCGCCACCACCGCCCGGCAGAATAAGTACATTTATGTCAAGGAACAAAGCCACCTGGCTTCATAAAGCTCCATTCCCATACCTTTGCAAGCCACCTTCTCAAAGGTCCTGTGTGCATTTCCTATTAGTGTTTCTCAGACTCAGAAAAACCTGTCCCTTTCATAGAAACCCCACATCCTTAAACTTTTTCAAAATAACATAGCAGATAGGGTTTGTAAGGGTAAATACTGAAGTCCTTGCGTGTACTCTGAACAATGACCAATTGTTTCTTTTTTTTGTTTGATAGAAATCTTCATGTTGTGGTGATTGCTGTAAAGCTGCAGTTGTTTTGCACACTCTATTTTGCATATTTTATGCATACCGTATTGGGGAGGTTCCTATGGCTTCCATTTGATCTTCCGAGATTCCCCCCTTAAAACAGATCTGAAAGGCTCATGGAAAACTGAGGGGAAAATTAAATCCTTCATAGACACCCAGACTATTGTCAGGATATTCCCAAGTATTTGCATTTCATCATTTGGAAGAACAAAGATTCTCTTTATGGTTTTCGTTGCTTAACTTTTCACTTACCCTTTGTGAGGGAAATCCAACCTTGTCTAATTAAATACGGCACTTAAATATTCAGAATGCTAATGTTTGGGTGCAAATGTGTGTGTGTGTGTGTGTGTGTGTGTGTGTGTGTGTGTGTGTGTGTGATGTGGTAATTAGCTAAGAAACAAAACTTACAGTCAAATTTGAGTTTCACATTAAGCAACAGATACTTTAATACGCTTTTTGCAGGATTTTGGATGATCAGGATTAAAGACAGAGTTCTCCTCATTCACATATTTAAGGCACAATCGAGACTTTATATGCATGTAAAAATTTATTATTCTTTGCTAATATCATACCATAGTGATATTTCTATCCTGCTACATGGTCTTCATATTTGTTATTTCAGTGATTATATATTATTATCATGAGGTTAATTCTGATCTCATTCAACACATATTCGTTTGAATGTTTTAACTATCTCAAATATTTTCATTTAAACATTCATTTGTTATTTATCTTTCTTGACTTCAAAGAGATGTACAAAGTGCAACAGGATCAGAGAGAAATTGATACAAGGACTTCATTCTTTTGAAGTGTTTCTTTAATGTTATGTTATTACGTGCCATTTTAATCTTAATATCCATTTATGAAACTTAATTCTTAGCCAGTGATCATCAAGTAAGTGAACGTACTTAGCTTTGTTTCAGAATTTTAAAGTAGGAGCATTTATTTTTGAATTCTGTTCTGAAGACTACTCATTTAGTTGCCCCTTATCAAGTGTCCATCTTAAATATGTAGGTTTGGATGATTTCAGAGGTCTTACTTTTCAGAGACATTTTGGTTAACATTATGTCTGGTGGAGACAGAAGAGCAAATGACAAGTTTACTTGGTGGCCACGAGCTTTCTGGTTGCCCTGATTTATTATTAATTAGATAACATTATAAAAATAGGATAATAAAGGGATAGCCATTTTTACTTCATAGTCATGAACTTCTCCTCTGCTGCCATTTGTAGGATGTTAAGAGCTATGTTGGTGAAAATGCTGACCTATTCAGCAAGGCGTGGGAAGCTCTTTGAGCATTTTAGACACTGTGGATGGCTTCTAGCCTTCATTCTTCACAATGTAAAGTGGTTAGTTGAGAAAAATGTCCATATTCAGTCCTGATAAGTATAAACTAGCTGTGAGCATTAGCTGTCTTTTTCCAACAACTCTGAGAAGTAACAGTGCCCTCACCTGCCCTGATTGGTACCAGGTAGACCTTCCCTCCATATATGATGTAAGTATGACTTCATATGTATGCAAAGGATACTTATTGGGTACTAGATGCCTTTTCTAGTTACTTGGGAAAGAGACACTCCCCCAACCCTGGCAGCCCTTTATGCGAATTACAAGATCCTGGAGGCTTCCAGGTACAGGACACAGTGACTGCCAACACTGGCCCCACAGCTTCCCCTCCAAGCTATTAGCCTGGATGCAGTTTTCTTGAGGCACAGAGTGCAGTTTACTCTCCAACCCCTTTTAAAGCAAAGGTGTGCTTTTGTCATTTAGTGACTCAGACAGTGTAAGTCCATAGTTTTTCTGTGCTAACATTGGGCAGGGCCCCGTACAAAAGGTACAAGTAATGGGGCTTGCATCCCTAGAGGTCTAAACACCAAGCTCTGTTTCTGCAGTGACCATGGGTGGAAGTTAGATACACAGTGGTCCAGAGGCTGTGCCTGACAATTCCAGGCACTGCACTACTCTGTGTGCCATGTCCTACAGCCTACCTCAGAGCTGTGGTCACAGAAGATAAGATTCAGGTTTCCTAGCAAACCAAAGCTTTGTGCACTTCACAGAAGAAGTTACGATGCCATACCATTGTCTTCAGAGGTTATTTCGGCTCACTCCTGTATCTAATTATGAAACACTACTTTTATGACTAAATATGTGACTTTTTCACACCAGCAGCGAGATCCCACCCAACATGAATTGTTATCATGGCATTTACATGATTACATGGCATTTACATAATTTACAGAATTACAGGAATCCGTACAGGTCACATTGGAGTGCTTGGGTCTCAGTACTACTACATGCTCAAATGCTGGGGTTGGGCTATGTGTTGAGGTCATGACACCTATATTCTGGTGGTTTGGACCTCTTTGGCTAAGGTATTGATGGCTGTTCTTCAAAAGTATTCCCATCAGCCAGTGTGGTCATGTCAAGAACTGCCGTCATTGATTTTTGAGCTCAAAGTATCTTTCTGGTACCCAAAACTCAAATGAACAACAAGAAAATGCAGTTAAGAAGTCACTGTTAACGTTTCAAACACCCAGATACTTGATCCTGTAGCTACTTGATATCTAGAAGATCAAGAACTAGAAACATATGTGTAAATATGGAGCTAGAGAGATGCCCCACTTTTCAAGATCACTGGATGCTGTTCCAGAAATCCTGGCTCCCGTTCCCAGCACCCATATGGGTGATCACAAGAGTCGGTAACTCCAGTTCCAGGGGAATCCGACGCCCTCTACTGGATAGCACAGGTATCAACATGCAAGTGGTGCGCAGGCATACATGAAAGCAGAACACTCATCCACATAAAAAAGTGAACATATACTCAAATGTGAATGATCTTTGGAGGTCTGGCCTTCATTTTCTTCTGCCTTTCCTCTCTTTAATCCTCCATTCATGGTTTTCTTGTTCTTTGATACTAGAAATTGAACCCTGGGTTTCATTTACTTGAGGCAAGTGGTTTGTTGCTGAATTATATCCCCAGCCTATTTTGGTTTTTGACATGCATCCTAGTGTATAGTCTAGCTGGCTCAAACTTTGAAGGATTGTTCATGCATCCCCAAAAGCACTAGCCTACCGCTGCCATGAACTATAGAAGCCTGGTTCTTTTTCTATATGGTTTACATTATTTTGTTTTTTTAAAGAAAGGGGAAATCCAGATTCTTATAAGAGCTCTTCTCATGTCAGCGCAGGTCTTGGTAAGGAAAACAAAGCCTCTTTACATATTCCAAACATACCCCTCATATGTGGGAGACTGGGAGTTTCCTGCACTTTCCACAGGGCTGGAGTGTGGATCACATGCTCGTTCTTCCACATCCAGAGATCTCCAGCCCAGGTGCCAAGCATGGCGCTCTGTAGCTCCAGGTCCCAGGGGCCTGTAGGAAGTGCTGTTGTTGGCTGTCTTGGTAGCAGCATCACTGTGGGCGACACTTAGGGGCACAGGCATGTGGAGACCTTCCCAGCAGTCCTCCGACTTGGTGGCCACTATATCTGTTTACAACTTTCCTATAGGCAGTTCCTCTTTCTTAGATCTATAAGGTTCCTTTCTTTTCAGTCTGACAGATCAAGTGGAAGAAAGGGGTCTGGAGATACAGAAGGCCTTGGAGTGAGTACAGGGGGGCATGGAAGGACCACAGGGCCTTCATTAATTTTTGTAATTAATCTAGATTTAAAGCTATGCTTTAGCCAATGCTCTGTGTTCCAAAGGAAAGTGAACCTGTGGAACAAAGCAGTCTATGGACTAGATAGAGGGGTTGGGGATCCAGGAAGCCCAGCACCAGCCATCAGGAGGCAGGGAGGCAGTCTTGATGGGCTGCCTCATTTGATGAGGACCCAACACATTGGGTCTGCTTGCTCTCTCCCACTCAGCCCAGCATCTGCCAGAAACAGGAAACAACAATCATTTTCCTTATCGTTGTAAGCTCTTATTTGAAGAAAGGTCAGGACCCTTAAATGGATCGGTTAGTGGACTGAAATTCCATGAGAAGTTGCTCGAGTTAAAAGAATTTGTGGCTGTCTCAGCATGCAACCCAGCGTCCCGCAGCTGCTATGTTGTCATGGGTCAGTGTTTCATATGGAAGATGCTCTTTTAAATTTTAATCATTATATTTATTTACATCCCAGTCCTTGCTTCCTTTCCTGGTCCTCTCTCCCACAGTTCCTCATCCAGTTCCTTCTCCACCTTGCCTCCAAGAGAGTACTTCCCTCCATTCTCCACCAGGCCTCCCCCTTCCCTGGGCCTCAAGGCTCTCGAGGATTGGGCACATCTTCTCCACCTGAAGCCAGACCAGGCAGTCCTCTGCCAGGGGCCTTTGAGCAACCTATGAATGCTGCCTGGTTGGTGGCTCAGTCTCTGGGAGCTCCCTGGGGTCTAGGTTAGTTGAGACTGCTGGTCTTCCTATGAGGTCACTTTTCCCTTCAGCTTCTTCAGTCATATGGTTGGGTATATCTGTCTCTGTCTCAGTCAGCTGATGGTAGGGTCTCTCAGAGGACAGCCATGCCAGTAACTAGATCATAACATCAGTAATAGAGTCAGGCCTTGGTACCCTCTCCACTACCCTATGAGATGGATCCCAAGTTGGGCTGGTCATTGGACTGCCTTTTCTCCAGTCTCTTCTCTACTTTCATTCCTGCAGTTCTTTTAGACAGGAACAATTCAGAAATCTTGTGGGTTGGTAACCCTGTCCCTCTACTTGAGGCCCTGTCTATCTACTGGAAGTAGACTATTTGAGTTGCCTCTTCCCATTGTTGGCCATTTTGGCTAATGTCACCTCTATTGGGTCCTGAGAGTCTCTTACATCTGGGGTACTTTCTCAAGGGTCCCTCCACCTCTCACCCCCTGAGGCTGAATATTTCCATTCATTCTCCTGGCCCTATGGGCTTCTCCCTTGTCCTCGTCCATAATATCCAAAATATATAAAGAATTCAAGAAGTTAACCTCCAAAAAATCAAAAACCCAATTTAAAAAAATGGGATACAGCGCCAAACAAATAATTTACAACAGAAGAATCTCAAATGGCTGAAAAGTCCTTGAAGAAATGTTCAAAATCCTTTGTTATCAGGGAAATGCAAATCCAAACAACCCTGATATTCCACCTTACACCAATCAAAATGGTAAAGATCAAAAACTCAAGTGACAGCACATGTTGGTGAGGATGCGGAGAAAGAGGAACACTCCTCCATTGCGGATGGAATTACAATCTGGTACAACCACTCTAAAAATCAATCTGGCAGTTCCTCAGAGAATTGGAAACAGTTTTACATGAAGACCCAGCTATACCACTCTTGGGCATATAACCAAAGATGCACCAACATATCACAAGGACATGTGCTCCACCATATTCATAGCAGTCTTATTTGTAATAGCTAGAAGCTGGAAACAACCCAGATGTCCCTTAACCGAAGAATGGATACAGAAAATATAGCTCATTTACACAATGGAATACTAATCAGCTAATAAGAACAAAGATATCATGAATTTTTCAGGCAGATTGATGGAACTAGAAAATATCATCTTGAGTGAGATAACCCAGACCCAAAAGGACATGCATGCTATATACTTACTGATAAGTGGATATTAGCAAAATGAGTCAAAAAAAGTACAGGACACCTAGGATACAACTCATAGAGCGTAAGAAGTGTAACAAACACAAAAGTCCAAGTGAGTTGGCTTTAATTCCGCTTAGAAGGGGGACATAAATAATCACAGGAGGCATAGGGTGGGAGAGAGGAGGGGAGGGAGAAAGGGAACAGAATTGGGGAATGCTCTTTTAAATACTATTTATTGTTAATATTGTTATTGTTGGTGGTGATGGTAGTGGGGTGTGTGTATGTGTGTGTATGTTTGTGTATGTCCATATGTTTGTGTGTGTTAGTGTAGGTGCACACATGCCATAGTACACTTGTGGAGTTCAGAGAACAACTGTGAAATATGAAGTCTCTTTTTCCCTGGGGTTGGTCTCAGATCAGGTTTCCATGTCAAATGCTGAAACATCTTGTCAGACAAGCCTTTTAATTTTAATTTTTTTCATGAACAAAAGGATTTGTTTTGTCTCAGAATGAATTCATGTGAGATCTGCTCTTTTAAGCTATTCACCTGCATGCTTCTTAGGGAAATATGGAGAGAAGACAGTCATTTCCAAACTCTCTTCCTGGGCATTGGTCACCATTCACCTATAATGCAATGGTGGGAAGTGGGATGTTGTTTCTTCTATTCAAGTTGTGAAAGTGATAGATTTGTTTCAATCCTATCTCTCCATCTTACTTCCTAATAATAACTTTTGTTCCATATTATATATCCATAAAGTCATATCTAACTTCAGATTTCAGCCAGAAAAACCCAAGAAAGCAAAATACCTGTAAGTTGAAATGTCAGCATCTTACTTTTTCTTTCTTTCTTTCTTTCTTTCTTTCTTTCTTTCTTTCTTTCTTTCTTTCTTTCTTTTTTTTTTTTTTTCAAGAACTGGCTGATCTTTGCCCACAACAGCTTGCTTCCACTATACATTGGCTCATGCATCCAATTCAGAATCTTAAACTTGTTCTTTCTAGTTCTCTATGGAGAAAGACTTCTTCTCACTCAATAAATGGCCAAGTCTGTGCCAATTCAGGGTGACTTTGCTCTTACAGAGGTTTGCTAAGACCATGACTCCACAGTGCCATAAGCCAGAGAAGTCTTTTGCCCCCCTTTAGTGGCCACGTGGACCAGAAAGTACTGGTAGAAGCAGCTGTGCTTCTATTGGGCTGTGGATATACTTGGTTTATGAGCTGCTCTTGCTGTTGACTCAATGCAGTTAGAAGGGTGTGCATGACTTTTCTACTCTGATGTCACCTTTCTCGAGTCCCTAGAGAAAGAGGTGCCTCTGGCCCCTGTGGGATGTTCTCTGTGTCACCTACCACCTTGGTAGAGAAGGTGTGATGGAGAATGAGTTCTGCCCATGGAAAGGGACTTGTTCCTGTGTAAGGTGAAATCTGTATGACTCATTCACACTTCCTTCGGGGCTATGTCTGGATTTCACCGGTGTGTTTGAGTGGCAGTATGCCAGCGTGGAAAGAGTTTGGTTCTGCTGGCCCTGGAATCTGTTGCTGACCCCTTGTGACATGTGCATTTATCCTCAGTGCCTACATCTGTGTTAAGAACGGGACAAGCATTATCCACGGCACCATGGTGATGGGCTAAACTTAAGTGATGGATAGTTGGTCGTCTGAGGGCTCCTCCTCTGGAGGTCAGATATCTGACCTTTAAAATGTGCATCTCTAATGAGCATGAATAAGCCTTTCGAATCATTATTCCTTAAACACGGAGCTTGATGTAACAGAAATTGCTTTGTAGCCACTATCACAAGCAATCTAAACATGAAAGTAGTGGAGGGCTGTGCACAGGTTGCATGCAAAAGTACTATGTTAAAGAAAAGACCTGCGCATCCTTGGTTTGCTCTCAGTGGAATCTCCTGAAACTGATTCCCTGTAGACACCAAAGGATGTACATACAAATCTTTTAAACTGTAAAGTGAAGTGCCATTTTTTTTTCTCTAATATTTTTAAAGAGTTTTTCCTGGTCATGCTTTTGTTCTTGTGAAATTTTGCATGCAAAATCTGGCTATTGTTAGATTAGAAATATCATGTTTTAATTTGAGGCATATTTTATTTGTTTCATATTTTCCCCTTGAACAAATGAGTAGCTCATAAATACTATTCACTGGATACAGATGGCACAAAAACTTTATCTAAGTGATTCTAGGGATAGACAGTTCCTATAACCTTTAGCAAGTGAACCTTCTAATTTCATCAGAGCAATTTGTAATCCCTCTAGCTGCATTGTCTGTCTGGAGCCTAAGAAGAGCTTCTCAGATCTAAGGTGCTGGTTTAGCTTGAGTTGATAGAAAAAGTTTACTAAAGTCCATTGTTTGATGAAGTCATTGTCAGACAGGGCTTATAAATGAGCAGAAGACATTGACCTATGAGTACTGGAGTTTCTTGTCAGGTGGTGGGTTTGAACGTGGTGGTGTGTTATGAGAAGATTCTACTAGCTGAAATGTATTTCTAAGACAGACTATCATCCTATATTCATCAACCTGAATCAAGAATGATGCACCCACATTTAAATCATTTTAGACTAGTTTACTTATGACCTGTATGCTAAAGGAGTAAGTTTGATCTTCAAGGCGACTTCCAGCCCAAACACCAGTTGTCAAATGGAATGTGGGCCAATATTGGTTTGTAGGTTTGTGGATGGTAGCTGTGATCTTTTGTTTACAGCCTTCTGAGACAGAACCAAATACTGGTTAAAGAAAATGGGTGAAATAATTATTAGTACTTCTTCAATCACGGCAATGTCCAGGCATCTAGATTTCACGTTTCTCCCTTCGTTGGCTCTATTTTCTTCTCCTCCTCCTCCTCCT
>JANHMN010000013.1:24835415-24863016 GCA_030674055.1 Rhabdomys pumilio
CTTCCTCTTCTTCCTCCTCCTCTTCCTCTTCCAGTTCCTCCTCTTCCAGTTCTTCCTCTTCTTCCTCCTCCTCTTCCTCTTCCTCTTCCAGTTCCTCCTCCTTCTTCTTCTTCGTCCTCTTCTTTGTCTTCCTCTTCCTCCTTCTCCTCCTCTTCTTCTTCTTCCTCTTCTTCCTCCTCTTCCTCTTCCAGTTCTTCCTCCTCCTCCTTCTTCTTCCTCTTCCTCCTCTTCCTCTTTCTCCTCCTCTTCTTCTTCCTTTTCTTCCTCCTCCCTCCTCCCCTTCCTCTTCCAGTTCCTCCTCCTCCTCCTCCTCCTTCTCTTCCTCTTCCTCCTCCTTCTATATAAAAAGACATTGTCTACCTGTATAGCTCATAGCTCAGGCTAGCCTGTAGCTTAAGATCATCTTGCCTCTGGCTCTGAGTTCTGAGAACAAAGTCTTGAGCCAACTTAATCCTCTAGAGCATTTTGGTTTAGGGCTATCGAGAAGCATCAGTGAATGAGCAAAGTTGCCGACTGCCAAGCTTGACACCTCAAGTTTGACCCCTGAGACCCACAAGGTAGAAGGGGAAACCAGGCTCACAGTAATTGTCTTCTAACCTGTTTGCACCCTCCCCTTCCCCACCCAAAATAAAACATTTTACAAAATTGAGTTTTGTTTTAAATATTAAATAAAATTTTGTAAAGAATAATAATAATGAAACGTGCAGGGTCCATTTGCTCAAAACCTTCTATTGTTAAACAAGATACAATCTAAAATTTAAAATTTGTATTTATAGTATTAGACATAAAATAGTATTTTATAATAATACCATTGTTTGTTTGAAATGGTATAAAAATGAACTTTATAAAAGCAACTGAAGAGACCCTCATTTATTTCTGCTCTCAGCCTCCCTATCCTCTGGGAGCACGCCATGGGCCAGTGTGAGTCCTGTGTGAGGACTTACATATAGTTTCAGTCTCTGGGTAACCTTGCTGAGTCCCTGGACTCTTGAGGAGATTAGAAGTTTTCAGGAATGCTCATGAGGACTTGAGAGTGTTAGCCAAGGGTTTGGGATGGTTCATTCAGGGCACCAGGGATGAACTTGAGTGAGATAGATGTAGAACACAGTAGGCTTCCATTTATCTGGGTAAGGCTTATGAAGGGTCTGAACTCTGCTTTGAATCTAGCAGCCTCTAGGGCATACTGCTAAAGCTGCACCTCCCATGGGAATACCTCCCCACCCACCTTGTCTTCCTTCTTTGCTGGATGAGCTCAGTTCTCAAGCCTGCTGTGAGCATGGCCTGAGGAGTCAAAGTGTGTATCATGGGGCAGAGTGCAATGCCTCTCGGCATGGCGGGAACTGCAGTTCTTACTGGGTGGGCAGGGGCATGGCGGGAACTGCAGTTCTTACTGGGTGGGCAGGCTTTTACCTTGTGGTTGACCTCCTTCTGGCCCTGGCTGAGCTTCCGTGCTGTCATCCTCTTAATCCTCAATTAGTTACATGACTTTTGACTCCATTCCTTGAACATTTTTTTGTGATAATTAATTCCATTGCTTTTTAAAACGCTTTCAAGTGGGAGGAAAAAAAAAGCAAATGGTATAATTTGTTGAAACCAATTATTTTAGTAGAAGAATCAAATGATTGTGGGTTCAGGGCAACGGACCTATTCAATTAAAAACCTCATTCTATGCATAATTTGCAGAAAACCTCTTCCTGCTCTAAATGCCTTCCCCACTACCCTCTGCAGAGCACGACACAGCTTCAGATCCATTTATTAAGACGGCAGGATCAGCATAGTATAACGTCAGCTTCCTTTCCATCTGTAATTGTACAGATGGAGCTGTGCGGATGTAATTGCTTCCTTGCTTTTTAAAATACCCTAACTTAATATAAAAGCAACAGACATGTATAGAGATTGTCACTGTTACTGAAAATGAAAATAAACCTTACTACAAATAAAACTGAAAGTTAAAAATGCCGCATCTTGTCTGCTGTCAGAAAATAAATGGCAAAAAAAAAAAAAAAAAATCAGTGGACTGAGTTGGAATTTGACAAGGGGATTTTCTTTCTCATTTTTCTTTCTTTTTATTAGGTTTTTAATTAACACACAAAGTAATGTTTTTCAATATGATATTTGCCAAGACTTCTGTATGGAGCGTGTGTTTTCTGACTGTTTTTGGAGGGGAATGTGGTGTTTTTCTATTAAAATGTAAAAATATGTCCATTTTATGATGTAGTGGGAGGCTGACCAGCAGATATAAACACAGGTGTGAGATATGATCACAAGACTGTTGAGTGCAGGACTCAAAACAGGCTAGTGAGATGTCAGGCCAGGCATAGGAGACTGGTTAAATAGATCATAGGACCTATGGAAACTACTCAGTCTTTTAAAATAATATATAAACACCACACATGCACACACACACACACACACACACACACACACACACACACACACTTCCTGAAAGTACACATCAAACTTTGCTTGCAATGTGATTTTACTCTTGCCCATAGAACCTGACTTAGAAGGCTCTACACTGAAATTCAAGTTAAGGACCAATAGAGAACAGAATAAATGTTGAGTGTGGGGAAACTCTCTTGTGTGAAATTTTAATTTTGGAAATTTAGAAGAGAATATGTATTAGTTTGTAAGAAAAAAATCTGAAAATTGAAAAATAAGGGGGAAACTTGGGAAGGAATAGAAGGCTATGATTCTAATATCCATGTGTATCTATTATTAACATTTTGAGATTCTAAATGTGTGTGTGTGTATATGTGTGTGTAAGAGAGTGAGAGAGCAAGAGTGAGAGAGAGAAAGAGAGAGAGAGAGAGAGAGAGAGAGAGAGAGAGAGAGAGAATATCTTGCCAAAATACTAGTTCTTTGGAAAAATACATAACAATTTCTCTGTGGTAATCCACCATTGATCACTGTGATATTCATTAGTCTACACTGTTGGGTATTAGCTTGCTTGCAGTTTTTAAGTGTTGTAGATAATGCTGAGATTAACATCCTTGGTACATAATCTTTACCATTGTCTCTGCTAATTCCTTAAAATGGACTTCCAGGAGTTCATATACAGGATGATAGTTTCATAATGACTTCATTCTTGTGATATAACTACTATACCGTTATGAACACATTATATCAAACGACATAATATTAATTATAATTAGTATGGTGTTAAAATCATCACAGAAGTCTAGGGAGTGCAGAAACAAGAGTAATCTGTTTCTCCTTTCTTGTCTACAAATAAGGAAGAACATGGAGATGCAGAAAATATAAAAAAACCATTGGGTGATGGTGATTTATTCTGTGGTGGGGTGTGAGGGTCTTCTGTCCTTCCTATGAAGCTTCCAGTCTCTTTACACTGTGCATCATGTGTGGTCACACCCTGTGCTTGCTTGGCAGAGGATTGGCACCTCAGGAGTACCAGTGATGTGGTTCAGGTGCCTCTGGGCCCAGTTCACCTTGTCTGTAGGACCAGACCGGGCTGCATACACTGCTCTGTTGTGGCTCCCAGCCACCCTCCTTGGCTGCCACAGTGAACAAACTGCTAAGAAAAACATTCCTAAAAGGTGTGCTCTGAATAGCTTAATGGGCATTGAAATTTCACTTCTAAGTTGCATACAAGTCTGGAGTTTTTGCTCCAAACACTAAAAAATGTGGTGATGGTGGTGCAGCAGCTGTTCTGTCCTGGAGGGCAGACATTGGTAGAGCTAGTTTGCTGACCCATGGCTCTAGAAAATGGAGTGGGGACGGTTTGAAAGTGAGGAATATATTTGCCTCATATATAAAAGAACTGTCTTGTGCTGGAGCCAGACATCCAGTTACTTCCGTCTCACAGTGTCTTACCTTAGAGAAATGAAGTGAGCAAAGATCTTGGTTGGTTTGGATACTTAAAACATTTCTTTCACAGTTGCAGTCCACTCTCCTTGCCAGCTCCTCTCTGCTGATAGAGGTTACAGATCCTGGGACTGGAAGCTGGAAGGTCAGGCTTTTCTGAGTTCTTTTAGGGTGGAATCCACGAAGAAGGGGGCTTCTGATGGCATTGTCATCTTCCTGAGCTCCATAGGCAACTCATAGGTTCTCGGCTGTGCTGTCTTACTCTTCCCTTGCTCAGTTTGGTGATCTGTCTTGTCTGAAAGATAGAAGGATGTCCATGTGGTGGAGCTGATATAGCTAAAGGACAGAAAATAAAGTATAGATATGAGAAATTCAAAGGTTTTGCTTCTCAGGGAAATCCTTTCTAGAAAGGAACCTTATAGAAAGGGTCCCTGTGTCACAGGGATCCTTAATAAAGGTTGCACTAAGACAGTGGAACAGGCGGTTTCCCCCAGTGACTCTTGGGTGTGGTACCCAGAGTCAGATCCTTGTGTGTTCCTTTAAGTCCTTCCTATGCCTACAGTCTTTGGGTTCAGCTTTCACAACAAGCAAACAGCACAGACTCTAATGGACTTACCTCCCCCCCTTTTTTTAACATAGACACCCAAGGCCTGTGGACAGCAGAGTTGTTTGCAGACTGCTGATCTGATCCAGGAGGCAGTGTGGCTCTCAGTTGAGGTTTCTTTCCTTGAGGACCCTCCTTGGGGCTATGCACTGCTGTGAGCGTGCTGTGGGAAGTATCTGTGGCTATGCTTAGGACAGAGCCATTTCAGGACAGTCTGTGTGCTCCTCCTCTCCTTCCAGGCAGTGGAGCACAGAGTCAAAGCCACACTGCACCCAAAGCCTTTCATCCAGTACTGACACAAGAAAGGCTTCTCAGTGTTAGACTTGGAAGAGGTAACAATTCTCCCTCATGGCGCCTGAACTTAGTTTATAATCTTCTACTTCAGCTACCTACAAATAAACGAACAGCTGGAGCAGAGTATTATTTTTGGATTTCAAGGAGACCAGTGAGGGAAGAGGAGGCCAATTCATTTCACCACCCCCTCATCTACTGCTAGGCTACTTAGATAAACCCTTCCCAATGGGTCTTGATTTAGGATTCATGAGTTCCATGGAGGGGGTTCAAGTGGAGGCTATCCAGCTTTAGAAACCACAAAACAGGTTGTGCCTATTTCTTTCTCTTTTGCGGCTCTTTCTTGGTATGAATAAAACAATTTTTATTCATAAGCTATGAATTTCCTACAGCTCACACGTTGTTCAGAAATATTGTTGGCCACATGAATTAACTCTGAAGACAGAAGGTGGAAAAGGACTAGGACCTGGGCTCTAGTTTGGCCTGGATCAGGGTGAGTTGCTTCCATTTGTGGAGGGTCATTGGCTTCACATTAAAACTGAAAGCTAGGTTTCCAGTACAAGGCATAGGATTTTCCCTCTGGTTGAGTGGGTAGTGGGAAAATCACAAAGCCAGAACCCTACACAAAGAACTTCAGGCAACTAAGGAATGCTGAGAGTGGGAGAAGTAGGCTCCCCAGAAAGAGCAGACCAATTTGGCCACCCAATACCAAGTGGTCAACCCTGAAAAGATACATGCTAGCAAAATTGTCCAAATCAACAGTTTTATGCTGTATGTATCAACATTTACATATACAATTTTAGGAATGTCTATGTCTATGTCTGTATCTGTATATGTATATACACATACATACATACATACATACATACATACATACATACATACAAACATACTTACATATAGTGACTTAGGATTTTCCTTTGACATTATTTTTTCCACTGCTTGGAAGAAGATGACAAATACACAGATCATCCTGAAATGGCTCAATCCTAAGGCCAGCCAGACACAGTTACTTCCCACAGCAGGCTCACAGCAAAGCATAGCCCCGGTAGTATATACCAATTAATGGAAAAAGAGGTCATGAATTTGAAAAAGGAGCCAGGAGGTCAGGACAGGGGTAGAGTTTTTCCTTGTTCAGATACTCCACAATACCAAAGCCCAGAATCATGGAGATTTTCCTTCAAAGTGGCTCCAGCCATCATTTGACAAGAGGTGGACATTATTTTTTTTAATTTCTCATAGGATTAAAGACAAATAAAAGGAAGGAAGCCAATGTCTAGACATCAACTTTATACTTTTATTTCTGATCTCCATGTGGAAAGCAGATGGTTTACTCTTTCATGAGTCCCAGCAGGTTAGTGGCTCTTTTAACTGACTCCACGTGGCGAACACCCATCATAGGGATGCATATCATATTTCTTCCTCATGCAAGAGGAGGTTCTGGGTGGTGTGGTGAGCATTGGTACTGGTCCCCAAGTTGGAAGTAGTGTAGTATTGGTGTCACATGAACCATGGGTCTGAGATCCAGATTTTCAGAAGCATATAAGAACTGGTAAGGTCCTCATAGACTCTTAATCTGGATATGCCTGTGTCTCACGGGATATTTGATTAAGTGCTTCTAAATTTATAGGCTAATGTTTACAAGGCAGAAATATTTTGATCCCAGCAATGCTTAAAGATGTTTTATGATTTATGCAGAATAATCAGTTCTTTATCTAGAGAACATGCTTTGCTCACCTTCATGTACTGAGCCTGGAGAAGGTTGTGACGTGGCCTGATAATGCTAAAGACTGAAGCATTTCCTTCTAAGACAGTTCAAGATGTTACATGAACAGATTGGCTGCCAGGGAAAATTCGATCTTTTGACTACTTAGAATCTGGGAAGGAAAACTTTTATAGAAGACTCTATCCAGAATGCCCATCATACGATCTCTTCAGTACAACCTGTTCTCTTTTTGGTGGCTTTTCACAGTCAGAAACTGATGACACATGCATAAAATAATATTTAGTTATTGTTTATTCAATTAATGGTGAACACTGGCAGAAAGTGGTTTTACTTAGTTTTCCTTTCCATGGCCTGCTCTTCCCTTCCCTTCCCTTCCCTTCCCTTCCCTTCCCCCCCCCTCCCCCCCCCCCCCCTCCCCCCCCCCCCCCTCCCTCCCCCCCTCCCCCCTCCTCCCCTCCCCTCTCCACTCCTCCCTTCCCCTCTCCTGTCCTGCCCTCCCCTCTCCTATCCTGCCCTCCCCTTTCCTGTCCTGCCCTACCCTGCCTTTCTCTTTCTTTTCTTCCTTCCTTTTTTCTCCCTTCTCTCTCTCCCTCCCTCCCTTCCTTCCTCCTTTTCTTCTTTCCTTTCTGGTTAGGCCTTGTGGAGCTGGGCCTCACTGTATATAACAGGCTAACCTTGAACTACAAAATCCAGTGAAAGCTTGTGCTGGAGTCACAAGTGTGTACTTATGAAATGACTTTAAGTACTCTCTCAAGAGTACTAACTTATTAGGATCAAAGTTTGTCATAGGGAGCGTGTTGGTTATACTAGCTCATCCTCTAAGTTAACTGCTCTCTCTTAGGAGGCTCAGGGCCTTTGTAAATGTGAGACACCTAACAATCTACTCCCAGTATGGGTCAGTGTTATCGGTAGTGGATCTGGTTGTTGAATGAGATTGGACTCCTTAGGCTCCTATATTTAAATATTTGGTTTTAAGTCAGTGAACTTTTAAAGGAAAGATTAGGAGGCGTGGCCTTGTTGGACGAATTGTGTCAGTAGGGGTGGGATTTTTTGAGGTTTTGGAAGCTCATGACAGGCCTAGTCTCTGCTTGTTGACTGTAGATCAGATGTCAGCTCTCAGCTACTGCTCAGTGCCTTGCCTGTCCACTGCCATGCTTCCTACCATGTTGGTCAACCCTCTGAAACTGTAAGCAAGCCCAATGCTTTCTCTCATAAATTACCTTGAATACGGTGTCTCTTCACAGGAAGAAAATGGTAACTAAGCAGTGGTCAAACTATAAATCCACAAAGCTGCCAGAAACCATTTGGTTTGAAAATTATTTGATAAATTCTCACTGGCTTGCTCACTGCCCTGGACCAGTAAGGCGGATTTGGTTAAAAGGAAAACTTATTCACATAGACGACATTTTTTTTGTGTGTGTGTGTGTGAACAGATTTGACAGGGAGAAGCCTGAGATTTGAGGTCTGTTATTCCCTTAGTACACAGGAACTTCGATACTGTAAGTGGAAGGGTAGGGCTCTAGGGACCACATTGCTCAGCTTTGACCCCTGTCATACTTAACCTATTGAAAAGCAGGACTAAATCGCATTTCTTAACCTCTTTCCTGGCCTTAGAAACTCAGTTCAGTTTCTTCTAAGTTCAATTCCAATCGTCCTTCCTAGTTACATTTATTCTTGGTTTGGTAAAATTTTTTTTTTTCCTTCATGGAAACTAATAACAAACTTAAATTAAGGATTCTCTTCCTGGCTCTGAAAATAATTATGTTAATTCTAGAGAATACCAATCTAGGCCCAGCTCAATAAATACATAATGCAAATCAATTGTCTTTGTGCAGTGAACTGGGTGACAACAGAGAGTGTTTTAAAGTGTCCTTAGTCTTGCTTTTATCAAATATCTTAACAAAACTGAATCGTATGCTATGGAATGTTCTGTAATTTGCTGAATTTGCTGAACAACTTGTTTGTAAATATCCTATCCTCATCTCATGTGGATGCTTAGTGTGCCACAGCATGGTCTCCTGAATGGTCCCTATGGTCACTTCCGGGTCATCGTCTCTATTACATGGTTGCTATGATGATGTTTCCTTGATTATGGAATTAAATGCATGCTACAATCACCATTCTCAAATCTGTCTCTATGCACCAGGTACTCAACACTCATGAAAGCTTCATATTAAGTGTCTTTCTGGGTGAAATAAAACCTTGAGTCAAAACATATGTAAGAGTCCTCGATTGTGATACCATGCTTCACTATAGTAGCCCAGGGAAGCCATAGATCTACCTTTTACCTACATGAAATACTAAGCTTTAGGTTTGGAAAGCAGAAGATAGTTTATCTACATGGCATTCACATACTGACCGGGAAGCAAAGTTGTTTGATGACTTGATGGTTGGGATTGCAGTCCCCAGACAGCTGAACAACTTGTTTATCGTCTGAGTACAATGAACCCTTCCCTGGTGCACCGTGTGCAGGCATGCTCATGCCGTCTTAATAACCTGCCCATATCCTTTTGTTGTCTCATTTCTGTTTTGTAGATAACAGAATCAGAAACATTCCTGACAAATGACTTACTGCTAGATGACTTGCCCGTTAAACAATTTCTGCCTAGGAGTAATTTTTCCACGTAAAAATCAGTTGTCAATGACCAAACATACTATTCTGTAGTTTTGTTAATCTATCCGTTGGTTTAATAAAAAAGACTTCTTCCATTTCAAATAGAGGCTAAAAGGGATGGTATCTCACGCACACTAGCCTAGCATCCTGGTCCCCAAAGCCTTCTCAACAGCACAGTGTTCCTTCTTTATGTAAATGCACAGTGCTCTTGCTCTCTCTTTCTTTAAAGAGTGATATGCCCTGGACCTACCCAGAGAGGAAGTGGGGGTGCACTTGTGAAACCATGATTGGAAGATAAAGAGGTTGTGCTTCTATTTTTTGCCTGTATTTATACTTTTAACTTCTTTGGGCAGCTTGCCTAGAAGTAATTGACTTCCGTGCCCTCTCCTTTCCTGTGACTTCCCCACCCTTCAGGTCGGAAATAGATCTCCAAAGTGTGTGCAAAATCTGGTCGGTGGATGTTGGAAAGCCATTAGATTCTGTCAAGTGGTGCCTCTTGCCTTGAGTGCTCTTTCTTATTTCCATTTCCAAGATGGAAGCCAAATATAAATAAGTAACTTCCTTCCTTTCCCTCCCCTACCCCCTCCCTTCCTCCCTTTTTTCATATGAGATTGATTCTACTTCTCACACCTCAGTCAAATGTGCTACTGCTGATGTGATCTACAGCCCCTCTCTCCTTCCCATCCTCATCTGTATCCCAGTCTCTTCTCTGCCACTCCTCTTCTTCCTTGGCATTTACTGAGCCAGAGGAGATCTGTGGGCGGATCCCGAGAGGTCAGTGTTTCTGTTCCATCTATTCCAGGAAAGCTCCATGACCAAAGCTTGACAATATGAGATCAGTAGCACCAAAGCACTGCAGCTGCTGAGCTACACTAGAGCCCAAGGCCTCAGAACCAAGGTGTCAAGGCAGAGACCTTTCTGCTACTAGCCTTTCTTCTCTCGAATAAGAACATGGGTTGGCTGGACCATACCACGAGGCCCAGTTTCAGATTTCTTACTGTGACTTCTGTACACACTCCTGTAGTGAGGAGAGATGTTGGAAGGTTCTGTTATCTTTGTAGTGATTTCATTGCCCCTTGAGAGAACATCACTCGTAGAGGGTCAGCTGGTTATTTTCATAGGACTGCTAATGGTCTTAATTTTAGTTAGTTAAAAAATTCTATATAGTATAATGTGATCATGCTTTCCTCTTCCCCAACTCCTCCAAGATTCTTCTCACCTTCCCAGCCATCCAGCCCTAGTCTGTTTCTTTCTCTCTTTTAAAAACAAATGAACAAACACCCTAAAGAAATCAGAGCCTTAAAACAAAGAAACATAAGACACACACACACACACACACACACACACACACACACACACCAAAAAGCAAACTAACACAAAACCCCAAACTCATAAAAAAAAAAAAAACATAAAATTGGGAACTATAATATACAAGAAAAAGACCAATAAGTCAAAAACTGCCCAAACAAAGCAAAATGAAACAAAAAGTTTATACAAATACCCTTGATTTTGTTTTGTGTTGGCCATCTACTATTGAGCATGAGGCCTACACTGAAGTGTGGTTAATATAGCCAGTAGATTCCATTGGAGAAAACTATTTTTTCTTTTGCAAGCAGATGACGTTGGTTTTTAATGAGTTCAAGAATGTAGATGGGTCCTGGGAGGGATTGAACAGATCTGGGAGGGACTTCCCACTTTATACCCTGGAGAGCTGTAGGGAATCTCCTTTTCCAACTTCTGAGGTCCCGTGAGAAGCATTCTTTATTCCCAGGGCACATTTGAGGACTTGGATTCTCCATCCTTCTGCATCCGTGTGCTGGCAGCTCAGTATCCCATGTGCTGTAGCTGGACTGCACGCAGAGTGTGTGCAGTTATGACAGTTCATGGTGGGGGACTGTCAGTGTCCTGTAACTCAGTTCAATTCAGGGGTCATGAAACGGCTCAAAAGGTAAAAGTGCTTGCTGTCAATCCCGATACCCCGGGTTTGAGCTCTAGGACCCACTCATATGGTAGGAGAGAACTGACTCTTGCAATTTGTTTTCTGGCCTTCACATGAGTACCATGATGTGCTCACATGTGCACACAACACACGCAATACAATGAATGAATAAATATTAAAAAATAATTAAATCATCTCGTTTAAAAAATGTGGCAAACAGATTATTGTGTGCTATCTTTTTCTCACTCTTCTCTGTGTCCCAGGACAGGAAGGCATCTTGGGAGCTTAGGTGGGTCCTTTGTAATTCAACTCAAAAAGAGTAGCAATCACCACTTGGACTCCCATCTCTTGGGGGAAGTGAATAATTTCTTTATTTCAGTCATGTCTTTTTTATCAAAAATGTTTGGAATATACTGAAATGTACACTCTATGCTCTAGTTTTAGCTCAATGCAATGTTATTTCAAGTCTTCGTAGGTAATTAAGTTCTCAGTTGTATTGATAAGCATTCCAGGTTAGAGACAACAGAAAATGAATTGTACTGGGAGAGCCAATAGCGGTAGTTGTCAACCGTGATATTGCCAGAGGTATTATAGAATTATAACCCTAACGTTCCTGACAAAGTAATATGAATTAAGCTTTAAGAGGTTTAGGAGCAATTACCAATGACCCACTGTTAGCCTGCCCTTTGGCTGTTCTGTTTAGCTTGTTTTAATTCTCTATCAATCTAGCCAACATGGCTGTCTCTTTTCAGTTACTTGGTGTGAGTTTCAACACCTTCGTTCTGTTAGGCTTAGTTTGCCTCTTTTATTTGTATCGAGGAAATATTATAACTGATAATAAAAACAATGGATAAATTGATTTTGTTACGGATCAAGGATAAACAAACAAACAAAAAAACCGATAGAGCACAGTAAAACTAATCAGGAAATGTAACCAGAGTATGCCTCCCCCATAGGGTGTTCTTGGCATGCTTTGCTGAGGTGAGGTATTATTGGCCAATACAGAAATCTGAGGAGTGGAAAGTCACAGGGAATTTTCTGAATTTCTCACTGGAGGAACTGTGTGATGTACTTCATTTCACCTACATCCTCAAAACCAAGATTTTTAAGAAGAGTATCAAAGTGGGAGGTGTTTCTTACACTTCTGGAGTCAGGATTCTATTTCCTTGAATTTATTTCAGGGTTTCCTCTCCAACCATGGGGAAACAGGAGGAAAGTAAACATACATTTTTATCTATCTATCTATCTATCTATCTATCTATCTATCTATCTATCTATCTATCTAATTTCTCCAGGTACTTACTATTGGTAGAAACAAAGAGCCTGGGGAAAGTTTTGAAAGTGTGTAGAGTTCTGTCCAAATCCTTGGGGGACCCAGGCAGGGAAGTGCTTCCCTGGGCATTTAGTGTCCTGGTGGTGACATCTAGCAGGAGATATGGGAATGGCTCATATGGGAAACACAGGGGGCAGCAGCTCTCATAGGAAGACCAGGGGGGAAGCAGAAGTGAAGTCACAGAGCAGGAGACTCAAGCAGGTAGCTGAGCCTCTATTGTTGGAGGAGGGGAGAAAGATTGAGCATGAGAGAAGAAAGGAAAGCAGCAGGAACCATCCTGGGTTCCATCTTGATGGAACTACACCTTGACTAAGATGCAGGAAGGGCTTCCTAGGAAGAAAGGTGACACGTTTATCTAGATAGATAGTAAAGCATAAAACAGACGAAACCCTGCTGTAGAACTATTTACAGTAAGAAGATGTGCATGCCATCAAGTGTCAGATGAATGTATTTAGATTAGACAAAGCCCTGGTGCACAGGGGGCAGAGTTGCCAAGGGGCATAAACACGCCCTGCAGAGGCTGGAGATGGCTGGGTGCCAGCATGGCTAAGCTCCAGTGGTACTCTGTCTCCATGTGGCATCGAAGGTCAGACTACAGTCAGTTGTGGCTGCCATCATCAAATTTCATAGACGAGTATCTCGTAAACAACAGATTTCTTTTTCTTCACACACCTTTTGAAAATCTAAGGTCAAAGCACCCGAGCATTATCTATCAAATGAGGGCCTGTTTCCCAGTTCATTGATAGCATGCTTACATGGTGGAGCAAGAGAATGCTTCAGGGTGCTTCAGTGAGGACACTAGTCCCATCTGGGAGGGCTGCATCTTTATAGTCTAATCGCCCCTGCCCAATGCTCCATTTAAGACTATTATCACCTGGAAGGTTATGATTCAATATATGGATTTTGGAGAAGGGCGTATGAACATCCAGACCCTGGAAGAGGGTTTTGGTGAATTCCCTGTCCTGCTATCCATGGGACTAACTGCCCCTTTGTAGTTTAAACACATACAAGTTTTAAAATTTTCTAATGAAAATTGTTATTGGGGTACAATTTTAAAACTGTTTCACTTAAGTGTGATGTTTTCAATCTTTCTACCTCTCTGAGTTAAAGCATAGATTATTTACGTGGAGTTTTCTCTTAGTTGTAAGGAAATTTCAGACTTGGAGAGATGACATTTGTAACTTTAGTTCCATTAGATCCACTGCCCTTTTCTGGCCTCTGCAGGCACAAGGTACATGTGTGGAACACAGACATGTATATGTATACAAACACCCATACACGTAAAATAAAAACAGTATTTTTAATAAAAATATTTGGCTGGAGAAACCAAGATACCTTATCTTGACATAATAGTGTTTTATTATCTATATTTTTACCTAATTTTATTAACACTTGGTCAGGATTTCAATGCTGGATTTTCATAGTAGAATACATTTTAAAAGCCAACTTCATATTAATATAATTTTATGATACCAACAATTTCAGTATTTTCCATCACTACTGTATTAGTAGCTTTTAAGGATCTGTATATAAAATCATAATCATTTTTTTGTAAGTCATGTCAATTCAGTCAGTTGTATCATATATCTTGACTGAGTACTCTATTGCCAGGATTTTGTATTTGATGCTGAAGATGCAGAGAGAATTAATTTATAGCCCCTGTCCTATTCAGTAAAGCCATTCAGACTACTGAATGAATCACTAGGGCTTTTCGTTGTTATTGCTTTTGTTATGGGAAGCACACCTTCTCTCCTTTACATTGTTCCTTCCTTTTTGAAGGCGCTTTAAGTGCCAGGAGCACAGTGTCTAGGAGTGGGTAGTCATAATTGAGGAAGAGGAAGACATCCAGGGGAACTCTGAGTAGGAAATCCATCACTTATCAAGACAAGAAAGCTGTATCCCAGCTTACAGTCAACTAGCAGTGAAAAAGACAGAAGCAAGCAGCAGTGTGTTTGTAGACCTCTCCCTCCCCCAAAGCAGGAGTACTATCAGGAAGGCCCGGGGCTAACCAATGGGCTTGACTTGTTTCTAGATTTTGCCCAACTCATTTGAAGGGAATGGAAGAGGAGATACGCTTTAGAGAATCTGATAATAATGTATTGGAAACAAGGACAGAGTGATGGTTTTGTAGCATTTGGGGAGACGCTAAACCCATTAATTTGTAGATGAATATATGTTAATTTAAAGAAAAAGTGGCCTGAGCTTTGAATTCTACATGGATGTCCCAGTTCTAGCTCTTTTGTGGTCATGTGACCTCTCCAGGCTTCTGTTTCCTCTTTGTGTGCAAGAAGAATGAATGAGCAGAGTCTACCTCGCAGGACTTCATTTTGCTTTCTGTGGATGACTGCTGAAGTCATCATGGCCTCCAGGACAGGCTATGTCAGTGTTTACAGGTCAATTCCTCTTATGACCTTCATGTCTAGATTAGGCCTGTTACCACTCTGTTCTGTCTCTACTTCTGAAGCCACAGACACTATTATCAAAACATTTCTGTCATTATCTGCGTTTATTGAGATTACTCCCAAACAGAGATCATTCTTTTGCTAAGAGAAATTCTGATCCTAGCTGGAAGGGTGATGAAACATATGTCTATTTTGGGGGGTGGGGGAGAAGAAAAAAGCTTTGTGACATTGGTCATGAAATAAAGTTAAACAGTAGAGAGGAAGACCATTAGGTAATCCAGCTTGACCTTACACTTAGCTGAGCCAGAAGACAGTCCCTACCACAGCTGTTGATCAGGTGTGAAGAGACAAAGATGGTGCACTGGGTGGGAGTCTACGTTATTCTAAGGAATGAGAGCAGGACAGACCCTGAGAATTCTATAGAGTAAAGTCACTTCCATGCACAGAGTAGCGTGTCTGACAGTGTCACCAGATGCTCACTGTGCTGCAGGTTACACTAAACACCTGCGTTGGCCATTCCTACAGCCTCTGTGTTTAATGTGGCTTGCTAGGGTCTTTTGATATGTCTTCCATCTAGCATCTGGAACGCGTTAATTTTTGCTGTGGATTACCTGAAGTTACAACTTAAAAACCAAAAGAAAGTCAACTCTAGTCACTACGGTTTCCTCTAGCGATACATCCAATGGTTTCCCTAAAAGCCCTCTCCAAGATTCCAGACAATCTGCAGCAAAATTAATGTGTTCCAGATGATAGCTGGAAAAAAAAAACAAAAAAAAAAAAACAAGAAAAGGAAAAGCAACCCTTTAGTTTTCTGAGACAAAAAGAAGAAGAACGTTTGCTTTGTAGGTTTCATTTCTCCCCTGGAAGGGCTAACCAAACTAACACAAAGTAAAACCACCTTAAAATGCTATCTACTGAAGTAGAAGATGCTTAGAATCCAGAGTACCGTTTTCTGCCCTTTGATGTTATTAACGTGACATCTTAAGTAGATGCCTCCATGTGAATTTTCAATGACAGAATAGCTGGATGCACTTTATTGAAATCATTTAGTTTGGGGAAAGTTTTAACTAACAGAAAGACAAAGCTGTAGGTCCCATGTCTACCTGTACTCCGACTTGTAATCAGCAATGGCTTTGCACTCAGCACCCATCATTCCTTGCTTCCTGCATATAGCACAATCTATTTCCAGGTACCGAAGACAGAAATCCTGAGTCTTGCTCACTGGTCTGTGAGAATTCTCTATTCTTTAACCCTTCCATGTTGATAGTCTGACTACGTTAATGTAGACGAGGTATGATGTCCTAGCTTGCCTTCGGTGGCTGTGATAAACACCATGACTAAACTTAACTTGGAAAGGGAAGAGTTTATTTTATCTTCCAAGTTACAGTCCATCATTATGGGAAGCCAAGGCAGGAACTCTACACTGGAGCTTAAAGCAGAAACCGTGGAGGAAAGGGGTTTACTGGCTTACTTCCTGGTTTACCTTCAGTTATCATGTTTTTTCATTGCAGAGTCACATCTGTTTACAGATGATATAGCCCACCGGGGCGGGGGACTGGGAGGGCTGAGCCCTCTACTCTCATGAAAATTCCCAAATGCACCAAAGGGTGGGTCACAGACCAATCTGATGAAGACAGTTCCTTAATTGATGTTCCTTCTCAGGTGTACCAAATTGACAACCAAGCTTAGCAATCACAGATGTGTTTTTGTAAAGAGAGTGGCAGAGGAGAGGAAGGGCAGTAGGAACTGCAGAGCCAGTCTGACTGGGATTAACTGTATGTCTCCCTTGATACTGAGTGAATTAAATATCATTTCTGAGCCTTCATTTCCTCTAAATGGGGAATATTCATAGTCTCTACGTCATAGGCCTGCCATATGATATACAGCTTTGCAGTCTACTTTATTTCAGCTTTGTAGTATGGACCTGTTTCCATGTTCCTTTCCATGGCAACAGGCATTCTCTGTAACTGTGGCATTGAGTTCCAATCTTTGCAGAATCATCCACATGCAGGTAGACATAGAGACAAAAAAAAAAAAAAATCAACAAACAAACCAAACCAAACCAACAACTCCGAAAATATTTTACCAAGGTTCTGAGGACTTTCTTGAAATGACAAACATTTGACGTTTTATGAGTTTGTGACATATTGTTAGGCAGAGGACAGTCTAGGCCAGGAAAGAAACAAAATAGAGGCAAGAATTTATTTAAACTTTAGTAAATATTTACTGAATGCTTACTATATTCAGAGACTAGAATAGAAACTGGAAGTAGAGTCATAGACAGGAAACAGCTTCTGTTCCAAAGCGGCCTAGTGATTTGTATGCCGGAGAAAGCGCTTACTAATGGAGTTGCTGGAGTTGGAGGTGGGGGATATATTATTACCTGGCTTTTACAGGTGATAGTCCAAGAGTTGCAGGGTTGTATGACTTGTCCTCTGGAGAAAGCTTGTCTAGGTAATTGTGGGTGTAAACCAAATCCTGTGTAAGTGGACAGAACCCAAGAAGCTGGGTCTCATGGTTTCTTTTGGGTTGTACCTGCTTTTTTGGTAGCAAACTCTTTGACACCAAAGCAACCTCTCAGGGAAATTTCTGAAACATGCTGCATCATTTAATAAAATGTAAGGCACAGAAACTGAGCCAAGAAGCAGAAAATATCATAGGTATCTGAAAACATGTAATTGAAGCATTGTTAGTTCGTTAGTTTAAGGGGTGGAAAAAAAAAACAAAACGGAAAAAAAAAACCCTGATTTTTAGATTAGGAATTGTTGTGAACCTGTGCTGGGCCAAAAATGTGATGGCAACCCTTCCTAGACTTCTCTGAATGAAGCATTCCACTGAAATAGTTAAACTGTCTTAGCTTTTCAAGGTGGGAGAATATGAGGTATATTGGAAAGAAAGACGATCATGCAAAATCATGAGGCTGAGGCAGTCTAGGACAAGGGATGATGTTTGAGGGGTAAGCTACAGTCTCCTCAGAGTGCTCATTATAACAAGACATCTTCTACCCAACTCTATACTCTGTAAGATATTGCCTGTGCCACTTGAGTGGACTCAGGTGAAAGGCACTGCTGAGCAGACAGAGAACCTTCAATGAGTCCTGACTGAGGAACTGGTTTGAGGTATTTGTCCAGTTAATTATTAGGTACTATCTGGTTTTGTGTCAACTTGATATAACTAGTCATCTGAGAAGATGGCACCTCAGTTGAGGAAATGTCTCTGTGAAATCCGATTATAAGGCATTGTCTCAATTAGTGATCAATGGTAGAGGGCCCAGCCCATTTGAATAACGCCGTCCTGGGCTGGTAGTCCTGTGTCAGACTGAGCAAGCCATGAGAAGCAGGATAGCAAGTAGCATCCCTCCATGGGTTCTGCATCAGCTCCTGCCTCCAGGATCCTGCCCTGCTTGAGTTCCTGTCCTGACTTCCTTCAGTAATGAGCATCAATGTGGAAGTGTAACAGTGATTTTCTACAGTTTGCAGCCATCTGAGTTGTTGAAGAAAACAGAAGGGTGGGCAGTACCATATGCTGAAGATGGGTGGAATATGACATCATAGAGAGCAGGGGAGTGAAATTTTTTCCATTATAATGTGCATACAAGTCCAAGGAGAGTGCTATGGAGAACAATAGAGAATATTTTAAATCCCACGGCAAAGCCTCTTCAAACTCTGTTGCAGGCCTTAAATGAATCCTGCTACTGAAATCCCACTACTGCTTTGAGAAGGCATGTGGAAGGGGACCTGCCTGGCCTACGCCATCTCTGTTCTCCATAGCTGTCCCATGTGCTGGGGATGAACATCCATCTGAACAGGAGGGACCAAGTAGGATTGGTGTGTCTCTCTCATTCCCAGAGTGAAAGTGGCTTTTCTTTTCTGCTGGGCAATGGTGCAGAGCGTGAGTTCTTGCTTGATTTTAAGCTCAGTTGTGTGAAATTGTAAATATTCAGCTGTTATTTGAGTATAAAACTATAGAATTCAATCATTCAGCCTATTAGGCTAAATTAGGTTGAGGGAATATGGTTTCAAATTTGGACCTCTTTGCATTTGTGAAGCTGAGCTTTGAAACATAACGTGACATTAAGAGGTCTGCAGAAGCAGAAGGCAGAGACCTTTGCCAATTACCGGGGCCCTAAGGCCATTCCCAACCTCCTCCGGGTTGTGCAGTAAACCGCTGATGTACAAATGACATTAGCGTGAATTTGGAGCATAGTAATACATATGTTGAGAAAAAAGGACAAGTTTGGGGGGAAATTACAGAAGAATAATCAAAAATAAGATGGAGTTAATAAATGCTGATTTAATTTAAAATACTTGGGAAACAAATTTAAAAGTTGTAAAACTAAACTTGCATATTGAGGGCTAGAGAGATGGCTCAGATGCTTGAGAGAGCTCACTGTTCTTCCAGAGGGCACGTTCAGTTCCCACACCCGTGTTGGGTGGGTCCCAAACCCCTGCACAAGAGGATCTGACACTGCCTTATGCTTTACTTAGGCACCCCAACATACACTCCCACAGGTGTATACACAAGAAAACAAATCAAGGTAAGTCTTAAAAACATACACCCAGACTTGCTTTCAATAATTTTCTTCCCCATAAGAGAGATAAAAGATCTTTCAAATTAGCAGTCCTCGGCCTGTGATTCTTGATCCCTTTGGTACACCTCTAGCTCCCAAACTATTTACATTCCAGTTGTAACAGTAGCAAAATCATAGTTATGAAGTAGCAATGAAATAGCTTTATGGTCAGGGATCACCACAACATGAGGGATTGTTTTAAAGGGTCAATGTATTAGGAAGATTGAGAACCACTGCTTTAAGTCATTATCTTCTCCATTGAGATATAACATTTGTACACTTTCTGGGGTACAATGTGATGATTTGACCCATGCATTCACTGTGCACAAATCCACCCATGGTGCTGAAGAATTGCCCACTGTGCTCCAGTTTTCCCTTACAGTGTGGCTGCTGACTTTTGTTTCCCATAGATTGTATTTCTCCTCCAGGCTTTTCTTTAAACTTTCCATGGTGAAGCTGATTTCTTTACTGAACTTTGTGTGCCCCACAGTATGCCTGTTACTCAAAGTTTAAGAAGTGCACGACTGTTTGATTCACTGTTATCCATGACCTTACTTTGATACAGTCAGCTTTTATCTGCCTCTGGATTAAGACATAAAGATAAACTAGGCAAGATGTTCCAGCAAGAAAGCATACTCTTCTCTGAACGTGTTTCTGTAAACCTTTGGGGTCACATTTGGGGAACATACGCACAGTCTAATGTATCCAACAAATGACAAGAATAAGTGGTGAGCTTGGGACTCGATACTGTTGGGACTCAGTCCTGATTGGACTTGGTCCTGATGGATGGGACGGAGAAGGACTGGGCCAGCCAGCACCCTGGTCCAAACCATTTCAGAGCATCGCTTTCCGAGACAAGTGTAGTTTGAACGGGGAAAGAACTTCCACACAAATAGACAATGAATCAGGTGACAGAACAGCTCCTTTCCTGCCTCTCATTTCTTTTGATAGTTTGGCTTCCTTGGGGGGCGGGGTGGGATGGATCTACGATTGTTTAATCTGTTTCCTGTTTCATTGTATATACTTTGCAGCTGTTTCTCCCTCTTCTTAAGAATTTTTTTTTTTTTTTAAGTAACCAAATTTTGAGAGGACATCCTTTCAAAAGGCCGAGCTGGCGAAATCGTTTGGTCACTTGACAATGGCATTGCTTTTTCCAGTGCTGTGCTGCTGTATACTGCTTTGGCAACTGATGAAGGAAGCAAGTCCCCTGGTGCATGAAGAGTATTTGGGACACATGCAGTGGAAATACAGGTTCTAAGCATATAAGACCCTGTTTCCTAGGCCATGGGTGGGATGTCACTTGCAGAGAAGGAGACAGGAAGGCAGTCAACTCTGAGTATCCAACCTTAATAGCACAGTCTAAAAGGATTATTTTGAACTACTGTAGAAGGCTGGTTTGCAGTGTGCACAGACTTCCGTGGTGGTGACATTTCGGTAATGGGGAAATTGTCATCCATATAAGGCAGCATGAGTGTTTTTATAAATGTCCTGTGGCTATCTAAGCAATTCCATATTTGCAAGAGATTTTTCACCTTTCCGCACTGATAAATTATCTGAGTGAACTCTATCATTTTGTTTTTTTTCTTGCATAATTATTTTACAACCAAGTGCTAACTTTTATTTATAGAAAACAAAATTTATTAATGAGGCTCGCTGCCGCGTTGAGGGTGTGGGCGGGAGGGGTGGTGTTTATAGGGCATTTCTCTTAAATAATTAGCTCCTTTTCCATCATGCATGCTGTAGACCTGACGAAAACCTTCTGAGAAATGAGAAATTACTGTTACCTATCGTAACCTTTCTATAAGGAATCTCCTTACCATTTTGGATAGTTAAAACCAGCTAGGGAGACAGGAGGCTATGTGGCATTCTTAACCAAAGATGATGGTTTCTTTCCTTTGAGTACCTTGATCTGTGTTTTATTGCTCTGACCACAGCAGCATTCTTGAGGCAGGAACAGGCTGACTGGATAGTCCTTGAGAGGACAGGGTATTGGGGAATACTGTGCTGTCACAGTGTTATATTATAGCTCATTACTGCTAACAAATGTCCCTTGTCTCTAGGTCCCCAGGACAGGCACATCACACTCTTGATAAAGGAGCTGGCTTTACCTTCTAAGGCTTTCCTAACTTGAATGTGCCTTATTGCCAAGTTCAAAGGCATATTTTGCCCTAGATGGAGATAACTCACTTAGATACATCACTGTCACTTTATGCCTTTCCCATGCTTGAATCCCTCCTAAGCTGCCACTTCACACATGCAGAGTAAAGAGACACATGCAACAGCTTAGCCACTGTCATATTCAAATGTGATTATTTCAGACATAAAAGGAAACAAATTCAAAGTTTTGTCTTTGTTTTTGCTTTTTGAGTTTAGCTAGTAGTTAGATATTACTACATAGAAATTAACCCAACAGGAACTATTTAGAACAACAAACCTGGCTTCACCTTTCTTGGCTCCAGGATTCAGAGTATCTGCCCTGGCTCTTCTGTCTCACTGTCTACAGTCAGGGCAGATGGTGCTTTCAAACTACAGTTGGGCTATAGGTGGTGAGGCCAAGTATTGGGAGCATTGCCTCCTTACCCCATGAGCCTGCCTCTAGGCAACTCACTGTAGGGCAGTTGGCTTCCTTCAGAGTACACAAGAGATAGGCAGTCAAGGAGATACAAAAGTCACAGATAAACTGAATCCTTTGTCATCTCCACAAGGAATTCCAGGATTTTTACTGTACTCATTAGGAGTGTCATCTGGCAGGCCTGCACTCGGAAGGAAGAGACGAGACACCATATAACATAGGCATATGTACCAGAAGGTAGGGCTTCCAGGATCAGTGTTAAAGGCTCATTTCTTCACTCAACTGGGCTACCCTCGTTTTCTTCTTGAGCTCTGTGGACTGTACTGCAAACAATGGTAATCACTCCGACTAGTTTTATGTCAGTTTGACACAAGCTAAAGCCATTTGGGGGTGAGGGAGTGGGCTCAGTTAAGAATGTCTCCATAAGATCAGGCTGTAGGCAAGCCTGTGGGGCATTTTCTGAGTTAGTGATTGATGTGAGAGGCCTCAGCCCATTGTGAGTGGTGCCACCCTTGGCTGGTAGTCCAGGGTTCTATAAGAAAGCAGTCTGAGCAAGCCATGAGGAGCAAGCTTGTAGGCAGTACTCCTTCATAGCCTCTGCATCAGCTCCTGCCTCCAGGTTTTTACCCTCTTTGAGTTCCTGTCCTGACTTCCTTCTATGATGAACTATGATCTGGAAGTATAAGGCAAATTAACACTTTCCTTGCCAACTTGCTTTTAGGTCATGGTTCTTCACTGCAGCAGTAGAAACTCTAGACAGTATCGGAAGGATGTGAATTGGGAAGCCACAGATAGACTTGTTTTTTTTTTCCATCTCAGAATTAATGAGGTGAAACTTTGTCAGCAAACATACTTCAGTTATGGATGCTCTAAAATGTTCCAGACAGCGGCTGTGAAACATTGCCCAGCAGAGCACATACCGCATGTTTGGCTGCCGTGTTCTGAGAAGAGCCTGTCTGGAGACCAGAAGGTGCACAGAGGGGTCTAAGGCTGTGGGCCTGGCTTCACTAGGGCCTTAACATTTAAATGAGAGAAAGTGACGCACTATATGGATATCCTATGGTGCGAATATCACTACTTCATGATGACTCAAACTCAAAAAATGATTGCTGGTCACACGGGAGAACGAAGAGCAAGCTCTCTAACAGAAAACTGTTGTATAGGCAGTGTACAGATCACGGCTTGATGCAGTGAGTGTGAGGCTGCACGCTTCTGCAGAGACAGATAGGCAAGTGTGCTGTGAAGGGTTATTAAAGCTGAGTTATATAGCTCACTTTCCTTTTTATCTTGACCTCCAAATTTATGGGACGCACTAATGTTGTGGCTGCATGGTGTGCACCAAATAAGAAAACATTTAGGGGCCTGGGAAGGCCGGCTGGTTGGTGAAGTGTCTCGGGCAGTGGCTTGAGGACAGGTTCAGATTCCCAGCACCCACCATCTTTTATAGCACACCTCACAGACAATGGCATCCTTGAAGCGCATTATCTATCTAACTGAAGTACCGAGGTTCAGGTTCAGTGAGAGACTCTGTCTCAAAAATAAAGGCAGAGCATTGACCAGGGAAGGAAACCTAACCAAGACCTCCAACTTCCATATGCCCACACACATCCACACACCCACTGACAAGCACATAGACCACACACAACATATTACACACAGTGGTTTTTTTTCTTAATGCCTTTCTTTTTCTTTCTCTTCCACTGACTCTTCTCTGACTGTTTCAAAACCCCTCCAATCCTGTCACCCTCTATTAGTCCATAAAGATTGGAAGCTGCCCATATGGATTTGGGGCTTCTCTGTGGACTGTTTTCAATTTATATCGTTTTTTCATTTTATATCAGCTTTAGGCTCTTGGCTATGCTTTAACTTAATATAGCTTTATTTTCAATCAGAAAGTACAAGTTGTATATGGAAGATATGATGTTTTAGAATATGTCAGAGGGGCCTTATTCTATGGTTCTGCAGTGTCCACAGTGGTCAGTTGATTGTCTCTCATGCTCCAGGCTTTATCCTCAGCTTGGGAAACTATATGTATGTGTATATGTGTATATGTGTATATGTGTATATGATGTGTATATGATGTGTATATGATGTGTATATGATGTGTATATGATGTGTATATGTGTATATATGTATGTATATATATGTATATGTATGTGTATATGTACATATACGTGTGTGTATATATAAATATATACATACATATACACACACATATATATATATTTTATATATGTAAAATGTTACAGAGCATCAAGAAAAAAATGTATGTATGCTAAGTACCACCTGCAAATGTATTACCTCACATGCTTAGATTTTGTGATGAGAGCATTTCACCTCTACTCTCTTGGCATCATTCAAGGTTCATGGCCCTGCCCTGGTAAAGGCATCTTTTAATTCATTCCTTCTGTCTAATGCAGTTTTGTGTGCTTTGATCAACATGTCCATACCTCCCCGTCTTCAGCTCCCGAGAAACAGCACCTTACTTCCTACTTTTATTATTTCAGTTTTATTGTAGTCTCTACACATGAGTGAGTTCACTTAACGTCCTGCATCCCACCAGGTTGTAGCAAGTGACAGGACTGTCCTCATTTTAAAAGCTGAATCGTACTCCACCCACGTTTTATCTGTTTATTTGTTGGTGTGCACATCGTCGTTTGAACTCGTATTTTCACTGTTGTGAACAGCTCTCAGTGAGCATGGGAGTGAGCATGTCTCTGACACACTGAGTTCATTTGCTTTTGCTACATATCCACCATTGGAATTTCTGTACAGTAGCTGTAATTTTTTTTTTTTTTTGTGAAGACTTCATATTATTTTCCATAGGGCTGTGCTGGTTTTGATTCCTACCATTGTGTACAAAGTTCCCCTTTTCTCTGTATATTCACCAGTATTGTTTTTTGGGGTTTTGGGGAAGTCAGGGTTAAGATAGGGTCTCATGTAGCCCAGGGTGGCTTCAAACTTATTATATAGCCTAGGCTACCCTTAAATCCCTACCTTTCCTGCCCCTACCTCAGAGTGCTGGGATTATAGGTGTGAGCTATCACAGTCAAATCAAGCTGATTTGTGAAATCAAACTAACAAGTGTGAAATGCTTTTATTGTTTTCATTTCTGTAATGATTTGTAATGTTGCCCTTATTTATTCATTTATTTATTTATTTGCCATTATGTTATCGGCCATGGTATATGTTCATGGAAGAAATGTCTGTTTCCATCCTTAGACTCATTTCTTCTCTGTTGCCTGTGCTTTGCAGGGGTCTGAGAGTGAGGGTGCAGTGGGGGGTGGGAGGGTCATATCTAAGATACTACTGCAGCACCATGCCATGGAGTATCAACCCTGTTGTCTTCTAGTAGATTACAATTTCAGGCCTTCTTCATAATTCCTTACTCCACATTAAACTGGTGTTTACATAGTAGTTCCTCCATTATCCCTGGGGGATGGGTTTCAACCTCTGCCCCAGGGAATACCTGAAACTGGGGATGGTACCAGATTTCCATATGTAAGTACCCTGATACCATGCAATCAGTTTGATAGCTGTGAATGCCAGCAAGTGATATGGGGTAGTGCATACTGATTCATATCTTAAGTGGGGTCATGCTGGATGCTGTGAGATTTTACCGTGTTACTGAGAATGGCACAAGATTTAAAACACTTAAATTGCTTCTGGGATCTTCCATTTTCTATTTTCACACCATGGTTGATGGCAGGAAGCTAAACCACGCAAAGCTAAAGGTGAATACAAGCAGACTACTGTCTGAGCTTAGAGATTAAGGTCCACTTTATCCACATGGAGACATCTGATTTCTCCATCATTTGTGGTTTTGACACCTGTGTAAAAACACCTGTGTAAATTCATTTCTGGTGTCTCTCTCCTGTCCCATGGGTCAATGTGTTTGTTTTTATGTCAGCACAGCGCTGTTTGTAGATCATTCTAGCATTATAGGATATCTTTAAGTCAGGTCTGTGATGAATTTAGGCTTTTTGATGAGTCCGTAAAATGTAATTTTTTTCAAAAACTAATTTTCATGAAAAATTCAGTGAGACTTTGATAGGAACGATATTAAATAGGTTGATAATTTTTACTTGTATTAAAATGCAATGTTGACTTTTTATTATTTATCTTAACTGAATTTTGTAATTACTTCTAATATATTTTGGTATCATCTTTAGGGTTTTCTGTACACATAAAGCCACATGTCTTCAAACAGAGAATTTTATTTCTTTCCAAGAGATGATCCCACATCTTTTTTTTGTCCCACTGTTCTCATAATTAGCTTTTGACAGCTTAACACAAACCTAGATGTGCTTAGGAAAGGGAGAGTTCAATTGTGGAGTTGCTTACATCATGCAGGCCTGTGGACATGTCTGTGGACATGCATGCTCTTGACTGATGATTGATGGGAGAGGACCCAGCCCATTGTGTACCATTCCTGGGCAGGTGGGCCTGGGCGATATAAGAAAGGCAACAGGGAGAACCAGTGGGTAAGCAGTGTTCCTCGGTCGCTCCTCCTCCAATTTCCCACCGCAAGGCTCCTGATTTGGGTTTCCTTTAATAATGAACCAGAATCCTAATCCAAGAAAGGCCTTTCCTTCCCAACTTGTTTTTGATCTATTTCTTAGTCTTGAGTTAGACACAGAGTTCTAAATTTTTTTACAGCTGAATACACTTTTAATTATGGGATATTTTGTAAATGTGTTACCTATCTGTGTTGAGTTATATTTCAGTTAAACTTCCTTTGTTGGTAGTTTTGATTATGAAAAAGTTAAACATTCCTTAAAAGTTTTTTTTTCTCTACAATGATCACACAATTCTCTCCATCCTTCTGTTATTGTGGCGTGTCACTTTAATGGACTGTACATGTTGAAACATTGTCAATACAATCCACCCGGACTTTTTGAATAGTCCTTAACTCACTGTTGAATTCCGTTTGCTAGTATCATATAGAGCATTTTAGTTCCAGGACTCATCAGCAGTGTGGGCCTATGATTTAACATGCAATTTTCCTGTGTAAACTTCCTCTGGCATCAGGATCAAGACAATGCTATACTTATAAGATAAATTTGGAAGTGTTTTCTTTCAATTTTTAAGAGAATTAGTTGTATCTGAATATTTCATAGAATCCAGCACAACCAGGTCCTGGGCTTTTCTTTAATTGACAAGTTGTATTATTGCCCAAGTCTTCTCATTTCTAGTTGGTTCAGATTTTCTATTTCTTCATCGTCCTATCTGCCTTGATTATCAAGTAAACACAGTCTAGTGTCATCTGAGAGGAAAGCCTCAAATGAAAAATTGCCTCCATCAGATTGGCTTAAGGCCATGTTTGGAGGGGATTTGTCTTGATACAAGTGGACCTATTCTGGATGGCATCAGGTGATCCTGGGGTATGGAAAGTAATATTAGCATAAACCTGGGAGTGACATATCTAGAGAGTAGCATTCCTTCATGGTTTCTGCTCTACTTCCCTGGTCTCGAGTGAGGCCCCTGGTCAGAAGTTGTGTGGCATAGCAAATCAACTCATCACCCCTTCTGCTGCTTCCTGTCTTGAGTCCTGCCCTGACTTCCTTCTCTAATGGGCTGTAACCTGGAAGAGTCAGATGAAAGGAACCTTTCCCTACTCAGCTTGCTTTGAGTCAGAGTGTTTTCTCCTAGAAACAAAAAGGGAACTAGAAGTCTCTCTCTCTCTCTCTCTCTCTCTCTCTCTCTCTCTCTCTCTCTCTCTCTC
>JANHMN010000013.1:24863026-24878804 GCA_030674055.1 Rhabdomys pumilio
TGTGTGTGTGTGTGTGTGTGTGTGTGTGTGTGTGTGTGTGTGTGTGTCCAGGAACTTTGCACTTCCCCTAGATGATCACGCAAGTTTGGCGAACATTGTTCTCAGTAGCCTGTCACACTCCTCACTATTCCTCTGGTATAAATGATGCTCTTTCCACTTTTGTTTCTGATGTTACTTTTGAATCCTTTCTCTGGTTTTTTTTTAAAGGATTTATCTATTTTTGGTGTCTTTGTAGAAAACAACTCTTATTTTCAACATTCTATTGCTTTTCTAGTCTATTTCATTGCTGTTCTGATCTTTTCCCTATCTTCTACTAACTTTGGGCTTAATTTTTTGGTCTTGTTCAGTTCCTTTAGATGTACAGTATTAATTTGAGATCTTCTTTTTATGTAGTTTTTTTTTTTAAAACTAACTTTTTCTTAGAATTACTTCTGCTGCATCCTGTCAGCTTTAGTATGAATTCTGTCCATCTTGTCTCAACATATTTTTTCATCTCCCCTTTACCTTCTCCCTTGGTCCATTCTTGGTTCCGTTGCCCAGATATTGTTGTTCTTGTTTTAAATTTTACTGTATCCATTAATTTCCCCAAAATTCCTATTGATGACTTTGAGTATCATAACTGTGGTCTGTAATGATACATGTTAAGAGTTCCATCTTGTTCAAGTTTATAAACTTGGCTCTGAGGCATGATTACGACTTTTCCTGGAGACTCCTTTTCTGTGCTTGAAGAGAACATACACTGTGCGCTTGGTGGAACCCTCTGCCTACGGATAGCAGGTTTGTTTAGTCTATAGTCAGTTTACATCAAATGTTTCATTATTGATTTTCTGTCAAAGTGATTTGTCCTTGATGAAACTGGGGTACCAGACCCTTACTGTCATTGTTATTGTCATTGTTATTAATTAGAATATTTCTTCTTAACGCCAGTCAGTTTTTATATATTTAGGTGCTCCTGTACTGAGCACATACATACTTACAACTGTTAAAGCCTCTTGATGACAGTTGATGACAGCCACATTGTCACAATGTGATGACTTTTGTTGCCTCATCTCACAGATATGTATGTCTATTTTATGTGGTGTAGGCATCATACTCCAATTCTGTTTTCATTTCTATTCGCATATCTTTTCCCATTTTTTTCCACCTGAGGCCCATCTGTTCTTAAATATAAACAAAGTCTCTTGTAGATAGCATATAGATGTTTCTTCTTTTTTCCCTTTTTATTGAACATAGCTATTTTTCTCTATAGTACATCCTGGTTACTCTTCCCCTCCCTGTACTCCTCCCAATCCCTCCCTACTACCTCTTGTTCCACTCCTTTTCCTGCCTCTCATTAGAAAACAAAAGGCTTCTAAGTGAGCTCCTGTGTGTGTTACAGATTGATTTAAAGGACTTTGTCCCCTTGGTGTCCTCCATCCTCTCTGGCTCTTACACTTTACCGCTTTCTCTTTTGCAGGGTTCCCTGAGCCCTGGCGTGGGATTGGGGGTGGAAGTTGATGGAGACATCACCTTGGGAGCTGAGTGTTCCAAGGTCTCTTACTCTCTGCATATTGTCTGGATGTGGGTCTCTGTATTTGTTCCCATCCGCCACAGGAGGAGACTTCTCTGACTATGAATGAGCAAGGCAGTTATCATATTTGTCTTTCTGGGTCTAGGTTAACTAATGTAACTTTTTTTAAATAGTACCATCCATTTACCTTTGAATTGCATGGCTTCATTTTTTTTCACAGCTGACTAATATCCCATTGTGTAAATGTACTGCATTATTTTAATCCATTCCTCTGTTGAGGGACATCTAGGCTGTTTCAATTTTTTGGCTATTATGTGATAGAGCAGTGATCAACATGGTTGAGCAAGTGTCTCAGTGTTAGAATGAAGTGACCTTTGGGTGTGTGCCCAAGAGTGGTGTAGCTGGATCTCGAGGTAGATCAATTCCCATCTTTCTGAGGAATTAGTACACTGGTTTTCATAGTGACTTTTATACTTTTGCACTCCCATCAGCAATGGATACTGTTCTCCTTACTCTACATTCTTGCTAGCATGAACTGTCACTTGTTTTATTGATCTTAGCCTTTCTGACGGGGTATAAGATACATTCTCAGAGTGGTTGGCTTTGCATTTTCTCGATGACTAAGGATGTCAAACATTTCTTTAAGTGTTTCTAGGCCATTTGAGTTATCTCTATTGAGAGTTCATTGTTGCAATATGTACCCCACTTTAAAATTGGGTTATTTGCTTTTCTTGATACTAGTTTCTTGAGTACTTTATATATTTTTGATATTTGCCCTCAGTCAGATGTGAGTTGATAAAACTATTTTTCCATCCTGTGGGCTACCATTTTGTCTAAGTGATGATGTCATTTCCCATGCAGAAGCTTCTGAGTTTCATGAGGTCCTATTTATTAATTGATCATCTTTATGCTTGTGTTAATGGTGACTGTTCTGTTCAGAAAATGTTTTCATGTGACAGTGAGTTCAAAGCTATTCCTTACTCTCTCCTCTATACGGCTCATGTATTTGGTTTTATGTTGAGGCATTTGATCTATTTGGAGTTGAGTTTTGTGCAGTATAATAAGTATGGGTTTGTTCGCATTCTGTGACATGAAGCCATCCAGGTTGACCAGTACCATTTGGTGGAAATACTGTCTTTTTTTCTCCAGACTTCTGTATCAATAATCAGGTATCTGTAGGTATGTGGATTTATGCCTGGCTCTTCAGTTGGATGACATTGATCCACATGTCTGTTTCTGTGCCAGTCCTATGCCTGTTTCATTACTACAGCTCTGTAGTACAACTTGAGGTTGGAAATGGTGACGCCTCCAACAGTTCTTCTACTATTCAGGATTGTTTTAGCTATCCTGGTTTGTGTGTGTGTGTGTGTGTGTGTGTGTGTGTGTGTGTGTGTGTGTATGTTTGTGAGTGTGTGTTCTGTTATGAAGCTGAAAATTATCCCTTCGAGATCTGTGAAGGATTTTGTTGGCATTTTGATGGGGATTGCATTGAATCTGCAGATTGCTTTTGGTAGATGGCCATTTTTACTACATTAACCTACTGATCCATGAGCACGGCAGATCTTTCCATCTACGTATATCTTCTTCAGTTTCTTCAATATCTTAAAGTTTTGTCATCCAAGTGTTTCACTTGCTTGGTTAAAGTTACGTTAAGATATTTTGAGGGTACTATGAAGGGTGTTGTTTTTTTTTAAATTTATTTTTTCTTTATTCCAGTTTTCATTTGTAAACATGGAAGCTACGTATTTCTTGTGTTGATTTTCAATCCAGCTACTTTTCTGAATGTATTTATCAGTTGTAGGGATTTCCCAGTTGAATTTTTAGGATCACTTATGTGTAATATATCATTCACAAGTAAAGATGCTTTGACTTTTTCCCTTCCAATTTGTATTCCATTGATATCCTTCCGTTTTCTTCTTGCTCTACCTAGGACATCAAGCACTATATTGGATAGGTATGGAGAAAGTGAACAGCCTCGTCTTACTTCTGATTTTATTGGAATTGCTTTGTGTTTCTCTCTACTTAAATTAATGTTGGCTATGGGCTGTACTTTAAACTGACATTTGTTATGTTGAGGTATGTCCCTTGTATGGGCAGTTTTATCATGAAGGGATTTGGGTTTTTTGTCAAGGGTGTCTGATGAAATGATTATGCGTTTTTTTGTCTTTCAGTTTGTTTATATGATGGATTAGATTTATCCACTTACATATGTTGAGCCATCTCTGCATCTCTTGATCCCTGTGAATGATCTTTATGATATGTTCTTAGATTGACTTGACAAGTATTTTCTTGACTATTTTTGCATCTATGTTCATAAGGGAAATTGGTCTGTAATTCTCTTTCCCTGTAGATCTTCATGAGATTTGGTTCCCTTGGTTTATGACCAGCATTTCTCTGTGTAGTTTTTGTCTGAATGACTTGTCTGTTGGTGAAAGTGAAGCATTAGACTCTCCTATTATCGATGTGTGAGGGTCAATATGTGATTTAAGTTGTATTAGTGTTTCTTTTATAAACTTGGGTTCCTTTGTGATTGTTGCGTAGATACTAAAAATTACAGTATTTTACAAGAAGGTAGAGTTTTACTGTGCTGAGTATCTATAGTAGCCTTAACTATCTCTTCTGATTAGTTTTGGTTTGGTCTAATTTATCAGGTTTTAAAATGACTACACCAACTTACTTCTTAGTTTGTTTTGGTTTGTTTTGTTTTGTTTTGCTTGAAATATCATTTTATATTCTTCTATCCTTAGGCAACATCTATCCTTGATGTCAAGGTATATTTGTTGTATATATCAGATTGATACTGTCTTCACATTCATTCTTTCTGTCTGTGTGTTTTTGTTGGGGGAATTGAGACCATTGATAGTGAGAGTTATCAATAAGCGGTGTCTGTTGATTCCTGTTATTTTGTTGTTGTTGCTGCTGTTGTTGTTGTTGTGGTGGTGGTGGTGGTGATGGTGTGTGTGTGTGTGTGTGTGTGTGTGTGTGTGTGTGTGTGTGTGTGTTACTCCCCTCTTTTGGTACATTAGCCTGGAATTATTTATTGCTTGTGTTTTCTTGTGTGTGGTTAACCTTTTTGGGTTGGAGTTTTCCTTCTAGTGCTTACATTTGGTTTTATTATGAACTGTCTTATTTTCTCCATCTGTGATAATTGCAAGTTTTGTTGGGTATTGGGTACTTGTTGTACGTGTGATGTCTTATGGAGTGTGCTTCACATCTGTCCGGATTCTTCTAGCTTCTAGAATCAACACTGAGAAGCCAGGTGTTCTTCTAATAGATCTGCTTTGATGTTACTTGGCCTTTTTATCCCTTGCAGCTGTTAATATTTTTCTTTGTTCTGTTCACTTAGTGTTTTGATTATTATGTGCTGAGGGGTCTTTTCTTTTCTGGTCCATTCTATGAGGTGTTCTGTATGTTTCTAATACCTTGATAGGTTAGGAGTATTTTCTTCTATGATTTTACTGGAAATGTTTTCTGTGACTTTGACCTGGGATTCTTCTCCTTTCTTTATATCTATTATATTTATATTTTTGTCTTTTTATAACAGTCTCAGGTTTCCTGGATGTTTTGTTCTAGGATTTGATTTGATTTGATTTAACACTTTCTTTGACTGAGGTGTCTGTTTCTTCTATCATGTCTTCAATGCCTGAGATTCTTTCTTCCATCTCTTTTATGATATCAGTGAAGCTTGCCTACAAGATTCTTGTTCCTAAGTTTTTAATTTGAGATTTTTCTCAGTTTGGGTTTCTTTATTAATCAATAATTTCACATTCAGGTCAGGACTTGAAGTATTTTATTCATTTTCTTCCACTGTTTGTGTTTTCATAGATTTCATTAAGGGATTTATTAATTTCCTCTTTAAGGCTCCCTATCATATTTATAAAGGCTATTTCAAGGTCACTGTCTTGTTCTTCAGCTATGCTGCAGTTCTCAGGCCCTACTATGGCGGGGTTGCTGAGGTCTAGTGGAAACATAGTGTACTGGCTGTTATTGGTTGTGGTTTTACTCTGGCATCTAGGCATCTGACTGTTATTCTAGGAGTTGATATCTGGTCGTTGTTGGGTGGGTGTTTTGTTTCTTGCTTCCTCTTGTTCTCTGTGGTTTCTAGGAGGGTGTCACGGTTATGTGATGCTGGTAGGGAATTCTTGGATCCTGCTAGGTATAGCCACTGGGGGTTCTGAGTAAAATGCTTTTCTAGATATGAGTTGACAGGAATGAGGATGTCGGGTCTTGAGGGGGTCCACAGGAGGGAGAAAAAGCAGGGTGTTCCCCAATATTTGCTTAGTCCCCTGGGAAGAGGGACAGAGTATGGAGAAGTCACAACTGGTAGTTTCTTACAGAGATAGGAATGGAACTGGGGGATTCGATTTGGAAGAGTTGAGGTAGAATGAAGACTTTAAGCTAGGTTACCTGCTTCTCTGGTTACAGTAGTGTGTGGGTTCCCAGGAATGCCTGCTGGGGTAGCGGGGTGAGATAAGTGCTGAGTCAGGGTACATAGGAAGTTCTATATGATCCACTGGAGATATGGGCTGAGATGGGTGGGGAGACTAAAGCAGGCCGTCTGCTACAGAATTGAAGGTGAGACTGAAGGATTGGATGTGGAGGAGAGGAGGGCAAGGTGAAGCTCCATAGTTACCCTAACTGTTCCTCCCGCATCCACTTGCCTACCCTCTATCGTTTGCCTAGCGACTTTAATGCACTGCTGTTTAAGGTAGTTGCGGACAAGTAAGACTTACAGTTGCTATCTTGTCCATTGTTTTCTAGTCGTTTTAGAAAGCCTTCTGTTCTTTCCTCTGCTTCAATTGTCCTTTTTTGATTTGGTGATTTTTGATTTTTTTTTAAATCTTTTTCCTTTCTTCTTCGGCAAATATATGATAGGTTTTTGCTTTATGAGTACAGTTAAGTTTATGAAAAACATCTTATAACAGTACAGTAAATTTTAAGCCTGGTAAAAAAAAATCTAACTTCAATTGTTTATATAATTTCTTCTTTGAAGGGACTCTAGCCAGCTCAATCATGGCAACCATGGCTCTGGCAGGCCTCATTCTTCTTCCCTAATTCCCTCTGTCTTGCTATAAAAACCATTAGATTATATTCCTAAAGCTAGCAACCAAGGTCTCTTCCTTTATTTGTCTATTTCCTCCTCCTGAAGCTGACTACCAACTGTCAAAGTATTGAAGTCCAACAATTAGAAGTCCCCTTTGGCTGCCCTAATCAAAATGTACCGCCACGCACTAACAGGGCGTTTCCCCTTTTTAACTTCATAAACTGCCACTCTCCTATAGGCCACATCTGTGGTCTCTCTCTCCAGAGGCAGTGTTTGTCTCCAACTTGGGGACAAACATCCCTGGTCCCTCTCCTCTCTTCTTTTCCTCATTTTCTTTTGTCCTCTGACTCCTGTCATTGTCTCTTATTACCTGCTTTGTGCTGAGAACTTGGCCTGGGGGTCCTGAGCTGATATCAATCTTTCCATTTCTCCCCACATTTTCTGTCTTTACACATTTTGAAATTGTGCACTTGTTAATAAAACAAGTTACTTTACTAATTTTAATGGAGCTACTCTGTTAAGTTTAAGTTCATTCTTAGATATTAAGAGCAAAGATTTGGTGTGTGTGTGTGTGTGTGTGTGTGTGTGTGTGTGTGTGTGTGTGTGATATGTTTCACATCATGTTCAATACAATGGTGAACACAGAGTACTGTTTATTGGTTTGAGATTGACTTACCTGTTTAGAGCAGTGGTTTACAACCTGTGAGTTGCAACGCTTTTGGGAGGAGAATGATGCTTTCATGGGGGTTGCCTAAAACCATCGGAAATAGTCAGATATTTTCATTACCATTCATAACAGTAGCAAAGTTATGGTTATGAAGTAAAGTATGAAGTTATGGAGTAGCAATGATAATAATTTTATGACTGGGGGTCACTGTAACATGAGGAATTGTATTAAAGGGTCACAGTGTTGGGAAGGTTGAGAACCACTGGTTCAGAGAATGAAGCCCCGTGATTTTTGATGTGACCGTCATGCGCTGTTGTGTCACCTGCTGTCATTAATGCCATGTTCTTCTCTTCTCTCTATCGCAGCATGTGCATTCCGGTACAATGGGCTCTCCTTTGTCTACCTTATCTACCTCTTGCTCATTCCTCTGTTCTCAGAACCAACCAAAGCAACGATGCAAGGTAAGGTCCCTTACTGGTCCACAGCAGAGTTATCAAGCTTAGATTTGTCTTTCTCGACTCCTGGGGTTTTGTCTTTATTCAGGGAGAAGGACATTATCTGGGCAACAGGGAGTGGATGTCCAGTGTTGAAACCACTAGCAAGTAGAACAGAATGATTTGTTTGGGCTACACGTGTCTTTGTTATGTACACAGACACTCACCCAATTTATTAGCTCCTAACTAAGTAGACTGGACAGAAAATTGGGAATTCTGTGCCGAATGAAAGCCAACTCACAGTACTGTCAATCAAAATAAGGCTTGTGGTATGGCAACACTAGCATATGCATCTAAATAATGTGTTGTTGGGGACAATATGGTCATTGAAAAGAGCAGAGCCACACGGGGCCCACTGGAGCCTTGTGCTGGGAGAACTGGGTAGGAGGCCTAGGTCTCTGCCATTCCCTGTTGGTCCATCAGTTGAGTTTTCTGTTTGTTTGTTTTGTTTTGCTTTTAAAAAACATATTTCTTAAGTATACAGTGAAATCAGAAAGCAGTATCTTTATTTTAGATAGTATCTAAAGCAGGTTCCTGTGAAGCTTTAAATACTTGTTTATGGTTCTGTGAGGCAGAGAAAAGAACAGTAACTGTTTTCTGAGGGTCTAATTTAGGTAGCACCTTCTGGTTTCTGATCGTCCTTAGCTGAAGTTCTTCAAGAAATATGAAAACGGAGCTCCCTAGAGCCCAGTGAAATAAACTGTTTTTTGTAACACATTGCCATTATAAGAAATAAGGACCCTGCCAAATGCTGTAGGTGAGTGAAATGGCTGTGTGTTTCCATGACAGGAAAAGGAAATTCAGTTTGTCCTGACCTTCAGTGGCGTGAGAAAGGCCATTGGTGGTGCCTGCCATTTGGTGATGGGCTCTTTTGGAGAAACAGCAAAGACAGCGTACAAAGGACAGCAAACAACTTCATCTTTCTCCTCTTTCCTGATTACGGAACTGCTTTGACCATTTGCTCTAGTAGTTAGAGCTACAGATGCTATGCCTATTTCCCTGACCCAGAAGAACATTCACATTATAACTCTGAATTATACGCTTAATAGACTTAAGAAAAGCTGGAGGAACAGAAGTTTATGTAGATCCTTATTAAACAAGAAATCCAGTGTTTATGGGACTCCATTTACCATAACGTCACTCTGAAGAGATCAACATAGGATTTCTGGCCTCAGAAATGAGATTATTATATACAGACAACTCCTGTTCCAGGATTTGAAACGCATGCAACAAAAAAAGGTTTGTGAGCATTCACAATACAGTGCTTTTAAAATGGGTGCTTATACAAGTTCTCTTAAATTGTCTGTTGCTCTTATATCAATATAGACTCCTGTTCTGGAGTCTGTATTGTGGAGATCAAGTAAATAAAATTATCTTCACCCTTGTGTGACAGCTCTTAGATTTTTTTTTTATCCCCCAATCAATAACCCTGAATCTCTAACAATTTTAGAGGCATCCATTGGGCTAAGCCCCAGTATACTGGAACCTGACACTAACTGGATATGGCATATCAAGACATCGAATCAAAAACTAAAAAATCCTCATGTGCAGAAATATCCTGTGAATGAAAATTTTACAAGATCAATGTGCAAAGAAGACCACAGGTCCCAGCTGATTCTGGTCCCATCAGAAGGACAGAGCAGGCTTACTAGGAAATCCCTACATTCGCATTCGGAAGCAGCATCCTGGTGTTTCCTTTTCCTTTTTCCTGCTTTTTAGCACCAGGAAACATGACTGATGTTAACATAACCTCATCTATTTGCTTCTGTAATATACATGATATTTTTTCCTGACCTACAGGACTCAAAACCCATGCATTTCTAGAGACTGTGTGGAAAGACAGAGTGGGTTAGATATTCCTAGGTGGTGTGATGGCCTGCATGGAGCCGATGGGCTCAGGCTGTCACAGAAGAACAGCATGGCTTTTCAGGGAGGGGCTCAGGCTCAAATGCATCGATCTGTGAAAGTCTGGGTTCATAATCACATCTCAGGAACCGGCTGACAGCTACATTAGCATATGGTTCTCATTGAGCTCTATACTGTCCCTCCTGGGAAGCCCATGCCCAAGTCCACATGTGAACTTGAATTGGTCCCAGGAGCTGATGCAGGTGTGCCTTGCCAGGATGCTGTATTAATTCAGATACACCAAACTAGACATAAGATGCACACATATGGCGACTGCTCCTGTACTTTCTGCTCTGTGTCTCTACTTGTGTAGATGGACATCTTCGCTTGTGTGATTGGGCTTCTTTTCAGTGTGCTCACAGAGGTGCCCAGTGTGTGTGTCAATTTTCTACATTAGCTTGTATACTCTCTGATGTAGTCCTTAGACTGATCGCAAATGGACAATTGTAGGTGGTTAGAATAGAAGCATCCACCTATCTTGAGCTTGGTGCCATCAGCAAGATGTGAATTGGAATACCTTTCAGTGCCTGGGTTACAGCGTGCACTGACAAAGAAGGAAGATGATTGATTTGCCCAAACACTAAAACTTCTGTTTTGAAAAACTAGTTAGGGGCTGGATCCTACAATCCCCTCATAGGACATGTTCCCAATTACTCAGGGAAGAGAGCTTTCTTCGTGTGTTGAGCCCAATACTAACCCACCACACGCAAATACCAAGGTAATACAATTGCTCAGAAAATCATGAGACACAACACATGGAACTATTCGATTAGGGAGAAATGGAATTTATACAATCAGAGAATTCTTGATTTGAAATAAAGAGCGTGTAGGAGAGGGGAAACACAGTCTCATAGCTAGCAGGGCAATCCTTTCTGTGACAGCCAGGTGGACTGCCCAAGTGGCCCTTTATATACTAGTGGTGCTGGGAACTCCCTTCTCACTGGGGACTCTAAAGCAGCAGTTCTCAACCTGTGGGTTTGCAACCTCTTTGGTGTTTAAGGACCCTTTCAGAGGGGTCACATCAGATATTCTGCATATTACATATTTACATGATGGTTCATAACAGTAGCAAAATGATATTTATGAAGTAGCAATAGAATAGTTTTATGATTGGAGGCAATCTCAACATAAAGATCTGTTTTAAAGGGTCACAGCATTAGGAAGGTTTAGAACCTCTGCTCCAGAGACTATTGTCAGACATAAAACAGACTGAACTGTATTTTCCTGCACTAAAGCAATAATGAGTTAAGAGAGGCCAGAGGTCACCTTCCAATACCATTGGAAACGGCTTGTGGAAGCCTAGGCAGCTCCCTCATTAAATGGCTAAGACCCCTAAGTGTCTTAATTATCTCAACAGGGCTGGATCTTTTGAGTTCTCACCTAAATCAGGAATGACCATAGGTATTTTATAAAAGAATATTAAATATAAGAACTTAATTAAAAGTGATAAGAAAACCAAAAACCTGGACAGAATGTTGAAACAGCATAGGCATATCAGCCAGGCATATGTTGTGTGCATACATGTGCCCACATGCATGTGTGTATGCATATGTGCTTCAGTAACAGAACCATTGGAAACTGCAAGAGCCATAGAATCCAGACAGCATGTCTGTCTGTGAATCAGCATTGCTATCCCTCCCCACTATGGGGTGTGTCTCTCAGGTGCTATGGTCTGAGGAAAGAGCTCATGGTATCTAATGTCTGGTGGTGCACAGGCTTAGGGATAATGGTCTTCGTCGTCATTCATTTTTAACATGGCTGAATATGCCTAGTTCCTCAAGAATGTGAGTTCCTAATTGTTCTTCCAGAATAATGTCCTCTAAAGGCCTTCTACTTTGTCAAATTCTTTTCTGAAATGTCTTGTATAGTGTGCAGAGCCAAATAGACTTCTTTGTACATTACCTTTAGGGTTCAGATACTTGCTGATAGCTGCACAGAACAGACTAATACAGTAAGTACATTGCTATTTCCCTTTACATTAACAAGCCACTTTCTGGTGACCTTGCTTCTTACCCTAGATTTCTCAAGTCATGGGTCTTCATCATCTAGTGAGTTCTGTATGCTCACAAGGGCTGCTCATCCAAGCCCCTTTACCTATATCAAATTCTTTGAGGTTCACTAACATTATTTTATATCATCCGCAAGGTAAAGAACCACAGGTTGCAAATAAACAGCCCTGTCATGAGGTTCACTGGAGCCGGAGCAAGCATGAAGGTCACTTGGACTCTTCGGTCTTACCCTAGATTGATTCAGTGTGCTTTTGCTTTCTTGTGTGTGAACATCAAGATAGTGGGGGATACGCTACTATGTTGACCAGTGTGCCTGCTTTGTGGGAGACAACCAGACAATGTTTACAGAATGAATGAATTTACCCCAGTGTCTAGTGCTTGTGGAGCATTTGTGAACATAGCTGTCCTCACCATGACCTCTGTAACAGCAAAATCATACAATAGTTTATTGCATACACAGGTCCTCTGGAGACAGAAGCACAGGGTACCACAGGCCATGGGACTCTGCTGTTTTCGATTTCATTAGGATCTGAGATTCATGAGTAATTGAAGACATCAAGTCTGCTAAAATGTTTTGTGTGTTCAATTACAATGATGGGCATTTTATTTAAGCATGCAATACTAGAGGAGAGGAAATGAGAATTTTCTTGCTGTTCATAAAACAGAGTGCATTGGGTAAAGGATTGAGACAAGCCTCCATTAAATTCTTTAACTAGTGTGTAATTAACATCACATGGCCCAGTGTTTCAAATTTGGGAGGTGCTAAGTTCTTCATCCAGGTACACGATGGGTTTCTTATACTGTATATTCTGAGGACAATGTGCTGGTAAACATGGTTTGTATTTGATTCAGATGGGAGATGAGTGTTTGAAACATGTAGTTTGAAAGAAGGCCATAACTAGTGCTCATCAAACACAGAGTTCTGGAGCATTGTTTGTTTCAGTGTCATAGTAATGCTAGATCCAAGCATCTGGCATATAGAAAATGTTCTCATTAATGGCTATAGCTAATCTTCACTGAAAGACTGTATACGTTCTTTCTAGACAAAATCAAAGTATTAAGTAATTTCCTAGGTTCCTTATTGTTTTGCCCCTAGATATCTAATAATATTTAGGTTAATTGGCCTATTAATAGAGAGCTAGTAGCAATATCTACTAAATAAATCTGATTATTTTCATGCATCAGTTAATTGAATTCTCTTAGTGACCTCTTGAGTGATATACTATATTATTAAAAACATTATTATGTGGTGCCAGAGAGATGGCTAGACATTTGGAGCACTTGTTCTTGTAGAAGACCTGGGTTCAATTCCCAGCACCACATGGTAGGTCACAACCATCTGTAACCCAAGTTCCAGGGGATCTGATACCTTTCTCTGACTGCTGAAGGCACCAGGCACATAAATACATGTAGGCAAAAATTCATACCTATTAAATAAATAGACAGACAGATAGATTAGATGATAGATAGATGACAGATAGATAGATAGATAGATAGATAGATAGATAGATAGATAGATAGATAGATATAACTATACTGTCTATATTGCAGATAGAGGCACAGCTCTAGGTGGGTTGACAGTAAGCCCAGGATACTGTGTGCATGTTCTGGCTATTGGTCTCTATGGTGACTCTGGACAGCTTAGTTTTCTGGGGTTTCAGAAGGAAATAAGGAAGCCAAGTTAGTTAGTGAATACTTTTGGTTGACACCTTATTTGACTCTGGGCACACAGGTCTGGAAATACACTATGAGTTTATTTTGGGGAGGCACTGTAACATATTGGTATTGATTGATGGCTTATATGTACCTCACATAGACAGCATATCACATTAAGTGTGTCCAGTTTTGCCTTTCAACAGATATTAATCAAAAGACCGTCCTTCATGAGGCATTGTGTTGAGTTTTGTGGAGGATGAAGAGGTGTAGAAAGACTGACATTTCCCTGGAGTAGCCCTTTTGCACCCCGTGTTTTATGCAGCTGGCTTTATGAGTGTTGGCTTTTCCAGTGTAACTGCTTTTGGAAGCTGCCTACTTAACCCTGGCTGAGCTGTTACTTTCTTAACATGGTTAAGAAACCATGATTTCATGGTTCCCCTTTGTCTCTGTCTGGAGACAAGAGCATTAAAGCTGGGGTGGAGAACTGCTGTCTGACTCAGGTAGCATTCAGAGTCAAGCTGGATATGAATAAAGCTGGCCACTAAATGGGTTGTGTGGGTTTCAGGAGAAAAGGGCAGAGTTTTTTGTACAAAGCAGCCTCTGGACATTACTGCTCATTGTGAGGGAGACAGTTTGATGCTGACTGGGATGAGAGCCATAGTGCTGATACCCATGGCAGATGTATGTACCGCCATGATACTTGCGTGGATGGATACATGAGCTCTCACTTGTTATCAGATGAAACATCCAGTGAGAAGGCAGCATCTGAAGGTACTGGTTGATTCTAGAACTACCAGAAGCCAAATGGTATTCTCAAGATCCAGCTCAGATTTTCCTGTGGCCAGGTGCTCTCCTGGAGGGTGGCCGGAAGTGGGAAGTGATGCAGGCAACTTTCATCAGTGTCTGCTACAAGCCAGACACTCTGGATTAATAGGCGATTGTTCTAGTACAATTAGAAATGAGCCCACAGTCTGGGGAGGGAGACACACATCCATCTGCAGTGTAATTTTTGCAGATATCTGCTTGCTCAGCTCTTCAGCAACTCATTTTTGTTTGTTTGTCTTCTTGAGTACATACTCACGGTGACAGTATGGGCATATGTGTTAGGTTTGGAACTTGGGGCTAAAGTGGCCATGTGCACACCCTACAGCCTGTCTCTATGTCTATCTGTCTGTCTGCCTCCCTCTCTCTCATGACAGCTGCTATAAAAAATGGCAACCTTTTACTTAAAGTCTTTCAATGGGTCTTTGACCCTCTAAAAGAATCTCATGATGTATGGATTTCTGGAGAATGACTGGATCCCTAATTCTTCCCCAAGAAAGTTTTTGGAACACAGGTAACCAGTCACCAAGACATTAGGGGACTCAGATGTCATATTCCTGTCTGGGTAGAGGGTTCACCTTAACCAAGCATGTCCTTTTCCTCCCTTTCCTCATATTCTGTAATTCGCACATTAGCAAGATTCCCTTCTCTAGACTGTAGTATTCCCTGCCCCATGCCACCAGTGTGAACCCAGAGACAGATTGACTACAGACATGAAGCCTCCCCTCTCTACAAAACTTCTAAAAAGGAGTAACCTTACCCCTGCCACATGGGCAGGCTCCAACTCTCCTTAGAGTCCCGCCATGCTGTTTGTCTGTCTGTCCACACCATTAGTAACTATTCTAACAAATCTCTTACCCAAAAGTATGATCCACTTTAGCATCTACCCTGAACCACAAACCTAAAACCTTTCAATAACGAGCTCACACTCAGAGGTGGATGTCAGACAGGAACTTCCAGGGACCATGAGTTTTCTGTGCTCCATGATGGTGGAAGCTTTGTGGGAGTTGGAAGAACACAGAGGACAGCCCATTCTTTGTCAGTGCTGGTAAGATTCCCGAAGGAATAACAGAAGAACTGTGGAGTGCCAGCTTTTGCAGATTTGCTGAAGAGGTTTTTGATGTGCAGTTTACAGAGGTTTTGCTTATCTTCTTAGAATAATTATGAGTAACTTTTCTTTTTCGAATGAATTTTGCTTTTGTTATTTGAACCAAGGGAATGGTTCCTTTGGTTCATTTACTCACGTTTACACCCTAACGTTATCACTGGTATTTTTCCTGCTCAATGGGATCTCTTGCAGCCTTTGGGAAGGCAAGGGCAGAGAAGGGTAGAAAAGGAAGGGTTTTGTTCTGTTGACAACCATAAACAGGTGGAAATTATAGGCCAGGTTAATGCTTGTAAACTTTTGCCAAAGTTGTCTTAGAATGATCAAAAAGAAGAATATATTTTACTTTATGTAATATGTAGCTCTGAATAAAACCCTACTTCAGCAGAAAGTAGTACTAACCTTCTGAATTACATATATATATATACATATATATGTATATATATATAATATTTATATTTTATTTATTTATTTATATTTTATACTTTATTATTAATAAATGATATAAATGACATAATCTTATAAATCTTTTTAACCCCCATGCACATCCAAATTGCCTTAGTCCA
>JANHMN010000013.1:24898800-24933369 GCA_030674055.1 Rhabdomys pumilio
CCTTCTCCCTCCCTCCCCCCTCCCCCCTGTGTCTTTCTGCCTCTGTCTCTTTGTCTCTCTCCTCTCCATCTCTCTCTTTACCCTGTCTCTCTTCTTTATCTCTGTCTCTCTCTCTTTCTGTGTATCCATGTGTCTAAAAAGAAGACATTAAGATTTTTATTGTCAGTCTTTTTCAGATCAGAAGACCAGACGTATCTTTGACTTGCGGACAGTCATACTTGGAAGCAAACTTTTTGGCTTTGTTTGTTTGTTTGTTTGTTTTGTTTTGTTTTGTTTTTGAGAAAACATCTAGTGTTTAATAAGATTACTAGGGATAGAAATGTCCAAAGTTTTGCATACTCTATCACATGTAAGAAACTGTTGGCTATGGTCATCCTTTGAATCTGGTACTGTTCTATTCCAGAATGATCCTGGAAGAATCCCACAAAGAGCAGCGGCCTTTTCTTGTCTTTCTTGATGTTACGCTGGCCCGCCTGCCAGAAGGAATCTGTTGTTTCCAATGCATTTATGGACAGAGGGTCTTTGGAAGGAGGCCTAGAACAGAGGAGCCTTTCGGAAACAAACAAAAAGGGAACAGTGAAACGACTTTTTGTCAAAGTCCCTCTCATCCTAGTCCATTGGAGGCTCTCTTGGCCTCTGTAGGACAAAAAGTTCTGCTTCAGTCACAGCCTAGCACTCATAACCTGGCCCTGACTGCTCAGAAGTTTGTACAAGTGTGGACCATATCTCCCAAGACTGCATTCCGTCTTTATATGTGGCGGGACAGCTCGGTAATGGCCTCTCAGTTTAAGCGGTTTGCAGACTGATAAATTACCAATAAAACCTTCATCTCTGCTTCCTGTTCCCTCTTGTTTGTCGTGTTTTCTAGGGCACAGTCTTTAAACAGATATTTCGAGTTGTGGTACACATGTAACTGCCCTGTGTTAAGAGTCACAAACTGAAGTCCACAATACTAGGTTTTATTTTAAAAGCTAAAGGCCAACAATGCTTTTAAAAGTTCAGACTCTGAGCTTGACGAGAACATCTATTTATCGTATTATGATTATATGAGTTTTTGAGTCATCTTTCTCAATTACCAATGATAGGACAGAACACAGCTGACTCACCTTGCAGATACTTGTTATTTTCAAATAATTCAGTCTCGGGGAGCTATCAAATTAGTTCAGTTTTATTTTCATCTTTATGATTCTTTTCTCCATGAGTAAAATTAGTCCCAGTTCCCGACAGCTTTATCTGAGGCGGATCCACAGACACTACAAGTATTTCAGCAGCCAAGACCAAGAAGGAAGTGCTGATGCCCAGAATTCTGGGTATCAGGGATAAAATGCATTAATCAGGTTTCTTGGGAAGGCGGCTATTCTCAATGTTCTCACTGGGATCAATTTTCTTATTCATCCCCAGGAAGCATACTTATTCTTATAGCGTCTGCTGTAAATAGGAAAAACTGGATTTTTGGTTTGGGTTTTGCTTTTTGTTACCTTTGGCATCAATAGAATTTAAGGCCTCTGAGAGAACAAAGAGAATCATTGATGGATGGCCAAGGTTCTCATTCCCGGGGGCGTGTTGTAATGGTCGTGAACTTTGACTTGGACCTCCAGTTTGATTGGAGTCCCTGGATGAGAGGCAGACTTTCGCTCTCTAGAAGACCCTGAATCAACCCAGTGGCTGCAGCAGGCTAAGTGCCCCTGTATGTGGGACAGGTCATCTCAGCCATTGGCCTTTCTCCAAAAGGCATGAACAGGAACTACCAGGGCTTTGGACTTCATGTCTCTCTATATTTGGGAGGTGCTATACATCCCTGAAACTCATTTAGAAACTTCATCCCCCACCACTATTTATTAAGCAGTGGGACCAAGTAGTGTCATGAATGAGGTCTTTGCCGGTAGTGACTGTATGCAGTTTCTCTCCACCTAAGAAGTCTCAGCAAGAAAGGCTTTCCCCAGATGCAGCCCCAAAGCCTTGAAGCAGACCAGAAGCCAAAATAAACCTCTTTGTTTATAACTTGTCCTGTATGCGACTTTGTGCTATTAGCAACAGAAAACAGACCAAGCCAAGCCCTTGGACAAACACGTGGAGTCTGGATAGTATTTGATGCTCACTGGAGGAAGGACAGCTGAGCTATTTGGGGTCAGAATACCCTACTCATGGGTTTTAACTTATTTACCGTTATGTAAATCATTTATCTAGCATATTTTTTCCTGAAGACAATCCTGGAGAATCATGACTTAATCACCAGAGTATGCTCTCCAGACAATTTCTTCAGAGGTAAGAGTGACTTCCTGTTTCTAGTCAAGGTATTTTGCTGTACTGTTCTCTTCTCAGTAAGAAGCCAGTGAATTCCCTTCTCTGGGAGTAGCATGTGGGGGAGATGTGTGTCTACTTATAAAGGTGGTGGCGCTAAGCTGCCCTACGCTGTTTCCCCATCACAGAGGCATGGCTGCATTGGTTTCTAGAGCAATGCTTCTCAACCTGTAAGTCACGACCCCACGGGAGGTCACATAATAGATATCCCACACGTCAGGTATTTGTATTATGATTCATAACAGTCGCCAACTTACAGCTGTGAAGTAGCAACAACATAGTTTTATGGTGGTGGGGGGGGGACTTCACCACATGAGGAACTGCATTGAAGGGTCGAAGCATGAGAAAGGATGAGGACTGCTGCACTAGAGCGAGTTGCCTTGCTGTGCAACTGATACATGCATGCTCTTCTCCAGGGAGCAAAAAGCGCTAACTTCCTTCACAACTCATTGTTTGGTGCTGGTGAGAAAGAAGTCTGCCTGCCAACCTGGAAGTTGAGATCTGGTGAACACAGGGCACCAATTTGAAATGGTTATGTGGAAGCATATATTTTTTTCCAACCTACCTTTAATATGGGTTCAACCCCTCCTCTAGTCCACCACCCAGCAGAGGAAGCAGAAGAGAAAAGTTGTTAGGATGGGAGGAAGTGGACCTGTTCAGCGTTAGTTCTTTGGAGGCAAGTTTGACCTTGTAGGGCAGCAGTTCAGTTCTGTAGCAAACACCAAATAGAACTCAGCAGCTGAAGACCAGTCCCTTAGGAAGGCCAGGCATAGACAGTCCTTTCAGCAGATACCAGGCAGCTGTAGTTTAATTCTGAAGAACCCATTAGGTTCACCAACTGAACTAAGGATGACACAGGAACCTCAAGAGTTCTTGGGTGAGTTTTTTTCAATGGCAGTATTACCACAAGTTGAGCTCAGCAATGCTATGTAAGGCAAACCAATACATGTATGTCTTTAGTGAAGAATAGTGAGGCCGAACAAACCAAACCAACGTTCAGTGCTCATCCCCCACTGTCTGCCTGCGGGGTCTTGTTCATACTCCTTCATCAAGGGTCGTTTGCTATATCAGAACATCCTTTCACCTGTGTCTGCTTCTGGGAAACAATCTTTCACTTGTTTACTTTAGCAAGGCATCCTTTCACCTGTGTACCCCAGCAAAACATCATTTAACATAACTTTTCAAAGAAACTAGAAGTTTCCACTTTAGTTTTAAGTGTCTGGTACTCAGTGGAGGGATTTAATTTTTTAAGTGTTTAATGCTCTTTATATTTGTTTTGGTTCCAGTACTATGTAGTGGTAAGAGGGTCACTAAAATAATCTGTGGACGCAATTCTGGGAAAACTATGTTTAAATTAATAGTGACCTAATAAGTGTGGCTGTAAGGTCACTGGCTTTCTTTAACCGTTTTTTGTTTTGCCAGTTTTTTAGTGTGTGTGTGTGTGTGTGTGTGTGTGTGTGTGTGTGTGTGTGTGCGCTTTGTTTTGCTTTCTTTGTTTGGTTTGAGACAGGATTTTTTTTGTTTTTTCCTCTGCATAGCCCTGGCTGTCCTGGAAGTTTCTCTGAAGACCAGGCTGGTTTCGAACTCACAGAGTTCTGCCTGCTTCTGCCTCTGGAGTGCTGGATTTAAAGGCATGCACCACTACCACCTGGACTTCTCACCAGATTTTAGAAACATACTTAATTATTATTTGTGCCTGTGTTTGTGTGTGTGCCTGTTTATGTGTTCGTGGTGTGTGTGTGTGTGTGTGTGTGTGTGTGAGACAGAGACAGAGACAGACAGAGACAGAGACAGAGAGAGAGAGAGAGAGAGAGAGAGAGAGAGAGAGAGAGAGAGAGAGAGACTGTGTATGTTCTGGCATACATATGGAGGTCGGAGGACAGCTTTCTCTGTTCTCTCCTCCCTCCTCCCATTTTCCTCCCCCACTGCTGCTGTGCTGTCTGCTCCAGGTTATCTGGAGCTTCCGGTCTCCACCTCTCATCTTTCAGTGTGAGTTAAGAGATTATAGATGTGTACAACCCCAATCCGACTGTTTATTCTTTTATTATGTTGTTTCATTTTTGAGTGCAGGTTTCAGGTCTTCAACTCAAGTCATCAGGCCTGAACTCAGGTTGTCAGGCTCCTGCGGCAGATGCTTTCACCCACCAAGCCATTTCACTGCTTCCCTTCCTCAGTTTTGTTCAGAGAAAATAATGCTACTTCTCTTTTGAATCCCAATGTGTGACTGAAACTTGGCACTGTGCTATACTGGTAGAGGATGTGTGCTCGGTGGAGCAGTGGGCTGAGCCAGGCACAGGCGGCAGCAGACTCCCTCAGGAATTTTCATAACCAGCATTGAGTAAAATGGGACTCCTGACAAACGTAGCACTATAGGAACCACTGGATTTTTAAAGTTTCCAAATAAAGAAATATGAACATTGTTTTTTTTTTACCTCTTGGCTCAACTCATCAAAGTGCTGGCTTAGGTTCATCAGTCACTAAATTATAAATCTGCAGGGTAAAGCCTGCAGATAGTATCTATGGTGGGATGCTGGGAAGAAGTGTGCCTTTGTCAGCCTTTGAACACTTTGAACATTCGGTGTCTAATATGTGTACTGTTACAGGGCTCATCCTAAGCGTCTTATGGCTCATCAAAGGGTATATAAACTGTAAATCAAAGTTGGACTTCCTCTGAGAGCAACCAGAAAGTGGTGTGACTGGGTCACGTGACAGAAAGGGTACCTCTCCGGCTTTGCCTTTCCATATCTGACTCTCGTACAGTTTCTGTTTTAAGACTGACGTCCTGTTATTTTGACATTAAACATCTGAGACGGTTTCCAGCCATCCAACATTTGTCATGGAAAGTGTTTCTACAGTGTGCCGTCAAAAACCATGACCAAATATCACTTTCTCCCAGTCAACATTCTGCTAACTTAGATGGTAATCGCATTCTAAATGCAAACATGCGGCAGACAGAAGGCGTGTGGACCTCCGCTGTTTCTGTGCAAGTGGAGCAGAGTAGCCTTCCTGTCTCACAGAAGATGGCCATCACTAGCCGTTTTTAAAACCTTAGTGCTTTTAGGTTTTAGTTAATCCAGAATCAAACCCCAAGGGCTATAGTAAGTCAATTTGTGCCTCTAAACAGACACTTGCTTGTCTGTAAAATGAGTTAGAATATCACACATCTCCAAGACATGGAGATGTCAATTCTGTGCTCTTTGGGATTCGTAGAGAACATTCCCATAGTACCCAATGATATGATCCCTCACCCCACTTGTGTATGTATGACCACAAGGAGGAGGAAACAGCGGGTCAGCCACTGGCTCCTCAAGCTCTTGTCCCCAAGTTCTTGACCTTGCAGAGAAGGAGAAAGAACCAGCGCCACTGGGTTTTTGTGCTTGGCACTGTGGCTAGTTAGAAAGCCACTGCCATTGCTCTCTGGTTGCTGTGAGCAGCCCAAATAATCCACTTCCCCGGCCAGTTAAGTTAGATGCAGAGTCCAGTAGAGCTCTCTCTTATTTGAATTGAAATCATCTGGGAGAGGTAACGCTCTATCTTAGAATACTCTAAATGTGTGTATACACACACACACACACACACACACACACATACACACACAAGTGTACAGGGGTATAGATCTGTTGTACAAGCAACACATTTAATATTGGACTCCACCACCCTGGGAGAGGAGACTGTGTGCTTGGTAGTCCTTGGTGGGGCAGTGTGTGGAGAAGGGCACACCAGTGGTTAAATCCTTCAGAATTTTTTTTTTTATTGCTTGGAGTCTATTAGTCCTGTCAAATGAACACAAATCCATCCCTTCTATTTCAGAATCACTACAAAAGTATTCATGTTTATCCCTTGTGCTTTTAAGACCAAGGTTGTTAGAATTTGAAGTCCTTGAACACGTGCCAGCCAGAGCAGCCAAGAGCTATTGAAGAATACCCCTGTACTCTGAGAGAGCAGCAGCTAAAAACCCCCAAGGCTGTATTCTCAAATACAGAGGACAGATGGGGGAGGCACAATTACCTTCATCTACCCACAGGGAAGTGAGGGGCCAGCGGCAGAGTCAGCCTCGTTTACTCCCCTGCAGAAATTTCTGTGGCCTCCTTAAGAGACCACCCAGCTTCAGTTGCATCTGATGCAATCCCGCGATCTGGAGGTCATAGGTCTGAGTCAGTGGATGACATACAGATGTCTACTGTGCTCATCTGGGGTTTTACTCCCTGTTATCCCAGGAGCATCTCACTGCCTAAGTTGGTCACATAAATTAGGTAAGATAATTGATATCACATGCATTAAAAGCTTCGACACATGGCAGGTCATCAATGATGGTAATACTTATCAATATTACTGTCACCATCATTTTATAATCAGAGTCCACTGTGTGTGTGTCTGTGTGCGTGTGTGTGTGTGTGTCTGTGTGTATGTGTATCTCTGTGTGTCTGTGTGTGTGTGTGTGTGTGTGTGTGTGTGTGTGTGTGAGAGAGAGAGAGAGAGAGAGAGAGAGAGAGAGAGAGAGAGAGAAAGAGAGACTCTTGTTTGATGCTGAGGATAAGGGTGTGTTTGATAGCCAAACAGATAAGATATTAAAATCTACACATAGGGTGGTAAATAGTCCAGAAGCAATACCACAGTGTCCTCATTCTCTCTCCTCCCAGAACCATTGCTTACTAACAGAATTTGGAAGAGAACTCCCAACTTGTTCAAAAGCTTGACACACTGTGTTTGACATTTGTTGACTTTTGGCGTCTGTGTCAGTCTGGTGGCTAAATACTATTACTTTACTTTTGGATAAAAATGAAAAGATGTAACTACACCAATTTAAATATTGTCTCTATGAGCATTGTTAAAAATAGTAATGTAGTATAAATTTTAGCACTATATAATTTAACTGATTTTTAAGAGATTGTGGACCCAAATGAATGAAAACAAGATGCATTCAAGCTGTGGCCACTATATTTTTTTTCTCATACGAAATGTCAGAGTTAAGTACGAAGATTATTTCTTAAAGTCATGATGTGTGAATTTATTTTATTTCATTTTGGAGACAAAAAAATGCAAGTTTGCGTAAGGTTCTGATGGTCCAGTGGAGGAAAAGAGAGAGAAGCAAGCTGTTGTGAGTTTGCTCTCCAGAGTTTTCTAAAAGCAGAAATAAGTACATCTTGCAGGTGACTAGAATTAATCAAAAAGTGACTATTAAGTGAAATCCTTTCTCTAGGTGTTTGTTTTCATAGACAGACAAGATGACTCCAGGAGTCATCCTGAATGGTCAGGTCTGGGTTAGGTATCTTCCTGAATCAAAAAAATGGACAGTGTCATCCCAGCTTAAAAAGCCAGGTCCTCCTGATACAGGGCTTCCAGAGCTCTCTGAAGTTCAAAGAATTCTAAAGTGGAACCCAAGTGAAGATGGGCAAGGAAGTGTGTCCCTGTCTAGTAAAGACCTTGAGATGTCATAAAAAGAGAGAACCACCACATAGGAGAGGGGTCATGGAGCAGTCTCTGGGAGGGATGGCTGAATCTGGAGGGAGGAGAAGGAGGAACCACCCTGCAGAGGGAAGCAAAACCTTGGGCTTTTGTCCCTGTCTTAGGGTTTTACTCCTGTGAACAAACACCAAGACAAGTCTTATAAAGGACAACATTTAATTAGGGCTGGCTTACAGGTTCAGAGGTTCAGTCCATTATTATCAAGGTGGAGCATGGAGCATCCAGGCAGGCATGGTGCAGGAGGAGCTGAGAGTTCTACATCTTCATCTGAAGGCTGATAGCAGAATACTGGCTTCCAGTCAGCTAGGACTAGGGTATTAAAGCCCACACCCACAGTGACACACCTACTCCAACAAGGCCACACCACCTAATAGTGACACTCCCTGGCCCAATCATATACAAACCATCACAGTCCCTTTTATTTTCTTTTTAACCCTCTAGTTTAAAAAGAGTTTGTGACAGTGTGATGCCTATAAACAATGAGTAAGACTCAAAACAGGCTGATGCACATTTCTTTCCACTTATTTTTTTTTTTTTATTTTGGGCTGGCGTTACAAGAGTCTCTTGGTTCTTGTCTTCTTGAAGGAAAGAGTTCAGTTGAGAGACACACATTTTAAGCAGAGATTGATGTAGTGAAACAAACCAAGCATTCTGAAAGAGAGATTGGAATGGAATGGGCTGACTAGAGATAAGGTTAGGTCCATCGGGTCTGCTTTGTGGATTTAGAGAAGTGTTGTTGTTGTTGTTGTTGTTGTTGTTTTTACAAAAAATATTTGTGAGGCAGCAGCATAATCATGGATTAAGGTGACTTTTATCCCTTCCTATCATGATCGGTAGGATGTAGCAGTTAGGCACTTCCTTCCGTGATTCTACAGAAAATCTCACGTGCTTGAGAAGATACTCAAAAACACAACCCAACACTGTAACGAAGCTGACGTCCTTTGAGAGTACAGACCCTTTGTTAGAATACATATGTGAAAATTTCCCAGCTCCCTAGAGGAAGCCCTGTCTGCAACCTCAAACATGTTTACCACCAAGGGTGCTCTCACCATGAAGAGACACAAGTGACGTGGTGATCTAGCTGCAGAACTCTTGGCTCCTGAGGGTTACTACACACCCAACTCCCCTGCGGCACTGTAAGCCAGCCCCGACTAAGTGTCATCCTTATAAAAGAGATGCCTTGGTTATGGTTTCTATTCACAGCCAAAAAACCCTAACTAAGACAATGTGTTGATATTTTAATAGTACAATCCAAAGGTAAATCAATTTGGTACACATTAGTGAGTGATAGCAGGGGAATATTGAAAGTCTTCGTGTTCTGTGATGAAACCATTATGCTTCTGTAAAAGCAGAAAACCTGATGTACAGGGAGACGCTGTGACTCAAAGCATACAGCAATCCAAGGTGGAGTGTCTCGGCCAGCGTCCATGGTCACTGCATGAGAGTGTGCACAGTGCATCGTGTTACATGTTCAGAACCAAGGCCGAGTGGAATCCTGCCACGCAGCCTAGGAAAGTGCTGCCAGAGACACCTCAGCTCTGTTCTGCATTTCTTCTGAATTAATTTGTAGCATTTGTACATTCAGAATCCTCTTCTCTTGTCAATGTTCTCGTGATCTCCACATTCAGTTGGATGACCACGTGTTTGAGAAGCTGGGCCATGAAACCCCAAGACTCCTTTCCTTCACTGATACTGCTACTAATTTCCTTCTGACTCTCTCTCCTCCCTTCCCCAGCATCTGATAACCACAATTCTATGTTCTGCTTCTACAAAATCAACCTTTTATCTTGAGTGACAACTTGTGATTTTTGTATCTCTGTGCCTGGCCCATTTCACTTAACACAATATCCTCTCCCATTCTCTCTCTGGTGCCATAAATGTCAATTTTCATTTCTCTTTGGTTGACTTTATCCTTCATTATAAGTGCAATAGAGTCACTGAAAGGCTGTCCATAGGGGGAGCATAGCAGGTCTGGTTTGTTGGTTGTAAAGGCATCTAAGAGGCTGGAGAGATGCTTAGTGGGCTGCTCTGGCAGATGATCTGAGTTGGGTTCCTGCAGCTAGCACCCACATCAGGTCACCACGGCTCCAGTGAGACACAGAACCTCTAGCCTCTGTGGGCATGCAGGCACCTGAAGTCGTATGCACACACCTACACATAGTTGTAGAAAATAATATCTTTTTAAAAAAGCATGCATCTGAAACAGGCCTTTGCTTGGGTAGGTCACAACTGGGGCGCTCCCTGGGTAAGGAAGCAGATAGGACCAGAACAGGAAAAACAATGAACACGGTTTCAAAATCCATTTTAGAAGAGAAATCGTCAGCTTTACAGATGGGTCTGATATGGATGTGAAGGGAGTGACTAGGGGAACTTGTGAAAAGCTTCAGGCTTTAGCAGCGGTCCCAGAGGTGGCGCACATGCACATTGACTCTCTGGGAGTTCAGCTGGGGCAGAGCTTCTGGAAGAAAACCCAGAGCTCCCTCCTGGATGTGATGTGCTTGACTTGGCTGAAAGGCTGCCCAGTGGGGCTGTTATGGGAGCCAAGTTCAGATCAGTCTTAAGAGTGAATACAAAGAAGGTCTACACCAGATTTTAACCATGACTGTGAAAAATCAGCTTAACTCTCAGTTAATGTGAGGTTATTACAAGTTAATACAATTATCACAGCTAATACGATGCTCCTGTAATTTCTTAAATAAGCGATTATAAGGCTCACGATGGATGGTGCTTTAGAAGCCAGGTGCCCTGCTGCCTGGCATCCTATCAAAAATATTTTCAGCTTTACTCCTGATACCAAACGTATTCTTGGCACTGGGGCATTTGATGTGTATTTTCTAAAGAAATGAATGAGGAGGTGTTTGCGGCCGTTAATATTACCAAGTTGACAAGATCTAAAAGTGCTTATGAGGCTGACCTCGGGTGTGCCTGTGAGGAAAGCTTTAGACTGGGTTAATGAAGAGGGGAGGAGATACCTTTACTACAGTTAGTTCCATTTTATGGGGTATGTGGTTCCAGGCTGGGTATCAAGAAACTGGGCCCCAGCTTGTCTCTCCCTGTACTTCTGACTGCAGGTACAATGTGACTCATTTCCTTAAGCTCCTGTCTCTATACCTTCCCTGATAGACCGTACCTTGAGCTGCCCCCTGGTATTCCATTGTGACAGTGAAAAAAGTTATTAATGCAGTGTGCTGGCAGAGTACAGAGGAGAGGAAGACACACCTAGGCACTGGTCTGTGGATGACTGTGGCATCCACACATCCCACAGAACCATTCAATGTCTGTTATATTTCCTCTTCATGAATTTATATGAAGATCCACCCAAGACAAATGCATCCCAACATCTGCAGAGTTGAGGTTTCTTCAGTTGTATCTAGTTATGAATGGTGTCAGAAAACAGATAGGTCAAGCCCAAGGACCACACCAGTGTCCACACATGCCTGGCATACCCTCTGAAGGGCCTGGTGTAGGATTTTGCCACCTACAGCAGCCATGCACAGAACGCCCTAACCTCCTGACTGTATTTCTCATCATGTGCTGTCATTGCATGTAGCTAGAAACAAACACACCTGGATCCACAGGTTGACTATCCCTGACCTGAAAACCTCAAATCTGAATTGACGCAGCACTTAAAAACTTTGTTCTCACCAACATCCCAGCAGAAGAAAATCCTACTTCACAAGGCTTGGCTTCGTGTACAGAGTTTATTTAAAATGTTGCTTTGAAGTGCCATCAAGCACTCTAATATATGAAATGTAAATGAATTTCCTGTTTAAATTTGGGTCTCATCTCAGGTCCTGAGATAGCATATTATATCTAAATATCGCAACGTTTTTAAAATGTTCCGAATCGGAAATACTATGAGTTGTAAGCATTTTCTATAGGGAATTCCTCCTGCATCAACACGCAGAGCCACTGTGCCTCTGTGATGTTGCTCACACTAACTCAGGGCTCATCCAGCGGCCTACCCTGTACGAACCATGAGGAACACAGCTTCCTAGTCTGTGGAATATCACTCTCAGATGGACATCCTGAGAGAATGACTATGCTTGTCAAACTCTTCATTTTAAATTTTTTTTTAAAAAAATGCATTTTATGTTGAATATTTTAATTTCTCCTCCCCCACCCTTTCCCGGATCCAGTAATCACACCCTGCCCACAGAAATCTTATCTTTTAAACCCATCACGTTCCATTGTTCTAACTGTAGACTTTTAGATGTGTGGCCATCTACTGGAACGTGTTGAACCCGCCAGGGACACTCCCTTAAAGAGAACTGTCTTTCTTCCATTCCAGCTATCAATTACCTCATCTAGGAGTGGGGCTCTATTCCATCTGTCTCACTCCATGCTAACATGTCTGGCTCGAGCTTGTGCGGATCTTGTGCATGCTGTCACAGCCGCTGTGAGTTTATACGTGCAACTGCCCGGCTGTGTCCAGAAAACACTTCGGTTGTGGTCATTCATCATCCCTGGCTCTTATAGTCTTTCTCTCTCCCTCTTCTACAATGACCCCTGACCCCGAGCCTTCAGAGGAAGGAGCTGCATACAGAACTCAAATCCAAATGGATCAAGGACATCAGCGTAAGAACTTTATCTGATAGATGAGAAAGAAGGGGAATCGAATTGAACTTATAGCCACAGAGAAATATTTGGTGCAGTCAGGTATTGAGGTATTATGGTGAAATGTAAGGTAATAGGCATTAAGATTAACAGTTGAAAATGGGACCACATGAACCTGAAAAGCTTCTGTACAACAAAGGACACCAGCATCTGAGTAAAGAGGCAGCCTATAGAATGAGGGAAAATCTGTACAGGGAAAAAAATAAAAACCTGACAGGGTTAACTTACCAAACTCTTATTGGTGTATTTAATGATTACATTTAAGTCTTTTCTGCTATTTAAAAGAATAATAAAATACAAACCCCTGAAATGGAAAAAGCACTTACCCAGGCATAAGCTGAAATTGCAGCACTGAGCTGGCCTCTAAATGATCTGTGAAGGTCTCATAGTGCTGGAGTTATTGTGAATGGCCATTTTCAGCTAATGTTAATGATTGTTACATTTATTTGCACAGCATAATTGTGAAAGAAGACCCCAAATGGAACCTGAACCCCACCGTACTCCCATTTACCCAGAAACCCATTACCTGAGACCGTTATTTAAATTAAATTTTCTCCAGTTAAAAACACAGAGAAGAAAATGGTCCAGATAAAATCTGAAGCCGAGGACGAAGCCAGATGACGGTTAGAGACATCGCCCATGCAAGGCCTGGATTATCTCAAAAATTAAATTGCGAATGACTACCTTTCCCTGTTTTATGGATTTACCTCCCCCTCCCCTCTGTAACCTCTTGCACCTTGCACCCCAGAGCCTCCCAGGTGGGAGTACCCTTTGATGGTCCCTGAATTAGTCAGGACTGAGTGGTTGATGCAGCTTCTTACTCATGGAGAGTAGGTAGAGCCTAGGCTTGTCTAGATGGGAGAGCAGAGCCCAGTGCTCACAAGATTATTATATATTCACTCCAGCATCCTCATCTCCAAGTTTTACCTTTACCTAGAGAGTAGGGAGAGCGCACTCCCTTTCTGTCCCCCAGCCCTGTGGACTGACACCTGTTTTTCTCTGTTCGGGTTGATGTGTCCTCTCACGGCTGCTGACCTTGTACCCATCCATACAGACTCCAGTCATTCACGTCTCCATGGCATTCTCTATGTCAATTTCTAAAATAGTTCCCTGCAGAGCCAAATCTTAACACGAATCCTGTGCAGGACTGGGGGGGGGGTGTTGCTCGTTGGCTCAGGTGCTGCTTGGAGACTGTGCTGGCTGGTTTTACGTCAACTTGATACAGGCCAGAGTTATCTGAAAGGAGAGAACCTCAACTGAGAAAATGCCTCCAGAAAATTAAGCTGCAGGCAAGCCTGTAAAGTATTTTCTTTTCTTTTTTAACAAAAAAACAAATAGAAAAAATTTGAATATGTATTGGCATAGAATATCTGATGAAATAAGAGAACTAAGATCATTAATTAATAACCATCTTTTTTTTCCATTGGCACTGACTTCTCAAGAAAAAGTCCTTTCATTAGGTAGCATACACTTTAAGATACTCAACATAGCCAATAAAAAATAAATAAATAAATAAATAAATAAATAAATAAATGGAAATCCAGTCGAATACCAGCAAAAAATAAATAAATAAAATAAAAAAATAAAAGTAAGTAAGTGGAGGACTAGGTCCCCAGATGGCTTTTAATATAGTCAGTAGAAAAAAGCCAAGTTGGATATATTGAGTAAGGTATTTTCTTAATTAGTCGTTAGATGTGGGAGGCACCAGCCCATTGAGGATGGTATCATCCATAGGCTGGTGGCCCTGAGTTCTATAAAAACGCAGGCTGAGCAGACCATGGGGGGCAAGCCAGAAAGCAGCACCCCTCCATGGCATCAGCTCCTGCCTCCAGGTTCCTGCCCTATTTGAATTCCTGTCCTGACTTCTTTTGGCAATGGACAGCAATGTGGAAGTGTAAGGCAAATAAACCCTTTCCTCCCCAACTTGCTTTATGGTCATTGTGTTTCAACACTGTAATAGAAACTCTAATTAAGTCGGAGATTTACTGGTTATTTCTCTCCTTTCTCTCCTTGTCCTTCTATGTGGCTTGGCTCACAGAAAGGAACTAAATGTTACGTTGCTTCTTCCTGTTTGGGAGCGGAGCTGAACACTCAGAAATGCATGCGGTTAGCTTTATTCTCTAAGGCACTTATAGCCAGTTAGGGAGAGAGGCGTATTGACAGGTCGTTTGGCACATAATACAGAAGAAAAGCAATAGGAGTTTGAAAAGGGTTTGCAGAGAGTGCTGGGGTGACAGAAGCCAGGCATTTTAGCACAATCTGCACATCAAATTCCAGGACACCTAGGATTAGATAGAGAGTCCCTATTTCAAAACACAACAACAACAACAACGTAAGAAACAAAATACAAAACCCAACAACATAAAACAATACCAGAAATCTATGGGCAAAATTGGGTTTTATACAATGTGGAATTTTGCATTAATGGCATCTTTTCAAAGCTGCAAAAGTTTTCCCACTTTGAGTACTTCGGATCTGGACATCAGGGACACTCAGCCTTGCATGGACAGTGGCTTCTGGACTCTAAGGCACATTCAGGAAGCAGCTGGCCTCCCAAGCTGGCAAAGCAGTGGCAGTCTGGTCTTTCTACCTGTTCCCTGTTCGTGGGAACACGGCACCACCCATCACTTCCTTTTGCTCACTCAGCAACACTGCTCTGTAAAGGGCCCCTCAGAGTACTTTTCCAGAAACCCAGGGCTGGGCTTTTGCAGAGCCTATAGTTACTGTGGAAGCCCATTCTACCCCTATCCAATGAGTGGGCTATACAATGGGGATGCACCAAGTCCCCAGAGAGGAGTTGATATGGAGTCTTTAGTGTCTAGAAATTTACCTCTGAGGATGTTGAACCGTTTCCGGAACAAAGCCTTGTTTTACACTGCAACAGCAGATCCTTTCTCTCTCTTCTGGCTGTTCAGAATCGGTCAGTGCTAAATCCAGAAGTTTGGGGTTCCAGAAAAGCACCAAGTCTTTCCTGTGGGAGCAGCAGAATTCTCTGAGTTTCTTTGCCCAGATTAGATTTCCCAAAGTGAGGAATAGGGTGACCAGCAGTCCATGAGGCTGTCATCATATAGCCCTCTGTACTGTTCAGGAAGCCTGAGTTCTGGCCCAGGTTGCAAAAGGAACTGGCTTAACCCCTAAACATAGCATATACAACAAGTGATATTGATATCTGCCTTATTTATTTCCCATAAGATCTGAAGGGATCAAAAGTAACAGAGCTCGGGTGTTAGCGAGCCGGCTCAGTGAGTACAATGTTTGATGCACATGCCTGAGGAATCTTTCATTACTGAGGCCCACATAAAAGCGTCAGGAGAGAAACAACTCCACAAAGTTCTCCTCTGACCTCCACACAGGTACTCCCCTATATATCATACATGTGTGCACACACACGTACTCATATATATTCAATAATTAATTTTTTATCATTTTATTATGATTAATTAAATGATGACTAGAGGGGCTGGAGACAGGGATGGCTGGGTAAAATCACTTGCTACAGGATCGTGAGGACCTGAGTTCGAATCTCCAGAATCCTTGTTAAAGCTGCATGCAAAGTTAGTGTCTGCAATCCCAGCATGCCTACGGGGAGATGAGTGACAAAAAAAAACGAGAACACTCAGAAGCTGAAAATTCCACCTCTCATGATACATATGACTGAAGGGCAACAAAGAAACTGTCATAAAACAAGGTAGGAGGTAAGGACTGACACCTGATGTCTTCTGTCCTCAATGCATGCACCCTGGTACAGAAGGGCCTCAGGTCATTTGGGGAGGGAGACAGTGGGGCCCCATTCATTTTCTCTTCCTCTTTGCTTCCTGGTTCATGAAGTAAGCAGCATGTCATGCAGTGTACTCTCCTCTTCTTTTTCCTGGAGATCCTTCAAGAGGCTGGATGGAAAATGAGAGGATCTTCCCAGTCTGAAACTCCAGATCAGCAAACCAAAAGAACCCTTTTCTCTTTCTAAGTGAATTTCTGCAATGTTTTGGCCTAGGGACAAGCTTACTGGCTCAGAAAGAACTTATTCACAGTTGCAAAGTTACAACAGGGTTGAAAATTGTGCTTACACAATTACAGTCTTTTATTTATTTTTTTTTGTCGCCCAATTGCAAATCAGTAAGTTACATTGTTTCCTAATAACAAATAGAACTCTCTGTGCTCTCTCCACGAAGAAGCATTGAACACATGAACTAGAATACAGAGGTAATTGTTGCTTCATAATTATGTCCAACTTAAGGACAGAATGTTAAACCAATAGTTTAAATCAATAGAATATAAAACCAATAGTTAAAAGGGAAGTAAGTACCTGGAACCTTCCATCAGTAGTTAAAAGAACAGGAGCTGGAGATATGTTTTAGTAGTTAAGCACACTTCTTGCTATTGCAAAGGACCTGGGTTCAGTTCCCAGCACCACTTTGTGCCTTAGAGCCATCTGTAACTCTAGTTCTAGGGATCTGATGCTGCCTCTGACCTTTGTGGACACGAGGCACACAGGTGGTGCACATACAAACTTGCATATGACATATTCATACATGCAATAAGTATTTTTTAATTAAATAGAGTTAGAAGAACAGAGGTTCCTGGAGGCTGGGAAGTCCCCATATTCACCCCCATGGCTCTCTCACTGTGGAGTGTGCTGTCTAAGGCATCACAGGTGTTCACCTATATACAGCAAATCAAATGCATCCCTGGACACAGAATGGAACACATGTGCTTTCCTACTTGCCCTGTGAGTGCAGGTTCAACACAGACAGGGTACTGGGCCCATGAAGTCAACCAGGAAAGGACCCCTTCTGGAAGACCTCAGCTGGATGCTTTTGGTAATTAAGAATGCATAATGAAAACTGGGCAAATTGACACATGCCTTTATTTGATACATTTGGGAGGTGGTAGCAGACAGATCTCCATGAGTTCTTAGCCAGCCTGGCCACAAAGTGAGTTCCATGCCAGTCTAGTCATTGAGATCCTGTTTCAAATAAATAAATAAATAAATAAATAAATAAATAAATAAATAAATAAAATAGCACAATGATTATACATAAGATCTTGTCAGCTTGGGCTACATACACACACACACACACACACACACACACATAATATATAATACACACACACACACACACACACACACACACACACAACAGAGGATGGAAACCAAAAGTTGTCTCAGGAGACCAGAGCACCAGGCCTGTTTGAGAAGGTCATCTCCCCACCTAATACTACTGTGAACAGAGTTCTCTCTTGAAGCCTTTTCAAGGAGAGGAGACTCCTTCAGCAGTACTTATGCAATACTCATGCATGGTCTCTCGATCCACAGGAGGCTTTTGTTGAAGGGAATGAGATGTATTCTGCCGAATGGAAGTGGCAGTTAGCAAGAGTCGCACACAGACACTACACTCTTGAGGTCAGAGTAGATTATTCCCTAGGGAATAGTCACATACCCAGGCCCCATTCAGCACTGCAGAGGTGGTCTCAGACTTTGAGGGAGCAAACGTGGCAGGGGGGACAGGTAGACAGCACTGGAGTTTCTTTCATTCCGGCCTCGAGACAATCATGCTCCAGGCCCATGGGACCTGGGGTTTGATTTGTCTCCCTCACCCCAGACAAGCTATTTCCTTCAGTGGCGCCGTAAATGTCTGCTTTTCTGCTGAGCGGGGAGCTTGCTTCAGGTAATGGAGCAGTCAGTTCCTACTCACCGCCTGCTTTCTTTACCTTTTCACCTCCTGAACTTCTTTGATTTTTTTCCCCTCCAGGTTTCTGTTTATGCTTTGAGTTTTCTAGTTTGGAAGCAGAGTAGAAATATCTTAAGGGGAAGGGCAGGAGGATACTGAGTAGCAGGAAGGTGACCTCCTTATAAAACGACCAGTAGTGGGTATTCTGAAAGTTGCCCGCAAGGCCTCAGGTTTCAACAAAGGAGTTTATGAGTGAGACCAGTTAATTGCTTAGAAAAATAAATGCTCACTTTGTGAAGTATAAAAATGTCATTTACCCCGTGCCTTTAAGCTAACTTATATTTAAGTGGTTAGCCAGTGGCTAGAGACTAGAAATTTTAATGCCTTCAGAAGCGTTCTCTGCAATTACTGAGCACTTTGAACAACAGTTACTCACCATGATCTTTTTCATAACCCTAAGAGTTGTGTGAGTTTGTTTTCCTAGAAAAAAAAATACAGTAATTCATGTGTGCAGGAGGCAGGCAGGCAAATGACTAGTCTGTACGTGTGTGAGCCAAGGATACCTAATTTTGCATTTTGAGTTGAACTAATGATGGAAAATGGCCACACTGCACGTGCCAATTCTATGTAAACGAAGCAGAAAGGTTCTTGCAGGGAATTGTGAAGACCTTTGGAGGCAGCAGAAGCATTAGAGCATTGAGTTGCAGTGGTGACTCGAGGGTGGTGATGCAGCCTCTCAGAGGAGGAGTGTGGAGGTCAAATATTAGAACGCACAGAACTGCATAAAACATAAATGAAAGTCGCAATTTCATCTTTTAAAAGAGGCCTATCCTGTCCTGACTATGCTTGCCTAGGCCCAATCGGGTTGTGGCTTACCTTCTTCAAACCACAATTTCTCTCCAAATTCCAATCTTTGACATAAGGAGATTGGCATTGAACTTTGTCATTTGTTTCATAGAAAACCTCTTTGAAAGGAAAAAAAAACTAGAGTCTGGGGCTCGGGCTCAACAGGGTAGCACGTCCAGCATGTATAAGGCCATGGATTCAATTCCCACCAGAGAATAAAGAAGAGAAGGAAGAAAAGAAAGAGAGATATGTACTGGGTCAGATGAAGGCTAGATAAAACCAGTTCCAGCGGGGGCTGTTGCTTTATATGCCAATTACACAAATACTTACTGTACCAACTAGTGTGTGGTATACACAGGTCAGGGACTGGAGACCTTGTGCTGATGGACTTCCTGTTTCATGAATTGCTCCCTAGTGAGCCGTAGTAAACAAAGATGTAAAAAACACATTGCAGTGTGCAGAAAACAAAAATGATGTTCACCAGAGGAGCTAGTGCATCAGTCATGCGGTGCACCCAAGAGGCGTAGCATCTCGAGGGATGCAGAAACAAGCTTGGTGCCTCACCAGTGTCTAGGGGCAGTGCAGTAAGTGCTCTCTGTGCCACAGGACATACGGCAAGAGTGTCTTCATAAAATCCAGAGCAGAGCCCAGAGCAGAGCCAGTTAGCCAGCCATGTCTCTCTGAGAAGGAAGCATCCAAGTTGAAAATGGGGAGTGCGGTGGGGGTGGGGTTGGAGGGGAAGACTAACTACTTATGCTGAAGATCAGGGTATGAGGTTAGCACATGGAAGTTCCAGGCACTAGAAAAAGGCTCACTGTCCCAGTGATCTAGAGACACTAAGAACAGATTGGGAGGATGAGCTGGAGTCAAGTGGAACATGTGACCTCATAGGACTTGGGGAATTTTCATTCCATCTCTGTGATGGAGAAGCCCTAAGGGGTTTGACAGAGGGGTTTTTACACTAAGTCTCCTGCCTTAAAAGATCTCTTCTTTGCTCCCGTGTGAAAAGTGCTTGATAAGGAAGGGAAGCTGTTGACAGGGAGGGTCCTTGGGAGGAGGCTATGGCCTTCCCTGGTCCTCATCTAATGGTGAAGACAGGAGAAGGGGCTGATAAAGTGTAGCATGGAGTTGAAAGTCAATAAGACTGGATGTGAGCTCTGAAGAACGTGGAAAAATCAAGGGCCCTTTCTGCACTTTTCAGATGTGGGTGGGTGTGGTAACGTGAGGAAATACTTGGGAATAGAATGAATAGATTTCTTTTTGACACTTTTTGAGGGTTCTGCTATGGGTTGCACTGTGCCCCTCAGTTTCTGGGACCTTTGAATGAGACTTTATTGGGGGAATAGGGTCTCTGCAGATGAGCTGAACAGAACAGAACATAAAGTCATGCAGCAGTAGCTGTTCCCTTATTCCAGTATGAAGGCTCTGCTTCCAAGAATATATGTGTATGTGTGCATGTGTGCATCTGAGCACACACTGCATGTGCACTAGGTGATGACCAGGCCAGAGACTGCAGTGACGTGACTCACTTGAAGGCCAAGACTTACCTGCAACCTGAGAGAAATAGGCAACAACCAAGCTCCTTTACTTAGGGTGACCATTGCTGGGGTGAAACACCCTGACCAAATGCAACTTGAGGAGGAAAAAGTTTATTTCACTCTCAGTTCCACTGTGATCAAAGTCAGAGCAGGAAATAAAGCAAGACAGGAGTGATGCAGAAGCCATGGAGGGGTGCTGCTTACTGATTTGCCATTTGAGGCTTGTTCAGGCTCCCTTCTTACAGAACCCAGGACAACGAAGGGCCATCCGATATTAATCACTAATTAAGAAAATGTCCTACAGCCCGATCTTACAGAGGTGTTTTTTTCCTACTGAGGTACCCTTCTCTCAGATGACCCTCGTTACTTCAAGCTGAGGTAAAAAAAAATATATATATATAGCCAACACACAAATATCTTAACTGTAGGCTTCTAGCCTTTAACAATGAGGCAGTCAGTCATTTATTATGGTACACCTAGTTAATACATTGTTACAACAGCCACAAGAAACTTCTACGTGGCCCAAGCAAGTGGATTTGTACCACAGCCTAAGACTGAGAAGGGGATCTGTCTTAGAATCCATGATTGCCACACTGAGGAGGGATGGTCCAGACACAGGAAAGACTTGCTGTTTGTAGCCTGCTAGTCTATCAGGATGCTCATGACTCATCCTGCAGTTCAACCATCATAAACACGGAGAAAAGAAATGAGTGTGGAGTTTACAGCAAGCTTTCCAGCAGCCCTGAAAGGACATTGCCTGCATCTATTAAGAGATAAACTGCACCAAACATAGCCAGTGGAAAAGCATTCCTACCTCCCTGATGACTTGATTGTTTGTAATAAAATACGAATCAGTTGTCCTTAGAGCATTAGCAATCTCAGATATTTGGTCCTGCGGGATATCAGGAGGCTTTTCCTGAAGAGCTCTCTTTCCCACGGTTGGGTTTTTCTATACTCCATCTTCATACTACCTCTTCTTCATCCATCAAGGACACCGTGACTTCCAGGGCAGACCCTCTAGTTAATATTTAGAATATTCAATCACAAAGGTTAAAAACCTGTATTTCCTTCATGATCCGGAGAGCCTTTCAGAAAGTTGACTATCCTCAGCTGCTTGTCATGTGATTCTGTCTTCCACCCTTCATTTCTTCTAACTTTAACCACTCAACCTTGTGGCTTCCTCTGAGCTTTCTTTCAGCTCCTCCATGTTTTAGCTTTGTGTTTCTGTGACAGAACACCACAGGAAATCATTTCAGAATAAAGCGGGGTTTATTTGGGCTCATGATTTGGTGGTTCTGTGGACTGAGTTCTGTCTCATCTTTGGAGCCTGCGATGAGAAGCAAGTCATGGTGTGAGCACATCTAGAACAAAGCCAATGTCCAGGTGGAGAGAGAAGAAGAGGGAGAGAGAGGGAGAGAGGGAGAGAGAGAGAGAGAGAGAGAGAGAGAGAGAGAGAGAGAGAGAGAGATCCTCACATTTCATTGAATATACACACCCCCAATGACCTAAGACCTCCCAGTATTCATTACCTTAAGGCTCTATAACTTCTGGTAGCACAGTGGGCTGGGGAGTCAAGTCTTCAACATCTAGATGGGTCTTTTGGGAGACACTTTTCAACATTTGGATAGTCCTTTTGGGGACATTCACACACACTATAGCACAATGTCTCCCTGACAGCAGGAAAAAGGATCCTACTGGTTTGAAATTTGAAGAAAAAACAGAGATAACATTTAATGTTGAGAAGGAAAAGAGTAGCTACTTGCCGTGATGTATTTAAGACAAAGTTTAGTGAGTACGTATAATCCACCAGCATATAGACAAGAGAAGACACTGTTTTCATTAGAAGTGATGTCTTCAGGGTGGCAGAGATGGCCCAGTGGTTAAGAACAGGCGCTGCTCTTGCAGGGGACCTGGATTTGGTTATCAGAACCCATATCCAGCAGTTCTCAACCACTGTGACTCCAACTCTGTGGCCCTCGTTTGCCTTCTGCAAGCACCCACACATGTGACATGTGCTCACAAGGACACACACACACAATAATAGAAATCTTTATAGGGGTGATACCTTCATTACCATATGTCTTTTAAACGTACTTTTGATTGCCCTTTTCAGAGCTTGATTCATAATTAAGGCTCATGTGACTTTTCTCTTTATCTAGTGTGGTGGTTTAAATGAGAATGGATCCCCCCAACTCCAATAGGCTCCTATGTTTGCATGCTTAAGTCTCTAGTTCATGACTTCTTTTGAAGGATTAGGAGATGTGTCCCTGTTGAAGTAGATGTGTCCTTGTTGGAGGAGGTGTATCCCTGAGGATGGACTTTGAGGTTTCAAAAGCCTATGATAGACATTGTCTGTCTGTCTGTCTGTCTGTCTGTCTGTCTGTCTGTCTGTCTGTCTGTCTCTGTCTTCCTGTCTCTCTGTCTCTCTCTCCATCTCTCTGTCTGTCTCTGTCTTCTCTCTCTCTCTCTCTCTCTCTCTCTCTCTCTCTCTCTCTCTCTGCTTATTTAAATGTAGAACTCTCAGTTACCTCTGCATCATGCCTACCTGCTTGCCGCCATGGCCTCCATCATGACGATTAGGGACTAACCCTCTGAACATGTAAGCAAGAGCCTCCAAATACATGCTTTCCTTTAGAAGAGTGGCCTTCCTCATTGTGTCTTTTCACAGCAATTGAACAGTGACTAAGACACCCAGCCCAGAGTCATAACTTGCTTAAATAACTAACCTGATTATTTTTTTCTTTCTAAATTATTTTTTGAGGATTGCATAGAATGTATTTTGATCGTATTTATCTCCTCCCCCAACTCCTTCTAACTTCTCTACATCTCCATCCCTGACCCTCACACTAAATGTCCTCTCTCTCTCTCTTTCTCTCCCTTGCTCTCTCTCTCTTCTCTCTCTTTCCTTTTCCCTCTCATACTCTCTAAAAGCAACAAAAAACAAAAAGCCAAGTTTCATTTGTGTTGCCCAGCTATTATTGGATATGGGGTCTGCCCTGTAGTGCGGTAGAGCGGAAGTCACACCATTACAAAGACTGACTCGTCCTCTCCCAGAAACCATCAGGTAATAATAGCTCCTCAACTATAGGTAGGATGTCATGCCCACTTCCCCCACTCCATGGTTGAATTTTTGTCTGGCTTGTGCTTGTCTTGTGCATGCTGTTACCATCAATGTGAATTCATGTGTGCAACTGCCTTGTGTCCAAAGAACACTGCTTCCTCTGGCTCTTACAATGTTTCTGTCCCCTCTTCTAAGAAGATCCCTGAGCCATAGGGGGGAGGGTGTTGTGTGTCTCTGTGTTAACTGCCATCTCTCAAGAAGCAAGAAGCTTCTACGATGAGAAATGAGCAATGTACTAATCTATAGATATAGATGCAAATCGTTAGGGGTTATTTTAATACTATTTCCACTTAAAGGAACAATAGTAATAGGTTCTCCTGTATGGCCCATGACCTGTCTAGGTACTTGTTCTTGGCCTTGTTAATGATGCTATATTTGGGTTCCATTTCGTGGAGGGACGTTTAGATTGAATCAGAAAATGATAGGTTATTCTTATAACATTCATGCCACTATTAAACTGGCGGGCATGTGTTGTCAGACCAGTGATTATTGCCGCTTTTAGGTTTCACAGCTGAGTGAGCTTAGTAATTACCTTTCTCCTTTGGTAGCATGTGTAGAATCTTCTAGCATTGTGAACACTAGACCGCAGGAATGAAGATTCCTACTCGGCGCTCACTTGGCTTTCTCTGTGTTTTATGACTGAGTATGTAGTGTGTTCAGCACTAAGGTCTAATATCAAGTCCAAGAGGATAACCAAGAGTTAGAACAATGTCCTACAATGAATGTCACTATATAGGATTCTATTTGGACAACAACTCTAAAAGAGATAACCCATTTCTTGTACTGGAGATTTTATTTGCTAGCATATAACAGCTAGTTGAAGTATTATCTCTGATTATAGAATAACTCCATTTAAGCTCGTTATCTTTTATATTGTTACTATTTTTATCAGATTCTATCTCAATTTAAAATATGAAGCTGATGGTGGATTCATGCAATCAGTGCTCATTTAAACAGTGTCTTAAAGGGGTGAGTATGCCAGTATCTTTTTAAAAATTTTATCTTAGGAGAAAATTGAGTCTACTGCAGAATACAATACTACACAAACAAATAGAAATTAAGTATGAATACCAGAGTAATAGAAATTGCTTCTGCTTTGTAGCTGAAAATAAGGAGATAGACCACCATATTCCACCCCAGTCCTGCTGGGGTTAACCAAGGAAAGGAATATGGTGGGAAGACTCCACTACCTCTGTCTTGAGGTTGGAGCACTGCACTCATTACCCAGATACTCTGTTAAAATTGTAACTCAGCTCTTCCCTCATTTTCAGATAAAACTGTCTATTCTTTACCAATCCCTAGAACTTTTCTACATTACCTTACAGGGCAAAAAAGGATTTTATAAATGTCATTGTGTTGATTAGAAATTCCGTGGTCCTCAACAGACAACATTCTCTTTAGATTCTCACAAATCCAGGGAGGTTTGGAGGTTGTGCATATGGGGGGGGGGGGGGACAACAGTTAGGACACGCTAGGCTTTTGAAGTACCAGGGTACAGACAGGACCCACAGGTATGGCTGTCTTTTGGTTATCCTCAAGCACCGAGGCTACTCAATGGAGGAGCTAAAGGTCACAGCAGGAAGCAGGCATGTGCTCACTGTGAGCCTAAAGCCACCCTCCTTCCTCTTTATTTAACTTGTCTGAGCTAACTTGCATTGTCCTGAAGTCCCATGATCTCTTTCTGTAAAACTTTGACAGAGGATCTTGGAACTGTTTCTGAGGGACATCTGCTTTAGAAGGAATCACACATTTGAGGATAAAAAGAGCTTTCAGTACCACTCTGACTCCTTAACAGCATCTTTGACACCTTTCTCCTAGCATTCAAGTTTCCCCTGCTGCCACTTGAAAGGGTGATTGGATTCTGATTGGCTTCTACATCAGCTCACTCAGGGGGCTCGCAACCGCTCCCAATTAACTGGAGGGCTGCAGCTCCCCTCTCCTGCAGCGGCTGGTCCATCTGCTCTGCTCACAACCTCCCAAATAGTTTGCTATGCATATTCCTGATATGTGGCTAACGTTTGATTAGACACTACACTTAAGAGAACAATAAAATCAAGGTCAAATGTTGATCAACCATTGATAAATAAGTCATTACACTCATGTCCTAAGGCCTCCGTAACAGATGGTTACTTTAGTGGCTTAAGTCTGTGCACGTGTGTTGACTGACAGCTCTTTCTAAGTCTGTTGAAATGGTCTAGACCAGGAGCTGTGGTCCTTTGAGGAGGGCATTACAGGAGAATGTGATTTCTTGGCTTGCAGAAACCACCCGCAAATGAGACTCTTGATCCCTCTGCCTTCCATGTCAGTTGTGAATGGTCTAGTCTTTCTCCTATGGAAACCAGTTCTTGCCTTCCTTCCTCCTTATAAGCATCCTACATTTCCAACAGGCTAAGCTTGGCAGATCTCCCATCATACATAATTCATCCAATCACATCATCAGAGTAAATCATGACATTTAAAGAAACATATTCCTGGGCTCCAGAAATTATATCAATGAAGAAATGAAAGGTTGAGTCTGAAAATGTTAGAATACATAAAATAGTTAATATCTTGAAGGAATGCTTTGAAGCTGAAAACAGCAGTGTAGTGCACGTCTGTAATCCCAGCACTAGGGTGGCTGAGGCAGAGGGATGCTGATCTTGAGGCCAGCCTGAGGTATATAATAAAACCCTGTCAGAAGAAATGAGAGCCCAGGAAGTCTGCCTTCAGAAATCAGTGGTAGTGTCTAGCCAAATAAAAGACCTCATTAGTCTATAAACTTAAAGAAACAGTAGACCCCTTTCTGGTTTAAAGATGCTACATATGAGGCTGAGAGACCATGCTGTGTGCTGTGGTTAACAGCACATGGAGGCTAATGTACACACCTGCACCCAGGCTATAAACCGGGCATATTCTGGGCACATGTATCTGTAGCCACAGCACTGTAGCAGGATAGAGTCAGGAGGATCGCTGAGACTTACAGGCTGCCAGCCCGACCAAAATCTGCATGTTCTGGTTTCAGAGAGAGAGAGAAGAGAGAGAGAGAGAGAGAGAGAGAGAGAGAGAGAGAGAGAGAGAGAGAGAGACAGAGACAGAGACAGAGACAGAGAGACAGAGACAGAGAGACAGAGACAGAGAGACAGAGACAGAGAGATAGATAGACCACAGAGAGACACAGAGAGAACCTGAGTCAAACATCCTGCTCTTGCTTCAGGGGGTGCATGCACCTATAGATACGGGATGTATATAGACTATATGTGCATATATGTTTATATACACAGAGATGCTATATTTCATATGGTCATATCATTGGTTCCAAAAATCTATTAAAATCATTACTTGAGTGGTATCCAAGAGTGTACAAGGAAAATCAGACACATTTCCTAGACAAGTGCTGACATCTGTTCAGTTATTAAATGGAGTTAAGTGTAGCAGAGAAGTCTTGGAGGCTTGGCACATTGACTCTGTGGAGATAAGATATGGTCTAGAAGGAATGAGGCACTGAGTGTCATGTGTGCTTGACACACAGACACTATGCCTGCTGCTTATTTTAAGGGCATCCCTTTAGTTCCTGGAAGCGTTATACTTGAGGGCGGTTCTCTTTGTGAAAGATCTGCTCACTAGACACTGTAGGCAGACACTTCATCCAGTGTTTCGAATGAAACTCTCAGGAAGTTGGAGAGGATGTTTAAAATTATTCTTGAACTCTCTAAATAAAAACCAGCCAAGCACAAATAGCTAATTTATTCCCTAAAACTCATTTTCCTTCGTCAAAAGAGCAGGCACAATAAACGTGATTGGTAAGCTACTTGTCTTCAGCAGTATAAATGCTCGTTTGGGGGAAGTCATAGTATCTGAGGGACAGAAAATAAATATGTCACAAAAAGGTATGCCCATGATCATAACAGAGTCTTGGATCTGTTTTAAAACAGAATATAAGCTTTATTATCCATGAGATATTAAAATAAAATTACTTATCATATTAGATATATAAATACTTTTAAAGTATTGTATTAACAATATTTTATTATGTATAAGAAATGACAAGTTCTCTCAATTAAAATATGCATTTATGTTTCATAAAATAGGAGGGAAAATAGTCAAACCAATGTAGTTTGTTTTAATCAAACCAATGTAGTTTGTTTTAATTGCCAATATGGACAAATTTTATAATATATATATATATATATATATATATATATATATATATATATTTCAGCTGTGTGTTGATTCACCAGAAAGATGTTAATACACTCTATAAATATCCTTTTAGCAAATAAGTATGAGATTCCCACTTTAGGTCAAGATGTTCTCTGGGATAAATATGGAAATATATATATATATATATATATATATATATATATATATAAGGTAAAAATGGGCTTCATCCTTGAAGTGTTGGCCTTGGAGGGAGAAGCTTGGCTGATAACCTTCAAGTTTCACTGAAATTTAATGTTGCACTGATGACCGTGGATGTTTTACTTACTTCTCTTTCCTCAGAAGAAGTGGGCCTTTTCCAGAGAAAACTGTGTTTTAAAAATACAGGGAATTTCTGGATAAACAATGTTGACTGAGTGGCTCTGTTCCGGTTGGTTTCCACTGCAGCACAGTACAGTATGGTTTACTCCTCTTTCTATTCCCAAGGCATTATGGGTATGAGTGTAAGCATGACCCTCAGGTGGTTGTGCAATCAGGAGCCTGTCACGCCGAGATGTGTACTATGTACTGAACATTCCCAGGGTGCTGAATCTTTAGCCATCTCCTTGCAGGGATGCTATGGAACAAACTGCAACCCAGATGGTTCCATTTTACAACTTTGGATGTTGGCTTTAGATTTCTTCCTTCTCACATGCAAAGTAATGGAAGGATTAGCCATGGCATCCATGGTGTCTGTGACTATTGGATGCTCAGTCCACAAGGGCTGAACGAAAGACAATAGTCCTTTGTCATGCTCTAGTTGGTGGCTTACTGAGTAAGAAATTCTTGAGAATTTAGAAATCCTTTTGTAATTGTCACTTGCTTTTTTATGTAGTGAGTATCCTCCTCTCTGCTGTAACAGAATGCCATAGACTTGGTAATAAACACATTTATTTTCTCGTGCTTCTGTAGCCGGCATCTGTGAGCCAGGTGTCTGCAGGTTGAGCTCTCCTGAATCCTCTTGTCCTCCTGTGTAAGCAGACCCATTTGCTAATCTCCTCTTCTTAGAAAGCACTGATGCTAACAGGGCCTCTCCACAGGGCCTCATGCTGTCTTAAATGCCTCTCCAAGTACAGTCTCATTCCAAGGGCCTGGCATTAAGACATAAGAATTTTGGAGGGGATTGTAATTCAGCCTCTAACGCGTTGCATTGATGTTTACTACGCTCTAGATATATTGTTATTCTGTTTAAATACCAAAGAAATTGAATGATCTTTCAAAAGTCAGGCCTGTGTAGATTGTCAGTAAAAAATAAAATAAAATAAAATAAAATAAAATAAAATAAAACCAAAACGAAACAGAACATCACCGCTTTTGCACTTGCCTAGCTGCTGAGCCAGATCTGCCCTTCTGTTACACGAGGCCTCTCATTCCTGGTTCACCCCAGATCTACTTGAGGAACATTTACACATGATATGACTGACTGGGAGTGATGGGGTGAAACTTCTGGTCTCTAATCTGCACATCCTGTTTTTAAACATCTCTAGGCTACTTAAGCCCTGCACTCTTTAGAGACCCAGCAATCAAACAAGAAGCTGTTTGATCAGAACTCTTGGCTACTGTGTCCAGTAAAATAATGGGGACACCCACCACAGTGGCCACTTTAGGACAGTTTCTAGTTTAAGTAGCAAGAGGTTTACAAAGCCTGAAGGAGTTAGACAGAAATCACATAAGTAGTTAAATAACAGGGTTCTGTCTCTAACACAGAGAATAGTAAAATAGTTCACAAAAACAATGTTTACAAAAATGTTTATTTTCAGACTGAATTCATTATCTGGAAGATTACTACCAGAGGCAGGAAGACTCCAGAATGCACACACACATGCACACACACATGCACACACGCATGCGCACACACTCTCAGCCATCCTTCAGCCAGCTAGCACTCTATACCACTCTGAGATATCAATGCTTCATTGTTGCTCCTCACGTGATCCCAACATAACTCTGGGATAGAAACCACAGTCATCAATTGTGAGGGTAGATACAGAAACAGCTAAGAGATAGGTGTAAACACGGCACTTCCGGCTACAATGGCAATTTGGAATACACACTATCATGGAAAGAAGTCTTGCAGCATCCATTACCCTAGATAAAAGCCAAAGTGCACAAGCAAACCAGTGAGCTATACTGAAGAGTGAGTAGGGTCTGTGAGCAGACAAAGGCAGATGTATGACAGTATGCAAAGCAGGTACTGGAAAACTGTCATTGAACCAGGAAATGTACAGGAAGCTAGGCTGTCACAGAGCTAAGTTGTGCTGCTGATAATGCAAGCTAATGCAGACAAGAACATTTGCTGGTTCAGGGCCTCTGGGCTTTTTTCTTTTTCTTTCCAGAGGCAGAGATAACTTCTTGAGGCCTCCAAGTTAGGTCACTGTCGTGGTAGGAAGACAGTCACTATAGTTTGACCATTCTATACCTAACCCAGCAAAACTATCTTATTTAACAAGGGCATTCCTAAATCAACGGAGTTTGCTGCTCAGTAAGTGATGGGTGGGAAATTCCTCATAGAAGAGGTACTGATTTACTTACTATCAGATTCGTACATGTCCAGGCTCAACATCCTTAGGCTGATGATGTGCTCTAAGCACATTTAGAGTTTGGAATGCTTTAGATTTCAGATGCTTAACTGGAAGAGTCTATGTAACAACTTCTAGATCTAAAAGACTAAATAGATCTCAAACACTTATAGCCCCGGATATCTTAGGTATATTCTCCGTAATTCTCAACATGTATTTGTCACAGAAACACAGCATCTGCCAGTGAGCAGGAAGGTGTACCCAGCAGAGGCATCCAGGAGCCAGTGGGCTGCTCTGTAGCTACTGACACTTCTGTATGCTGTGTCTGGTCTCCTTTTCCCTTTCTGCAGACTTAAACTGCCTTTTACTGTGACTTCTGGGCAGGTCTTGGGATAGCATTCCATTCAGTCTCTTTTTCATTTGCAAAACTGTGTTTTGTGTTTACCTTTGTTTTTGAGGGCCAGTTTCACTGCGAGCAAAATTCTTGTTGAAATTCTTGACCTTGTAGCTTCAACACCATGAAACTTGGTTCCAGCATCTGCTGGATTCCTCAGATAGGACGATGCTTCTTCTATCTTCTTTTGGTTTTACTCTCTGTCTTAGTTAGGGCTTTATTGCTGTGAAGAGACACCAGGACCATGGCAACTCTCAAAACAGGAAAGCATTTACTTGGGGCTGGATTGCAATTTTTAGAAGTTGAGTCTGCTATCGCCATGGGAGCACACAGGCAGACATGGCGTTGGAGAAGGGGCTGAGAGTTTTGCATCTGGATTGGTAGGCAGCAGAAAGTGAATGTTACTTTAGACCTGGCTTGAGTGTTTGAGTCCTTAAAGTCTGTGCCCTTGTGATGCACTTCCTTCAACAAAGCCACACCTACTCCAACAAGATCACACCTCCTAATAGTCCCACTCCCTGTAGTCCTATAGGGGCCATTCTTATTCAAACTACCACATTTTCCTTTGACATATCTTTTTGGCAACCTAAGTTTCCTCTTTTCTGAGACTTTTGGAAGCTTACCCATGGCCTCCCAGAGTGTTCTGTCAGGGTTCACTAAACCTCAGTCCTCTGCAGGGTGAGGGATGAGTGAAAGAGCCCATAAAAAGCATACTAGGTAGTGCCTGGGTCCATGCCTGTGCCCTCAGGATGAGTCCCCAGGGGCATATACTTGCTGAAACCCAACAAACTGTGCACCGAAGTTCTGGGCCTTTTTATTATCTCTTCTATATTTTACCCTAGACAGTGAAACTTCACGGCACTTAGGAGTATAAATCTTATTAACAAATGAGTCTATTTTTACTAAATCTGGGAGTTTTACTTACCAATTTGTTTTGATGACTTTTTTTTCAATCACTCAGAGATTTTTATTTATTTCATAAATATTTAAGGTCACAGTTAAAATTGAAAAGAAACTATTTATGAAAGACACTTGAATATAACACACACATACACACACATACACACACAGAGAGAAAGAGAGAGACAGAGACAGAGAGACCGAGAGAGAGAGACAGAGAGACACTGAGAGAAACACCAAGGGAGATGATTGAAAGAAGGTCTCAAAATATGTATCCCTGACTGGCCTATACTTTGTAGACCAAGTTGGCCTCAAATTTAGGGTCTTACCTCCAGAATACTAGTATTAAAGGTATGTGTGAGCTATACCTAGCTCAATTATGTGTTATTAAGGAGAGAGTTTCACTATACAAACATACCTAAGAGTCAAGTCATAGATGGCTAGAAAGGAATGCATGTTGACATATATGTACAAAGAAGGAAAGAGGGAGGAAGAAAAGGGCGGAAAAACACAGAAGAAAAGATGACTTGAAGATCAAGGTATAGAAGCCCCATGTTCTTCAACTGCTCTGATTCCCAGCAGTGCAAAAATGTGACATCCAGGCTAATAGGCCAATGCAATACTAGGTAGAAACATGAACTCATGAATTTAACATCCTTGAGGCAAGTATTACCGGGTCCTTCCCCTGCCACACACTACCATGTTTGCTTGTCCCAGTGACAGTTGAATATCTTACCTTGTATGCTCCAAGCTCCCAATATATATGCATGCTAATTCATTTATCACTTAGAAGGGTTTTCAGTGGCAGCCCTCTCACGTATGCATCCATTCAAATAGGATTTTTCATATGCCTTCAGCTAAGTACTTTTCTATGAGTTGAGCACGGCCTTCAAATCATGAGTCTTGTATTTAAGAGAGAAACTCAGATGACAATGATGATGGTGATGGTGATGATGATGATGATGATGATGGTGGTGGTGGTGGTGGTGGTGGTGGTAATGATGATGATGATTACAATGTCAACAAGGAGGAGTAGGAGAAGAAGAGGAAGAAGAAACCCTTTCAGAACAGGGAACTAGGCTCTATCATGTGGAGAAGGGTAGCCACGTCACCTTGCTAACAGTAATAGTTGTTCTTCGGGGAGGGCATCTGCTCTTAGACCTAGGCAAAGAACAAAGAGGCACTGAAGATCTGGAAGCAGAAACTGAATTGTCCTTTTGCCAGCTTCACTAATAGATGGAAACGTCACTATAGCAACAGACCCATTAATTAAAAGGTTGCTTTCCTGAGGTGTGATGGAGAGAAGCTGGGGACCATCTGTCTTTCCGGGAGACTCCCTGGCAGATGAGTCATCGTCCAGATGTTTGGGACACTCACAAGGAACAGAACACAGTGCTGGTCAGCAACTGCCCTGACCTGGCTTTCAAGGCACAAGAGGAAAATTCAGGGTCAGTGAAAATAAACATGATGTGCCCCAAGGCTGTTAGTCATAGTAACCTGGTGTGTGTTGCCTGTGGGAAAATCAAGATAGTACAGAAAGTCCCTCCTCTTGGCCAGTGAAGCTCTCCTGTAACCATGGTGAACATGTGTACCAAGACACCGGTGAAAAGAGCAGCCAAGTGCACAGTGGCAGTGCCCAAGATGTCCCCAACTTGGACAGGCAGTATTCTGGGCTGCATCCTGGAACCTCTTGAATACCTTAATGCAGTCCTCAGTTGAGCCCTTGGTCCTGGTTCACATGAAACCGAAGGCTTGCATTTTTCTTTATATGAAGTTCTGTCCACAGCAAGCAGTCACCATTGAACCAGTGCTCTCAAGAAGATAAGTGAAAGAAGAGAGGAAGCCAGCGTTCTCCTTGGCCTGAGAGAATGACACGCAGCAGCTTAGAAACTTCACAGTCCAGGTCATTGCTCTCCTGAAGGGACTTGAGGACAACCTGTGCAGGGCACATCTGCTAATTGCTGCGTAAATGCACTACAGGGAATGAGCCTGCTGAGAAGGAAGAGACTCCTAATTGTCTTCTGCCCATTCGTTGTCATTTGTAGGTCCCTTGGTATAGAACTTGGCAAATGTGGCTTAATAAAATACAGAGAAAGATGATCTCTTCTTGTTGGCTTAATGTGACACATCGTTGCCAACACGTAGCAGCAACAGCGCACAGGGAGCACTTTCCTCTTGTATGATTCTCAGTTCTTATTATGTCCCTTCAGGAACATTTAATGGGATCCCCTAAGTGCAGAGCACAGTACTAGAAGTGTCCAGAGGGGTGCCCATGGTTCCTCCCTCAAGGAGCTCACAGGATAACCACTTCAGAAAATGCACAAATTGGCTCTTACACTTCAAATGCCTTAAAAAAAAAAAAGAAAGAAAAAGAACAACAACAACAACAACAACAAAACCCAAAAAGGTTGATTTGATTACATCAGCAGAGCAAACGTTGTCTTGGTGTTATACTTTGCTGGTTCTTTTTTTCTCCTTAGCCCAGCTGGCCAAGGTAACCCATTCATCACATCTCACATCTTCTAAGTTATCCAGAAATGTCTCAGCCTTTTATTCCCAAGTGGCCACTTTGGTCACTATGAGTGCTATGAACTCTGTAGAGGACGTATATAGAGGACAGAAGGGCTGAGCTATTTGTGAAATCCCAGTATTAGAGGTGAGGTAAGGCTAGCTCTCAAATCTGGAAAACTCGAAGCTGTGCCTAGTAAATACCCAAATTACTAGTCCTGACTGTTAGTCCTCAAGCATGTTACTCCTTGAAGTTAATAAATGCAAGATGTACTGTGTCTCCACCCAAGGGTACATGCCTGAGGATGAAGGGATGTGGACTGGAGGTAAAATGTCTCAGGGCACCCTCTGCTTCCCTGTCCCTAATTGGGACAGTCAGTGGACACACCAAAGAAAATTATTCCCATCTAGACTGAATGTTTCCCACTGGCCTGTTTCCCACCAGTTAGCCACTGGTCCTGGATATTTGTGTGTGTGTGTGTGTGTGTGTGTGTGTGTGTGTGTGTGTGTGTGT